>WBMV01001735.1:1433680-1747649 GCA_013396655.1 Campylorhamphus procurvoides | reverse complement strand
CGGCGGGGGCGGGCCGCCCGCCCGTCCCCGCGGGGCCCCTTTGTGCTGCTGCTGCTGCTGCTCCAGAGCCGCCTCAGCCCGCTCCGAGCAGCTCCGCCATCGCTGCGCGGGCCGCGGCGGAACCACCGCCCGAGCCAGGGCCGGGAGCCGCGGCGGTGAGTGCGGCCAGCCCTGCCCGGGGAGGGATGAGGGGCCGGGAGGGGGTGCGGGGAGCCCGGGGAGCCCCCGGCACGGCCGCGGCCACGGGCAGGGCAGGGCAGGGCAGGGCGGTGGGAGCGCTGCGCATCCCGCGGGATGCGGGCGATGCCGTACCGGGCGGCGCGGGCAGCACCGCTCGCATCTCCCTGCCGTGCCCGGCGCCTTGGGGAGATTTTTCTTGTGTGCATCGTGATGGGAGTTTTCTTGTTTTATTTTTTTTTTTGGTTGAACTTTGATAGTGGAAGCTCTGGCCGCCTTCGTACTTCGCAGAACGCTAAAGCCTAACCAACTCACAGTCACCAACGCGTAATTTTTTTTTTTGCCATAAGGTATTGCGGGCCCGCCGGGGAAAGGTCTGGTTTCTGATATTTTGCGTTTCTGTGCGTGTGTGCCTGTGTGTGCCAGCAGAAAATCCCTCTATCCTGGAAGAATGGTGAAACTGGGGAATAATTTCAGCGAGAAGAGCACAAAGCAGCCCCTTTTGGAGGATGGATTTGACACCATCCCCCTGATCACACCCCTGGATGTCAATCAGCTCCAGTTCCCACCTCCTGATAAGGTACAGTAGGCTTTAGTTTCCACCCTGGAGAATCACACCCAAATCACAGGCAAACAACAAAAGAATAGCTTATGTATAACGAGCAGCGTGGAAACGGCGAGAAATTCGGGGTGGTTTGAGGCATGCTAGTTTCTTCTGGGTAAAATAATCCAAACAGTTATAAGCTCATGAAAATCCAGTAATAGTGATTTGCATTAAAATACAGTGGGAAATGTTAGCAGTAAGCATATATGGATTTCAGTGCTGTGTATGAAACATACAAGCGTACAAATGCAAGCTTCTCTATGCTGTATTGTCATCCTCCTTCCTATTCTGCACCTTTCTTTTTTGGTTTTTTTTTGGTTTTTTTTTTGTTTTGTTTTTCCGTTTGATGTTTGGTTTTTTTCATTCATAAGATACTGTGTATTCTCTGTGAATGATGTGAATTTTCTCTGTCCAGAAAATGCCCCTCTTTATTTCTCTGCAAGATGGGCATGGGCAGACTGTCAACAGAGAGCCCTTCCATCTTCCTGCTGTGCTTCAGTAGGAAACTAATGCTAACCCCAGTCAAGCTGAAATAGATGAGAACAGGCCACTGAGTTTTCTCCTTGGCAATTTATTTTGTTTGAAAACCTCCAAACAGGTGATTCAAATTCTCTATAGGTGGAAGGGGACAGTCTAATGAGCTGCTTAGAGCTTGAAAGGGAAATGTGCTTCCTGCATTCCTCATTACATGGCTTGATTATTAAGGATTTAATTTTAAAGATTTAGGAAGGTGATGTGATAGCCTGTAAATATGTTTATTGTCCTTGCAACAAAGAATTCAGTGTTACTACAGGTAAGGCATACAGGAGTAGGATACCTTTCCAGGTTTTTCAGTATCCTATTTTAATTCAATTCATTACAATGTACATTTCTCACATGCATCTGGTAAAGAAAACTTTGTGGTCTTCATACAGTTTTTTTGTCCTTTTATCTTCCACATGCTCAGTTCTACTTTGAGTTAAACTGATAGCTGTACATTCCTCAAAGCTCAAAAAGATTCAGATAATCTTATCCAAGGATAAAGAATTTTAGCTTGTAAAATTTTCCTTGGTCGAGTGTTGCTTGTAGGCAACACAAATAAATTTGTGACCTCCATTTTAATTGCTATCAACACCATTCTGTGTTGTGTTTGGTGACCAGTTGGCAGGCATAAATGCAATAAGCCATAACAGCTGTTGGAGAGCCCGAGGGTCCATTTTATGCCCTCAGTTACATGGGTGTAAATCTTGTAACTGAGGACAAAATTGCACCCTAAGGCTTTAAAACAAGTTAAGTCTTACTGTGTCTGATGTGCCTGCCAACTGGTGACTGGATATAACCGATTACCAAGGACCAATGTCCAAAGGATTTTGTTGTGTTCCTGCATTGCTAAGCAGAAGTCTGAACTAGGGATATGTATGGTAATAGGTTTAATCTGAGCAGAGGCTCTGTAGTGAGCTCAGGAGTTTCTGTGCTGGCCCTATTGCTCCTACTAGAATGGGTCAGAACTCTTGCCATCTTAATGGCATTTGCTTTGAACAAAAGCAAATATCCAGCTAGGCTAAAAGCTTAAAAAATGGAATATTTGATTGGTTCTTCTGCACTCCACTGTCTAATTGTGTATTAGCTTTCCTTTCCTATTGCAAATGTAGAGGGGAGAAATTAAAACCGTTAATTTATTGGTCATCCTGGTTTCCTTCTGTCAGTGGTTAGTCATGTCAGTGTCTCTTCACTGGTTGCTACAGACTCAAAGGCAGGAGCACAGCAACTGATGTGAAAAGAAGAAACTATTAAGGGAAGATTGACACACAGGTCAAATTCTGAAGTATGCAGACACTCATGTATAATGAATAGGAGTACATACTTCATACATCTATGCTTTTTATTCACTTACAAGGCTCCAGTATGGCAGTGAAACATAACTTCTGGAAGAGTAGTGACTACAGCACCAAGGATTTGATGATTTTGACAGTTTCTAAATTAAAGGAATGAAGTGATTTAAATTCATATTTGGCTGTGTTAAACAAAAGAAGACATTACATAACCAACCAGTTAGAACTGTACATTCAGTGTCAGCTGAATGTGATTTGAGTTGCCTGAGATTACGCAACATAAAGGGGGGAGGAATGTAAGTAAATTGCTAAAAAGCATTTCAGAAATATTCAGGCAGTTTACTTTTGTGATGCCGTTGGGCAGTTATGAAGTTAAATAGGTAATAACTACTGTCTTATTAATTATAGCTGAAAATAGGTAAAGTAGTTTCTAAACCTCTGTCTTGTACAAATATGTGTAATGCTGCCAAAGTGGAAAATAATAAGCTTTAGTAAGTTTATTGGTACTGAGTCTAGTATGGCTACACATTCTAGGTACCATTCAAGGAAGTGAGAAGAGGTGAACACAAAGCTTGTAATTTCAATGCCTGGCTACCTGTAAGTGTCACGATCTTAACTACAGAAAGATGTAAGGAGACTATATACAAGGGCATGTAATGGCAGGGCAAGGGGGAATGGCTTCAGGCTGGGTCTAGATTTAGCTTAAATATTAGAAAGAAGTTCTCTACTGTGAGGTTGGTGTGGCACTGGAACAGGTTGCCCAGAGAAGCAGTGGATGTCCCATCCCTAGAGGTGTTCAAGGCCAGACTGGATGGAGCCCTGAGCAAGCTGGTCTAGTAGAAGGTGTCCCTGCCCTTGGAACTAGATGGTCTTTAAGGTCCCTTCCAACCCAGGCTGTTCTGTGATTCTGTGGTAATGTATTTGCTATTAATACCATGGGCTGTGCTAAAGATAGAATTTGATTCTAAAAATCTAAAAGAGTGGATATTTATTCCTTGGAACAACAGAGAAAAGTGAGCAAATTGTAATAGCACTGTCAGTATGATGAACTGCACCCTCTCTCAAGAGTGATACTCAGAAAAAGATCCTGAAAAATGCAGAAGACAAAAATGAGGCAAATAGGTTAGGTATGTGAAAATTTTGTACAATTTGAATGCCTTGGAGAACACTAGAGGTTAGACTGACGTAATGAATATTTTGGGAATACAGGTAAGGTGCTAAATGGTGCACCTTGGGGCAGTAGTTCATAGCAAGGAATAAACTGAAGTCGAAGAGCCTTGAGTGTTTGAAGAAATCTCATTAACATAAGGGTTCATGCGCGTTTTGCTGCTTGCAGCTGATAAATCAGAAATTGGATGTTAGAAATTAGAGTGCCAGAGGCCACAGTCTGTCACATAGTGAATAGCAACCATATGGGATGTCACTTTTTTAAAACTCAAGATACTGCCAATCAAACATAACATCTTGCAAGATTTCTCTGGGCCCTTTTAAGTAATCTTTTCCTGTTGGTCTCCAGTTTGAAATCCATTAATGGCATTTCCTGAAGCAAATGAAGGTGACTGTTTTCAGACTATATGAAAAAGAGAAGGTCCATGATTTGGATCTGCCCTGTGCTTGCCTACTATTGGAGCACAGTATCACCACAGATTAAAACATGGAAACTTTGTGAAATTGTTGTATAACAAGTCTTCCTGTTGGTCCATCAAATCCACTTTGAGAGATAACTTTGTTATTGATTGATATGCCAAAAAAAAAGAAAAAATTGACAGCTTTCAAAGAAAAATAACATGGGGGGAATATTGTGCTAGATGTGCATATAAGCAGGTAAAGAAGAGTAAAAGAATAATGAAGGTTTCTGTGGCTAATTTCAGCTGACAGTTTTTTTATTTATTCTTTCTCCTAAAGGTTGTGGTCAAAACAAAAACAGAATATGAACCTGATCGCAAGAAGGGAAAGTTCCGTACTCCTAAAATAGCTGAATTCACAATCAGCATCACTGAAGGGGTTTCAGAAAGATTTAAGGTAAGCAGTACTTTGTGAAGATGTTAATAACTTGGTTGTGTTTACAGAAGTGCTTAAAATGAATTGCTGATTGTAGCCAGAACAGGCTATAACTGAGTGCCTGTTGTGGGTATAGCTGGACATGAGAAAAATAAACTCAATGTTATAATAGTTCAGTATTTAGCAATTAGAAGCAAAATTAAATCTTGCAGCATTATTGCTTGTAATCCCTCACTGGCAGATGAATTCAGAAGGCGTTTCTGTCAGTGTGTGTGGGTTTCAGAACATGGCTGGCAATGGTGTATGTGGGCTGCACACAGGTATCGCTCTTGGCATGGATAAAGCTCCTGTTTGTGTTGAACAACAAGAACCACAAGAACATTTATTTTCTTTTTGACTTATTTATCACTGTGGCCAAACCATTCTCTTAAAAGCACTGTCATAGTCCATTATGTATTTTTTATAGTTAAGTGTATGACTTGGCAGCTCAGGGATATATACCAGAGCTCTTTGCTATCAGTTTCCCTGGTCCAATTTAATTGCAAAGGACGACTTCCACTGTCAGATTGTAGTTCAGCAGGAATCTGACTCAGATTTACTCTTTGGTGTCCACACCCCTATTACTCCCTTCAGTAGTCCCATAGGAAACCTGAGAGCTCAACTGTTGTAAGGACTGAATTGCCTTTCCCCCTTCTCACTGGAGGATAGGTTTTCTTGCTCTCTTTAAGTAAAGCAAAGCAGAAAAGTGGGCACTTCAGCTCATGCATCCCTATCTGTTCTTTTAACAAAGGAAGACTGCAGCTTTTCAGTGCTTTTAATTGGCATCTTGCCCAAGGATGCCAAAGCATTTTTAAACAGTAGGCAACCACACTCTTCATTGTGCAAGTACAAATACATTTGGAAAGCCTAACATTTAGTAGGAGGGAAAAGTACAGAGCTTCAATAAAGATGTGGATTCTCTTTATGTTGCACGTTTCTAAACTCTGTTTGCATGATATGAGTTTTAGGGCCCACCAGAGATGCTGATTCTGTTGTGCCTGAGCAGTGGTTCTGAAAGCTGCCCAGGCCCAAGCTGACCTTCAGAAGCATATATACAGCTCTCAGTGGACTCAGAGCATGCTAAGCAAACAAAGCGAAGGCTCAAGGAAGGATCAGACTATATCTGGAAAGGAGCTTGGCAGAGTGTTGCCATGAGACATGTTTTAAGTGCCAGTTACCTGGTGGAGTCTTCAGCCACACAGTGAAGCACGTAGGTTCACAGTAAGCTCTGTGGGGAACCACCCTGGATAGCTCAGAAGAGATGATATGGGGTGTGGAAGGGTTTTACTAAGGAGGTACGAAACCTAGTTCCAGTTTTTCTATTCCCTGATTTGGGGCAAGGATGTCCTATCCCTCAGGAAAAATGCTACGTTCAGACTAACATTCTCTCTTTATCCTGGCACTGTAGTAGCAGTCCTGAGGAGTAATCCCCTTCCTCTCAGGCAGGGGTTGGGTAAATGCAAATGGACAGGTCAGACCAAGGAGAGCTTAATATCTGGCTGTCTTTGTGTGTATCCTGATCACACGAAGGTGACTGGAAAATGCTTACTATGTTGTAGAAGAGAAAGGGGAGAAAGTTTTTAGTTTGAGTGCCCTTCTAGGACTTTGGTTCCAAGCAGCGGTGCAGAACCTGTACCTGATGAATTTTGCACTTATGCTTTAGCTGTAGGGACTAAGGGATTTCATCGCTGGAACATTAAATTCAGATAAGCAAGGTTTTGGATCTTTTAGTCACATCTAAATGGTTTAGGCGTTGCTTTGTAGATCTGTTTTCTGTCTTTGTTGGGAGACCTGAGCAAATGAGACCTTGCTGAACAACAAATAAATAGCTTGTCGTGCTGCTGGGTAGTCTCTTCTAATTTGTATACCTGAACAGTTACATGCCTGAGCATTTTTGCATTGCATTCTTTTATACTTTCAGATGGCATATTTAAGTAAAATATCCTTTAGATATTACTTTATGATGATTGCTCTGGGATTAATCTCATACTACGGGGTTGCTAGGTTTTGCTGCTAGGTAACTACTGCATCAGAGAGAGGTTTCAGTAAGATTTGGTATCTCTTGGGAATTGCAGGGTGATTCACGCTGTGGCTGTAAGTCTAGGCTTCTAAAGAAGAGTGTGGGGGTTGATCAATTAGGAAAATTGTGGTTCAGTTAATTGAAAACAATGTTCATGCAGAACATTCAGGTCCTAAAAATGTCCCTTAATCTCTATATACCAGTTTTAGAATTGAATTATGCTGCTTGAAACATTTTAAAGAGAACTGACTGGTGCTCCAGTAGGGATGACTGTCATATTCACCACTCCCAGTAGTAAATATTAGATGAATAATTGATGGCATTTCATAAATATGTAGATGAAAAGTACCGATTGTGTGAGGTTTTCTCCTGGGTCCTTATTAATTGTGAACCATCATGTTAACTGCTGCTGTTGATTCTGAGAGAGCAAAAAGATATTTGTTTGAAAATTAAATATTTGCTGTAATTATGAAATGCATTATTTAACTGGTGAGATACTGACTCTGGCTTATGTTCATGAAAAAAGTTTCAGATGCCATTTTAATGACTTTGAGATTGTACACCACCCATGCACAAGCTTGCCACAAGACACAGCCCAAATGTTGTGCTAAAAATAAAGCAAGTCAGTCACATTTACAAATAATTCACATGTGTATTCTAGGATGTACTTCTTAAATAATGACAAGGCAGATTGCATTTTTGGGATTCAGCAGTGCAGATCATCTAAAGCTGTTCTTCTTGAAAAGTTATACATTATAACAAACAAAGCAACCCCGGCACGTGCGTATGTCATGTAGATGGTGTTTTAGCACCTGGATGAATAATCAATTATAAAATGTATTTTCTGCATTCAATCCACATTACCACAGTTATTTCAACAGAGCTGAGAATGTTTACAAAGAAAACTGCAAGTATAATTTTCCTCTATGAAGCCACACTCTGAATTCAAATCAGAATATCTGGGAAGAATGTGAAGATTTCCTGGTTCTGAGAACCCTGTTGTCTTAATTAGTTTTATGGCACTAACCAGACTAAGAAAGATGTGATTTTTCACTGCAGACTGTTTCCCACTGGGACGCAGAAATCTTGCTGTTGTTCTTTGAACAGTGTAGGCTAATGTGGGGAGTTGGTTCTCCACAACTGGAAAGCAGCTTTGAATGAGGCAGATTTGTCTCTCCTGTAAATTGTCCACTGTACAGAGTACAGTGGCACAACAAGGCTGGAAATATCATTTCAAAGGGCCCTTGTGAATCAGAACATAAGAAGAAGCTATGGCAGAAGAAAATTGATGGTATGAGTCACCCAAGGCCAAACTTTTGCTTCTCCCATTGATAGAACAGTGTTTTTACAACCTCCAGGTGGATTTTGTAGTGGGATGTCTATTCTGGAACCCACTGAATTGGGCTACAGTTGACAGTTGTATACAAAGACACCAATCTAAAAAAACATCCGTTGTAGCAAGCCATGACATTTTCTTTCTGTCTTTGGGAAAACCTCAATAAAGAACATTCAGAGGTATTTTGAAAGCAAACACTTATGTTTCCCAGTAAATTTCAGGCCCTTAAGTAAACCCAAGCTGTAGTATGCCTTCAGCCTTTTGGTTCTATTCAAAGGCAGTTCAGTTCTTCAGGCTTTATCCTTGACATCTCTACATACGTCTGACTGCAGAGCCAAAGCCTCCAGCTTATTTCTGTGGTAAGACAATATGGTGCAAGCCACATGCTGTCAAGTAGCAAGCAGTTGTTGAAATGTCTGCATGAGGTTATGGAAGAAAAATTGAAGACTTCCTTTCAAGATCAGTTCTCACAGTTTTACTTGGTCATTTTAAGACTGCAAAAATGTATGCAACATATATTTAACTGTTCCATATTTTTTCTACCTTAAAAGAGGCATTCTTCAAACATACTTCTGCCTCAAATCTTTTGTACCTCTTCATCGTAATGCCAACAATTGTTATTGCTGCAAAAATAATCAGAGAGAGAGAGAAGGAAAATAGTTCTCCCTTTGTTCTCTGTGATTACTTTGTGTGTTGAGCTGCAATTTGCTCCCACTTTAAAAGTCTATTAGGTGCATAAGATGTCAGCTGATTCCTGTACAGGATATCACTTCCTTAAGTATGTTGTGTGTCTGTCACTTTGGCTGGAAGAGTGATAGGTACTTACTGTCAGGAATAGTTCTGCTTCTTCAGTAGAACTACTCACAGGATTAAAGTTGTTCACAAGTATAAGCATTTGGCAGGCTTTGAATTTTTCCTTTATTGGTTCAAATGAGAAAATAAAGGTCGTTCTTTTTTTCAGTGTAACTGCTATTTTAAAATAATTGATGTAAGTAAAGGCACTGCATGGCAACTGTGACTTTTTCTTTTTTTTTTTTTTTAATATGTAATACTCTGATATGGCATTGACAATCCTTCTGCTAAGTTTTTGGCTGAAAGGAATTTTTACAGTCAGAGCTGAAAGATTTAAGTCAAGTGGATGCCCAACAGCAGCTTCCCTGCTATTAGTTAGGTGTCCTCTGCCATTGGCTCTATTAAAAATCCTTTTATTGGAACATAACCAGTGACACTGGTGACACTGAAGATGTTTTGGATCTCTCCAGATACATCACTTAAATAGCCTTTCCTCATCTGTAGTAACCTTATGCAGCCTTTCTCCTGACCTCAGTAATATTCTCTGGGTTTGTATGGGAAGGTAATAAGGTTTTTATTTTGCTGCCATAGGGTTTCTTGAACTGCTTCCTCAGATCTCTGTGGTTAAGAAGCTAATACAGGGTGCCATGTGATGGAAGATGATGGGAACATTGTCACAAACAGCTGAGTTAAGCCACAGTGCTAGGATCTCAAGGCCACTGCCTTGTTAACTTGTTTTTGTCTAACAGTATGTCCCTCAGGTTTCATTAATCAACTCCCTTGCAGACTGGTCCTGTTGTCTTGCACTGTTGCTGTTAATAAGTGCTGATTCTGTAGCTTCTTTTCTGTTCCTGTCCTCATGAATCTTTCTGCCTTTCTTGCTGCTTCTCCCAGTCATCTCCAGGTGAGCATCCAAGACAGTTCTCTTTTCCTCTTCGTCATCTCTGTTTGAGAAGGACAGTCTTTTGATCGCTCCTGCTTTTTCTGTACAGCCTGCCCCTAAATTATCCGATGGGAATGTTCTAGTGAAGAAGTTGAGTTTAATAGATGGATACCAGTGACATAGCTAAACATGAGATGTGATGTTAAAAATACTCTTCCTGAAACAAGGCACCTTGTTTTTTGAAGTCACTGATCATCTTTTGTATGTGTATATATTTCCATAGCAAGTATGGGACATTGTACCAAGCTGTTCTGTCTAATTTTCACTGCTCTGTAAATGAATATGAGTCAAATGTTGCATATAAATATTCTTTTCTTTCTTTTATGTTGCCATTTCCTGCAAATTGAACATTTCTTAATGCTTGAGTGCATTGTTTCAGACACATTTTTCATGTAAACTTCCAGGGACAGGCTGAGGTAATAGCAAACAAGGACGTAATTTTGGAAAAAGCAGTGATAAGTGAACAGCTGCTTTTGGTGTTCTTCAGCGTGCTGGTAGAGGTCATTGTGCAGCTGGAGATGCAGGATTTTAATGGAGAGAGGTGAAATGGAGGTCACGGCCATATGCAGGGAAGTCAGTGCAATGTTTCACAAGTTCTTGTCTGTGGGATGTAGCCAGACACAGTCAGTTGTAATTACAGTCCCTCCGCCTAAAATTCTCTTGCAGTTTAAATACAGTAGCAATACTCTTAATTTCCTGTCCTAAGTGGTTGTATAGAGTTGCTGTATTTCACCTCAGAGGTCTTTGCCTTTTGCTGGTGAGCAAAGCATAAATTGGTTGTAAATCACTTCATATGAAAGGTGCTCTGTGTCTGTATGTCTCCACTCTTCTTCTTCAATGCTAGCAAAAGGTCTGTGCCTTGCACTTTACAGACGCATCAGAAGTGAAAGTTGCGTTCCCAGGAGGCTGCAGTTGAAATAGATAATGCATAGATGAAGAGCAGACATGAGACGTGACCAAGTGCCAGTGATTGAGCAGTAAAAATTACTGCATATCTTGTTAGTTCCACTTCAGTTCCACTTCTCATAATAACAGGAATGCTTCTACATGGGTTTGTGTGCTGATGGAAGGAAGGCCTGGTGCAAAGCAGCACAGTATGACTGGGGTAATGAAAGACTTTCAGGCAAGAGGAGGAGGCATTAGAAAGGTGGAGGAGAAGGCAGGGGAGAAATGGATGGTACACAGGCTTTATTGGGACAGTGGGATACAGGCAAAAGGAACAGAGCTGAGAGAAGCAAAAGGGGTAGTCTTGTGCATGCCTTGAAACATGACTTGTAATTCATTCAGAAAGGGACAGGAGCCGGGAAAGGGTGTGGAAAGAAGCACAATTGCACTGTTGGTGCAATTGATGAATTCTGGTGCAATATTGTAGCTCAATTAAAAAGGGAGTCAAATATTAGTGGAGTAAGGAGTGAGGAGACTGCAGTAGCCAGGCAGAGACAATACAGCTTGTGGTGTTTTGCAGCTGAGGCAGAGTAGGATGGACTGATGGGGATGATCTGGCAGATCTTACAGTAAAGGCCTTATCACAACCTGCTTACATGCCAGTGTAGTTGTCAGATATGGTAAGTTTCATTTGTTCAGCTGTTTACAGAGTCTGTAGACAGGTTTTTTGCTGTGGGTATCCTTAGTTCATTCATTAGTCATCTCTCATTTCGATTACTGTAATGGCTTCTGGCTAGACATTGTCCTTCTGCTCTTCACTTACAATCTATTAAAAAATCTGCCACATACATAATAGCTTGTCATCTTCTCTGTTCACTTAGTTTTTCTGCCAGATCCCCTTAAAATTAACTTTAAATGTCACACTCAAGATGAAAGCAAAGTCACACTTTGAGTTCCCAGTTAAAAGAAATGGTTGTTTGTCCTATCTTTTAGTTATTTCCTGAAAAGTATTTTAAAAGCCCATCACTCTTGCAGTGTGACAGTCACCTTGGAGTTCTGCAGGGTTGTACATGGCAGTGAATGCTCATAGTAATTCACAAGACTTCTGCTTCTACTGTGTGGGGTCCTGCACTGCCAGCTGGCTACCACAAAGAGAAGAGATTCAAGATTTCCTTCCAGAAGAAAAGGAGTGATTCTTGTGCACACACTGCATCTGCTCTTGTCTTGAACAGGGGGAGAGAGCAAGTTGCTACTGGTGTGTTGGTAGGACGAAGAGAATAACTTCAGGTTATAGCAGGTGTGCAAAGTTGCTGTGGAAGAAAGCAATAAAATGGCAGCCTTAGTGTTGCTTGTGGTCTAAAGAGTAGCTTGTTGCCTTCTGTCTTGCCAGACTTTTATTTCTGAAAGGCATCTGGTAGGGGAGGCCTCAGAAGGTGAGGCAGTGGGATGGGGTTACTGACCAAGGAGAGAAGCTGACAGCAGTGAACATGGAAATCTGACAATTGTGGACCATCAGTGGTGGGTTACCATGAGAGGGAAGAAAAATGGCTGTTTGATGAAAGATTTTCAACTTTTAAGGGAGAAGTGAATTGGATTAGCAGGTGATTGTGGTCACCTTGTAAAGAAATCCATCACTCGATTTCATCTGTGTCGTTTGCATCTGTAACTGTCCTTAAATAGAAGTTACTTGTATCCTGAAGGGTGGTAAGAGAAGGGACCTTCTCTCTTAATAGGAAGGAGACAAGAGCTTACTTGATTAGGGATTTGCAAGTGGAGTGTGATTGCAAATCATTGAAGATAATGAGAGTAAAAATTTACATGTTAATACCAAAATTAGTAACATTAGGAAATACAGTAAGTGAGAGAGAAAGATTCTGTGAGAATTTTGAACCAGGAGCCCTGAGAGCTCTTCCCAGTGGGTTACTGTGTGGCAATGGAAGAATTTGTATGAGCAGTGAGAAATCATAGCTCCATGTTGGTTGCTGAAAACAGGTCTCAGCTCGGAGGTTGCGGCTCTGCAACTTGCAAGGCTCCAGCAATCCAGACAGCACTGGGCTTTTGTCCTTTTTTAGAAAACAGTTGCTTTCCAGAACAGTTTTGGAGCTTTGAACAGAGTGATCCTGCAGTGATTGTGGAAATAGAGGGTTTTTTTCTATTGCCTAATATTTAGTCTCAATTGCAAAATAGCTAGTTATTGTGTTGTTTCAGTATGTTCCTGAGACCTGTTCTATATGTCAGAATAGTTACAACTGGGAAATGATGTTATAATTCTACTACTCGCTGCTAGTAGAAAGGCTAGAAAGTACGGTTAAAATGCTTTGAGATTTGAGAATATTTTTCAGAACATTTTAAAACTGTTTGCTCCTATTTGTGGCAGAGACAAACGTGAGCTGAATTGATTTGTGCCCATCGTGATTGTTCTGCTTGATGTCCCTTGTGACAGGCCTGTACTCCTTAGGAGAGCAGCCTTTGGCGAAGGCTGTGTGGGATATATCTTGTGGGGCATGGGAAGCCTCAGCAATAATCCCATCTGGACTTTAGCTTTTCTATCCCAGCTTTCTAGCCTCTCTTTTCCCTTTCTTCTCTAAGGGAAAGAGCAGCCACTGTCAGAGCACAAAAAACATTCTAATATGCACTTGGAGTCAGTGGGAAATGAATGACCCAAACCTGCGACTTGGGCAGGGCTCTGTGTGTGTTGTAGATCTTCTGGGCTGGGTGAGGGATGCTCTGTCTTTTCTGGTTCCTTCTCTTCCCATGCTGCCCAGTGGCTGTGGGAGCTCAGGAGGGAAGGCTTTGGGGCATGGCCCCGCAGGCAGAGCGGGCTGTGGACAGGATGTGGACATGGGGTGGGAAGTCCCGGGGCATCTGCATGTGGGTACAGGTTACCAGCAGGGTGGAAGGAAGGTACGACAAGGAGTCCCAAGTGGGAACTGCAGGCTTAGGGGAGAAGGGTCATTTTTTCTAGAGCCTGGAGTGCAAGGAAGATTTGAGGGAGGAAGAGAGAATAAGGCTTATTAGAGTGGTGGAGAGGGGAAAACCCTGGAGGGTGGAATGCAGGGTTTGGGCCAAGCCAGAGTGCGAAGGACCTTGTACGTGTGTGTGGGTGGGATGGCTGAGGAAGCACAGGAAGGAGCCCCAGCCAACCCTGGGAATAAAGGGAGAAGCCTGATTAAAAACCTAGTGGAAGGGCTGAGCTAAGGGTGTAGCTTGGCTGGAATGGGGCTGTGTGTGTGTTGTTTTACATTATTAAATTAGGCCACAGAGAATAACCAGACAGGAAAGTGGAAAATGTACTTTATCTCTTGGGTTCGTGCAGGACATACTGAGACACGGTACATGTAAGCAGAAAACAGGAGGTTGGCAAAACAGAATGATCTATCCATGTCAACTCTTGTGTTTGCAAATGAGTAATAAACTTGGAGAAGGACTAATTAGGTATGAAATTCATGTGACTATGAAGTTTTCAGAGGCTGACTATGATTGATTTTACTTTTTTTTTAATCCAGTGACTTGAGAAACTGAACATGTTACTATTAACCAGAAGGGTCCTTTGCTCTATGTCTCATTTTGAATGGCATTGTTGCATTAATATCTACATTTTTTCTGCTAAATTACTTTTTGATCTGCACTTCTCCTTGCCCCTTCTCCAGCCTTCCTATTTTTGCTTGTTTTCTATCAAAAATCCTTACAAAATCCTTGGCTTCAGCAACACACAATACCCCCCCAATCTTGTTTCAGCCAAGAACTTTAGCACTTGCTCTTGTCTGCCCATGATGAAGTTCACTTCCACAGCATGAGAAGTCCCTGAAGTTCACACAGTCCTGCAATGCCCTAATCTCACTGCTACACACAGTTTGCAGTATTGCAAAGTCTGTTAGTTCAGGGTTTATCATAAAGGGACTTGTTTTTACCCAGAGGCAAAGCTACAATATTTGGTGTTGTTGCTTTCTCAAATACCAGGTTATTGTTATTTAAATTAATTAACCTGATATGTCTAAGTTCTCTTTTTAGGAGGTGTATATAGCTGGCTTATGCATCTTTTAAAATTTAGATAATTTTATACTTTAAGAAATTAATAGTATAATCCTGTTTGTTTCTGTTTATTGTTTGTTTCTTATGCTATAGCATGTGTTGGCTTACTTTCTAACTTACCAAAAAGAAAACTCATGTTAACCACTTTCACTGTGTAATCTTGAACTACTATTTTGTCTATCAGTAGTTTTTTCAGAGTAATAACATGCATGTGAGATACCCTTCCAGGTAATTAATGCTGTTTGCTTAGCTTGCACCTTCCACAGAAACAGGTCTAATTAGACAGCTTTGCAGTGTGTCTGCTCAGCCAAAATTTTGTGCTTCTCTTGTCAATGATGTAATTCTAAAGGTAGTTCTGTCTCCTGTCACACCTAAAAGGCTGAGAGATACTGAAGGATACGGTGAAAAGCCATTCCAGGGCATCTGCAATGGCTTCTCGGTGAGCACTGAGGGAGGAGGTGCCACAGAGCTCCTCCAGGCCAGTGTTGAACATGGTGTATTCCCATATGGATCTGGCAGTGAACTACTCCCATACAGTCTCTGTGTGATGAAGTAGTACTGTTTCAACTTAAAAATTTTGGAGCATTAAGCAACCAAACATGGAGACTACTGATGTAACTATCCATACATTCAGAGCAGGCACAACAAACTCTGATCCTAACCAGAGGTGGCAGACATTACTTTCTCCATGCCCTGAAAGAGTCACCTTTGTATTATCTGGATGACACCCGTGCTAGCTTACTGTCACCTGACTCTGCTCTTAGACAGGCACAGGGAAAACAAACATGCTTTTATCAGCTGACATAAACTAGACTTACATCATCCAAGTGCTGAAAAAACAGCACTCAAGCTGCCTTGTGTCCTGCTGGCCTCATGAGTGCCCCGAACAGAAAGGCAATCAAAAGAAGCCTTGCAGTGCAGAAGCAATGGGCCCCTGACCAGATGATCTGCTTTCTTCCCTGAGAAGGGGGAGGTGGGAAGTACTTACGTGCTGCTTCCCTGTTCTCCCTCAATAATAAAGCAGCTGGTTTTATCCTGTGCTTGATTTTCCTGTAAAGTGCATTCATGGCTGTCTTCTGCTGCCTGCAGTAAGAAGCAGCAGTATCATAAGCAGTGCATTGCTAACATAACCATGTCTTATTTTTCTTTACAGGTAACTGTGCTGGTCCTTTTTGCCCTTGCGTTCTTAACGTGTGTTGTATTTCTGGTAGTCTACAAGGTTTACAAGTATGATCATACCTGTCCAGAAGGATTTGTTTTCAAGGTAAATTGCATACCCATTCTAGAAGGAGAGTATGTAATATTCCATGTTGTTCTGTGCATAACCTTGATTGTCATGCTGTACCACATAGAATTTTGTGATTTTTTTCATACCTTAGTGAGCTCCCTGCTATGTTTCTTTCTTCTTAATTTATAATTGAAGTTGTACTATTGCAGAGTTTCAATAATGTTGTTACTTTGCTAATGCTTTAAATATTGAAAATGTAGCAGAAGTCCAAACACTGGTGTCCTTCAGACTTACTTCATCTGCAGTTGTCCAGACAAAGCCCTCATTTATTGGTCATATGGTTTAATGTTGAATGTTCCTCCAAATTACTGTCTTGGGAAATAAGAGAATGATAAAACCTGGAGAAAAAAGATTCTGGAATATATGTCAAACAGGAGAGTGATGTTCTCATTAAGAGTAATAGAGTTACCTTAGGGTTATTTTTGTAGGAAGAACTCCTTGTTCTAGAACAGTGACCTCCGAGCCCCGCTGCCACAGGCCAAAAGTGATGCCAAAAAGGGAAAACACATCTATTGGAAAAAACACTGGTTCTAACCAAAAGGGAGACTGTGCTCACTTCATTTACATGAGATGGTAGTGCTGGCTCCTCAGCTATGACCTGAGCTGAAAGTCAGAAAAGTAACATTGACTTCTCAGTTGTAAATTTAGTAAGGTTGAACTTGGCTATAATTAGATAGAGAAAGTAGCAGTGATGATGGCAGCCTTGCCTCTAATTTTTTAGTAATATTTAGTCACACAATGAATCTTACAAGAATGTAGTCCAAAATTATAATCAGTGATGCCTTGCTGGATTAATTTTGCTAGAAGCATTCAGTTGGTTACTACTTTCCCTTGGTTCAAGAGCAAAGGATACTGTGGTTAGAATACTTGGCTGTAACTCAGGAGATCCAGCTTTTGGTTCTGCTGTTGGTTTTTTGTGTTGTCTTAGACAGGCAATGAAACCCTTCTGTGCTCATGTCTTCTGGGAAAATAGCCCTCTTTTTCTTCTCCCTAAGCTTTCTCTGGCATTGAGCGATTTGGAATATGGACTGTATGTCCTTACCAAATCTGTCTTGATGTGATCTTGACTTGACAGGAACAGCCAGTTATGTGCTCCTGTTTAGGTCTATCACAGTCTCCTGCCTTCCTTTCATAACCGTGTTGACCCCTCCTTTGAGTTGCAGCCTTCTGGCTTCTTCTGGTATTTCTGGCTAGTGTCACAAATGTTAAAGGGAAGAACAGTTCCTCAGCTCTATTTTAGTCACAGTGTGACCAGAGTCTGGTTGTTTCCGTAAGGTCCTGTGTTTGCAACAGAAGTTAGGCAGAATATCCCACAGCACATGCTCTGTTTTTAAGGTGCAGCACATACACAGGGCTGTGGTAGGGTTACTTTTCTTGTGGTTTTTTGGAGGCTGTTTACAGCTGCTTGATTGCACACCAAGAGACACAGCATCTTCGGTCATGTAACTCTTTTTTAAGAGTTTTACAGGTTAAGCATATTGGCAAATGACACAAGGCCTGACATTACCAGTGCTGAGATAAATTTGTATTTGTTTGCCTGTGCATCTTTTCTGGCGAGAGTCCATGATAGGTCATGGCACAGCTGGTCCTAGGAGACATGAAGTCTGTCACCTTGTGAACAGCGTCTCAGTGGACTGGCTTCATGCTCAGGTGGACTCAACAACGTTCTCTGGCCTAGATGTCCCCAGGTTTCAGATGCTGATGTGATTTCCTGGTTAAGGGCAAAGGTGTCCCTACCTCAGGAAGCCTGGTTCTGTAGGAATCTCTGCATTAAGGCTGAGCTACCGCAGCTCTGAGTCAGCTCACTTTTGTCTGCTTTGATGCTCTCATACATGGAGCAGTTCCAAACATTTATGCTGTCCTACGCCTCCCAGGCTTGAAGGTATGCTTAAAAAGGTGCTCCTCTTCCTTTGTACAGCAATCTTAACCTCCTCCAATCTTAATTCTGTGCTTGCTTAAGCTTTCTGAGACAGCCCTAGCACTGCTGCTGTGCAGATTGCTCCTCTAAGTACTCGTCACTGCCTCTTGGTGAGACTCAAAACCTGAGTGCACTTACGTTCTGGAGGAATTTCTTCAGGGCTTCAGTACACTCGGTACCGTATCTGTTGCCCTTTAGCTTTTTCTGCCAAAGCACCTGCGTTCTGTCAGACTCATGGACAGGACCATGAAGTCATTTCAGTGCACTGGGGACTACACCATCAGCTATTAAATTGGGAACTACTGACCTAGCAAAGCTAACATGACAGAAGATACTATTTCTAAGTGAATACCACTGGGGTCTTCCATGTCAAAGGAACAAAAGGAGTCATCTTAATTCAGCCAGATACAGATTGGCAACCACGGTTTTCTCTGGCATCAAAGGCCATAACCCATAACTAATTTCGGAAATTGAAGGACTGTAAAAAAGGAGACTGGCAACTCACTCTGGAACATCCCACTTTCTCCTCATGGCCTTCTTACTTCTCTCACCTGGGAACCACAGAATCAAACAAAAAGGATGAAGAGAAATGTTTTACATAGCTGAAAGTCTCAGGCAAGTGGCAGGGTAACAATCAGCAGTAGTTCCCATTGCTTAGTCCCAGAGTGCTGAATGGCTTACTTTGGGAACTAAGCAAAGAGGCTGTCCTTGGGTAGAACACGAGGGGCAATGAGTGAAAAGGGAGGTTTTCCCATCTTTTTTAGAAGCATGAAATCCCTGGAGCAAAACTGCAGTCAAGATAGAAACTGCTGTGTGTTTCTTTAGGCTCTTGTGTCAGATGTTGTGCATGTTTGTGACTACAAAAAACCAAACCCCATGAAAAAGACCCATTACTGAGTAATTCTTGCCCGTTATGAAGCAAAGGCAACAAGAGATTCTGTGGCATTTTTAGACTTGTCAATAATCTTGGCTTGTCTTCAGCTCTAATAATTATACATGCTTGAATTTCCTTGGCAGATTTCATTAGCTCAAAGGATTATGTTCCTTCCCCCATTTTAAATATTTAGAATTGTGACTACATCCCATGACTGGGTGAAGTAATCACTACAAATATGTCTGTGTCTATGTACTTCTTCTTAGTCATTTATCACATCAGCTGTAGAGTCAGTTATCCCAGATAAAGCATGGGTAATGCTTCCAGAAGATGGCATGGTGATGTAATGGGCACGTGAAGCAAATAAGCTGATTCCAGACTCCTGGACTATGTTTTTATAGATCTAGGTCCCAGTCTTGCAGCTGGCCTATACAACAGCTATGACCATGGGAAAACCTCCGTTGAGTTAAACGGTGCTGAATGGGCACAGGTGCTGCTTAGTCAGGGTAAAATCCCTTCTGCTTTGTTGTGCTGCTTCAACAAACCACGAGGGAAGGTTTGCCCCGGCTCCTGCCTTGACAAAAGATAACAAATAAAGGGAACCTGGGCCGATGTGGTAACTTGGGGCACTATAGCAAGTTTGACACACTTCAAGGCTTCTGTCACACAGGCAGGTTCGAGCCTGTGAGGTGTTGACTCCATGGGAGGGCTGTTAGTTTTGTGACAGCGAGGCTTCTTTGAGCCATCAAATCTGCCGTGTGATTGAATTCCCCAGGGGCAGGCAGGTTCATGAGACTACCCGTGGGCCTGTTGTTTTGGCAAGTCTTCCTTTCTTCTTTCATACCCTTTGATGCCTTTTTTTCACACTAACATTTTTAGGATGCAAAATTTGTATTAAGCCAAGACTGCTACATCTTCCTCCATTTTGTGCTGTATGATTTTTACCCTCTGAAACTGTTGTTATTGATGCTTATTTATGCCACTTCTCTCTTTTTTTATTGTGGACAAGGACAAAAGTCAACTCACAAGTAAATGTGGACACAGTTGAGGTAGCATCTGGTCCTAAAAACCATGGAATTTTTGCATGTGTTTTAGTGCTAAGAAATTTCCAGTATTAAATTTAATTTGCTGAGCTGTAGAAGAACAGGAGCAGTTCAGAATTGCTGTGTATTATAAATTTTAGTCCTCTGGTGCTGGAAGCAGGAAGACTGAACAGCCTATTTCTTTTTTAAACGGCCAGAGTGAAAACAATTAAACTTACTTTTGCTCAAGCTGCAGCTACTCACAGCTTACAGAGGATCAGTTCACTCGCTCACGTGACTGTCCCCATATACTGAGGTATCAAGCAAGGCTGCCTGGACTGCCCAGTGTGGGAAGAGGACCTGCAGAGAGACCCCATGACCTTCTGGGGCAAAACCTGGGGTGTCACAGTGTATGTCCAAGTAATTTTTAACTTCAGTGCAACCAGCTGCTCTGTAGGCTCTTACTGCATCATTGCTGGAACAGTTACTAGATACCTGCAACAAATGCGCTGCACAGGCCCATTCACTTTGGGTTTTAAGATGACAGCAAAATTTGGATCTTATTAAGTATTTAACTCTCTAAATCACCTATTTCACTTTCCAAAGCTTTAAGCATCCAGCAGGTTCTTTGCAGTGCTTTTGCCCTCTTGGGAAATGAAATTAGTGTAGTCCCACACTTACAGAGAGCTTTTTAAAAGCCTGCTGCTGGCTACAACTTTCTGATGATGAGTGAAGTATTTTGTATGTTTGTACACACTTGCACATACGCTTGGCCACCCCCAGTGTTTTCCCAGTATGTCTTAGTTACTGGGCTGTAAAAGTATTCATACCTTGGCACCAATATATCGGTATTAATTGCCATCCCTCAGACTGCAAACACCATAGTAAATTGCCTGAAGTTAATCTAATGGTAGGATACAGACAGCTGTAGTTGTAAACCAAACAGTTGGAACTAAGTGGGCAGGAAAAAACAGTGAAATATGGCTGGAACTAGAGACTGAAAACTTAAAAAATAATTTTAGGCAAGCACATTTCTTGTACGTTAATTATTCTGGCATATAAACCCAGATTGGACTTCCTGGCAAATGCACAAGTAGTTTAAGGATTGCAGGGAAGAACATTTTGAACACAGTAGGACAACGATGTAGTCAACTGCTGTATGTTGCATCTCGACTTGCAGAATGTGACTGTTGGCTTAGACTGAAAGGAAAAGGAGAAAAAAAAACCCTAATCTGCTTTTGGTATATGTGTGGCTGTATCTGTAATCTAAGAGATGGATTTTCTTTTCAGAATAATCAGTGCATTCCAGCTGGGTTGGAAAACTACTACTCTGAACAAGACTCCAGTGCTCGAGGGAAATTTTACACAGTCATAAACCACTACAACCTGGCCAAACAAACCATCACGCGCTCCGTGTCTCCGTGGATGACAGTACTGTCAGAAGAGAAACTGTCTGAACAGGAGACTGAAGCTGCTGAGAAATCAGCTTAGTATGATAAGCTAATTACTTAAAATATGTCATTTGAAGGTAACTAAGGGACTTCAAGGAACTGTTCATTGAATATTATTACGGATAAGTTAGAGGTTACTCATGTTTATGGTGCAATTGCTTCTGTTTGCTGATACTGCTTTGCAAAAAAAAAAAAAAAAAACCAACAAAAAACCAAAATAAAAACTTGCTGCAGAACATTCATGGGCATAACCCCAGGTGCATATCAGCATTGCTGTAGAGCTTTGACACCATTTTCAATGTTAAAAAAAATTCCAATGTTAGATATGTTCTTGCAGTTTATTGGATACTGATAGATTTTACCACTGGATTTTCAGGGCTTGGACCTTAGATAAATCATGTGTTCTGTTGTCTGAGCAGATACTTAATTTATTAAGTTTTTTAATTCCTTGTCATTTTGCAAACTGAAACACCCCAGCCATAACTAGAGTGATCTCTTGTTTAGCTGAAAGCTGTAAGTAATC
Source organism: Campylorhamphus procurvoides (assembly GCA_013396655.1). Classification (NCBI taxonomy): domain Eukaryota; kingdom Metazoa; phylum Chordata; class Aves; order Passeriformes; family Dendrocolaptidae; genus Campylorhamphus; species Campylorhamphus procurvoides. The sequence goes on along the minus strand of WBMV01001735.1, from coordinate 1,725,933 downwards.
TTTAGTTTGGGCTCAAGCAAGAATGATAGTCAGCACCGATGTCGGGGGCGTAATGTAATGACTTGTATGGAGAAAGAAACTGTCAGGTCGCATTTTTCCTTACATTTTCTTTACTGTTGTTTATTTGTAAGTGATAATGAAGTTTTCTGCAACAAGGCATGCTTAATGTTTTCTTATTGCTGTCAACAGGATTTAACTGCATTTCCACCGTGGCTTTAGCATCTTGATAAGGATGTGCACTGAAACACAAACTAGATAGACGTTATGGAAAAACACAGACAGTTTTAGTGGTGGGTGTTGAGAATAGTGTAAAGACTATACAGTTCAGGATGTTCTAATGAGAAATGACATATGATCTTTTGATCATACTTTAAGAGTACATGTAGTCTACTATGTCATTTGTTGGATACAGCTGAGGGAGTAATATGTCTAAATTTTCTCTTGTATTACATTCACATTTTCCCTTTTAATTAATTAGAAAGAGCTTTCTGTTTATGTATGGTTTGCAGTTTGATACTTTTTAAAACACAGAGCATCACAAGTAAAACAGTAGCATATTAGATACCACAACTGACTGTTTTAAAGCTACATGTGAAACAGAGTGAAGAATAGAACTGTTTGTGTATGGCTTGGGAGGGGAAAAGACGTAGAAGAACATAGTGTTGTGGATGCACGTTAAAGTTCCATTGTAATTACAAACTTGCCTATTCTTTGTGTGAAATCATGTTTTCATTTTTATTATAAACCTTAAATATACATTACAAAAAGACATTAATTTAACATACAAAATAAGTGTGTGAAGCATCTGGGCAAGCAAATCACCTTTTTATTCATGTTACTTTAATGGGACAAGCATTAGTGGACATGTCAAAAGTTCCTTTTTTTTGGTAGTCTATTAAAAAACTGAAGGGGAAACATCAGGATGGGCTGTTTCTCAACAAACATGATCAGCTCTACTTCTATTTTTCTCAGTAGAATTGCTTTATCAAAGCCTTTCATCCCAATACAGTAAAAATAACCATGAGTCAGGGCTCTAGGCTTGATACGAAATGTGCATCACACAGTGCAGCTGTAAAACGCTGTTTACTAAGTCATCATGGTATGTGGAATGCATCAAAAGCAATAAATTTTGTGCCAGTTTTTTCTTTGCCTTTAAAAATACCAAGCTGATGTTAAGGTTTTCAATACATACCATGTTTGTAATTTTTAACAGGCATCTGCTTTATTGAATGTAATTAATTCACATATAACTTTTGACATTTTCACTCTGCAGAGTAAAGAATAAGAATGATGGTGCTTGTTGCATATAATGTATAGAAATATACATTTCAGAAGAGCTAATGAAAACACATTTCATATCAACATATTTACAGAGGACATTCAGATTTTACAGGATGGAAAGATCTGTCCCCCAAGACAGTCCTACATAGAAATGATTCATGATACATCTCCTCCCCTTAAATTTAGGATAATAAAAATTTTAATGCACAAGTAAATACTCATGAGAAACAACTTCTTTTTCTCCTCGTAACAACAAATAATAAAAATTAGTAAGCCTTAGATCTAGGAGAAACAGATTGCTTATGCTTCTTGAAGTCAAATCTGACTTAACAGGAGGGAGTTTATTGATTGTTAGCTACAGTTGGTTGTTCAAGACTTTTAAGTTAACAAATTGCTCCTGGTTTTAGCACTTTGAAGAGTTTTACTTTAATACTGTCTATTCTTTGGCTTTGTTCCAGCATCCCAGAACATGTTTCACTGCACAATCTGTGTTGTATTCTCTCTTTTCACCTAGAAGTAAAGCTCTTTAGTTCACTCCTTATCATTATTGCTATTATTAAATCAAGCTGATCTGAGTCAAGTAGTTTCTAAGGATTAGAAGTAGAGGTCATACATGTGCAAAGTGATCACTGTGTACTGAAGTGGTAAATAAATGCCTGAGACAGCATAGATGCTTTTGCACAGTAACAGTTTTCTCTTGCTCTGGGATGGGAGCTGGACTTTCAACATCACAGACGGGTGGCTGTGACAAACCAGTATTGTTATTTTTTATTTCCTCTAGCTCTGCTCCAGCTTGTAGCTTTCTTCCCAGCTCTTTCAAAGAGCTCTGAAGGATTAAGTGTAGCTTTATGTTTAACAAAGGGATTTAAAATCAGCTCTCTCTGAACTACTGGATATATGTAAACCCTTATTTATTGGAAAATATTTCCATTATAGAAGTATTCAAAAAGCATAAAATATGTAGGTATGCTGTATACCCTGCTCAGTTGAAAAAAAAGGTCAAAAGTTTTACAAATAGAGCAGGTAGACAGTAGTATGTTTAATTATCATACCAGTCCAGGAAAAGCAAGGAAAATGAACACATCACAAGGAAGAATAGGATCCATACTCTAAATCCAGCATTGTTTTTGATGGCCTGTGAAGAAAAGGTTATCCCTGTTACCATCACCAGTAAACACAGAATTTCAACAATGGCAACCCAGGATGCCTGTCAGTGAAATCACCCTTCCCTCCCACAAGAGAAGTAACATAATTTGCCCTTAATTTAGGTGCATACAGGTCAGGTAGGCTGTATCTTTTTAGATTTGTCAAACTGAACTCACACTCAAAATCTTCAAATCAGACATTTTTAAAAAAAAATTAAAATCCCAAGATCCCATGCAATGGAACACAAAACATTTAATTGCTACATGAAAAAGTACATGCTTGAAGGTTAGTTTCAAGTTCCAAAAGTGAAATGCCATGATTAGAAGTAAATCAGACCTTCATCTTTCTAATAAATATCTGACTTAAACAAATGAAAACCCAACAAAACCAAACAAATTCCCCTGATGCCTATGGAGGTTGATTTAGCACAATGAGTCACATATTTCAGTCTCATTGCAAGTATTTTTCTAGGATTCTCCTTCCCAAAATTGAGACCAGCATATACCAGGGGACTTGGTTTTTGCTCTCTCTTTTCAGATTTACAGATGGAAGTCTTTTTTTTTACGTGATATAAACCTTAATATGAGTGACAAAGTTTTGTAGTTAGTACCTTTCTCTACTGTTTCTCAGTGTGGCTTAGAAAACTTCAGTTTAGGAAATTTCAGTTACAGAAAGAAAACTTCCTTCTAATTAGTAAGACAGGAAGAGATTTGTTTGCTAGGAACATGTGAGAAGCTCTCCAGGGTGGTAAAGAATCTCTTCTGCTAATGCTCAGCATTTAACTCTAGTTTCAACCACTTCAGCACTGTGTCTTATTCATAGTCTGCAATTTTTGTCCCCTCTCCACTTTTTTTTTTTTTAAAACCAACTTCACAGGTGCGCTTAATGCAAGCCAGGTGACCTTCATGTTTAAAAAACTGATGAGGCCAAGTGGATTTCTGCAGACCTGTGTAGCTATTCAGACAGTGGTTAGTAAGTGAGAACCTCAGCTAACTCGTACAGTTTTCCCAAACCCAAGTCCTACCCCAAACACCCGCTGCACTGGTCCTGTGGGTGGGAACTCTCATGTGCTCTTTAAAGCAACACTTGGGAAAAAACTGAAACAGAGAAACGAGGTTTCTCTGAAGAAGAGAAACAAGGGAGTTTAAAACACAACTTTGAGACATTACCTCTCTTATGTCTTCATTGCCTTCTTTGATGTTCTCTGTTGCACCCACAACTAATTGATGGATATTGTCAATATCAGTTTCCTGTTTAAAAAAGAAATTAAATTGAAAAACAGTAATGAATGTTAGGAAAAAAAACCACTTCCAAGAACTTGGGGAACAAGCAGAATTCTAAAATAAAATAAAATCTGGTATTACTAACATCTTTGTTTCATTGATGCAAAGGTATAGAGTAATAACAATTAAGTTGTAATTTCTTTATCTGTGGTTTTATGAGTCTGAATGGAGATCACCAAGATCAGGAGGAAGTCACCCATTTATCTAGAATCAAATCTAACCTGTCTGATACTTCCCAGCTCTTTTGGAAGAGGTGCCACCATTTCCAGAAAGGATGCTATTAAATAACATTTAACAGGATACTAGTTCTGAGGTAGAGGGGTAATTCTAAAACATATGTTGCGTTTTTCTTTCCCAGTATATACTAATAAGTATAACAACAGTAAATACGTTGATTTTGAATTTGAAAAACAAACACAAATCTTTTCCTTCACATTTGTATCAAAGATTCATTACTCTTATGTTTACATGTTGCACGCAACCAAGACCAAAATACCCCCAAGAAAATCTTCAAGCTGTATTTGCTGCTGCAATATTAAAATATACTAACCTGCTGCAAGACTTTCTCAGTGAATATCTCTTGTAATCTGGAGATTTCCACCACTTTTCCTTCAATTTGTCTTGACAAAGAACAGAAATACTCCATTAGAAACTTAAGTGCAAATGTATCTTGCTGCTGCACATTCAGACTCTCCAGCCTGGAAAGTGGCTGTTCAGGAGGCCGCTGTTTTGTCAGCTCTCACTGGGGCAGCAGCAGCCTGTGATAGGGCTTGGACAGTTCCCGGCTGGAATATAACCAGTCCATAGAGAAGCCCTGGGAAAGCACCACCTGGCAGTGCTCAGCGAGTTGCCTTCATTGCCAGGGTTTCACCTCTCTCCTTTCAACTTCTATAACAACATCCATGGTGGGCCCTAAGCAGTTGATTTTGACATACGCTCTCTATGTGCTACTGTGGTGTGTGAAATTCACCTTGCCTAGGACTAATAATTCAAGAGTCGATTTCTAGCTTGAGTAGCTGTTCAGGTGTCCTGCACAGCAGGGGAGAGTGAACAGCAATGCCACTACACACACGCAGAGGTCTCCACACAAGGTCAGTGATGGCAGCTCCCCCACTGCTGTCTGTGTATGCAGCAGACAACAGGATACGAATGGAAAACTTAGTATTTTAAAATTTGGGGAAGGGAGAAAGTAAACCTTCCAAATTCAACCAGTACTATTCTGGATAGTTTGTGTGACCCTCAGAACCATTCTTTACACCGTGGAACAGCACATGGTTCCTTTACTGGGCACTCCAGTTTCACCCCACACCACTCCAGTTGGTTCAGGCAGGTGTCCTGCAGCCAGTACACTCTGCAGGTGTTGTCCAGGTCATGGGACCAACACATGCCCCAGTCTGCTGAGTAACAGAAAATTGTACCTGACTTCATCAAAGAGATTGTTCATTTCACCAACAAGTCTCTGGTTCTCCTGTTCGAACTGGAAAAAGGGAGGAAATTACATACATGAGTTCACATGCCTGGACTCGGGGACCTTTCTTAAGGTCCACTGCAATCAACCAATTCCCACTCTTCCTTGCCATCCATTAAAGTATGCCTCAACCAAAGTTACTCAAGTTACTTTGCAGTAAGGAAGAATAGAGAGGATGAATCTGTCCTTTTTACATTATTTTAGGAATTTGAGTGGAGAAAGCTTTCATGCTTGTGAAAGCATGTGATTCTCCTCATGTCATTTCTGCACTGTCCTTCACATTCATGTAGTGCCTGTGGAATGAAGCGTAGGAGCCTCTAGATTTTGCTGCAATATGAAAAACTTTTAACATCTAGTACTTCATCTTTTACAAATGCATTGGCTTTAATTATTCCAGAAGACACTTCCATTTAAAATTCATGAGTAATCAATGAAACATTTAAATATATTGTTAGCACTGCATTGTCAAATACAGGCATAAATAGAAGGCTTTATACAGGAAAATAAGCTTTGACTTTTAAAGTGTATCTGACTGTCCAGTAATTTGGGACTCATTATAGAACAAGTGACCATGCAGCAGGTATGATGACATGATTTACAGAAACAAAATCTGTGCAGCCAAAATACTGGAGAGAAGGGTATCTCATGTCATAGTGGACCTTGCTAGAAACCATGTGATGAGGGCTGTTTTAGCATAAGGACACACACAGAGCTGAGACTTTCTTTTCAAGGTGCCTGTATGGAGTTTGGACTTGGGGTCTGAAAACTGAGGGAGGCCTGCAGCTTGTGCACCCTGCTCACAGCCACTCTTGGGAGCTCTGCAGCCTGTTCCAACCAAGAGTCCTGCCATCAGAGAAAGAGCCCTTCCTATCAGAAGGGTCATAGGCCTAATTTTGGAGGGGGGTGGGGAAGCTTATGCAAGGTATTCTAGCAATTCTCTAGGTGGACCTTTGTGGTATGGACACGACTGACTGGGTTTCTGCGCTTTTCTCACAAAGTTGGGAAAGACCTGTTCTGTGCAGTGATGTAGAAAGAGCACACGGGATACACATTTCTGCTGGAAACATTACCTGCTAAGTGCCTCTGGCAAACCCAAGTGATACATGATGCAGTGTGAGTGCCAGAAAGCAGGATTCAGAATGCAAAGACTTGGACACTGGAGCTGTGCAAGACAGCGAGCCCTGTTCCAGTTCAGTTAATCTCGCCATTTTGAACTAGCCTACGTAACACACTGGGACTTAGGCATAATTCAATCACATTGCAGTTTCATTAGCAGAGAAAGTGCAGAAGTCCTCTTAGCCACCTGGCAAGTACTCATTATCCTTCTGAAGGCAGAGCAGCATGTTGTCAAAGATGGAAATGCCAACAGAGCAGCACTGCTTACAGCTCTGACCTGGTTTTCAGTCAGTGCAACACGAATTGCTCACTATCTGAGGACATACCCAATGATTAAGCTGGCAAGAAAAGGAGGCATTGCCCAAAGACAGTAAGGATTTGAAAAACACTGTCCTGGGCAAAAAGCTAAAGAAGGAAGGAGGGGGAAAAGGTCTGAATCCCAAAGCATTATGGTTACAGCAAGGGTTGTGTTAGAACAGTGGAAGGCAAATGGGCACTTTGCTTTCAGAGCAGTGCTGCTGAAATAGCTGAAAATGAAGTACTTCGAAGTAGTTTAACCAACAGTCTTGAAGATGCAAAACGAAAATTAGTGGCTATGACAGACATTTCACCTGACCCCTCGCTTCTCTCACAGAGCCATTCTGTAGGAGAATATACATTTACACGGTCACATTTGCTGAGATCTTTGGCTCCTCACTGTGACACCCCCACCATGTCCCAGTTGTGCCAGCCACTAGCATCTCCATCCCAGGCCTTTATAAGATCTTCCTCATATAGCTTGTGCAACACCTTGTGTGTGTTGCTTGAGATGCTGATGTGGGCATCCCCTGAAATGACCCAGAACGTTCCAGCTGAAACTTCTACCACATCAAATACTAAGACAGAGAAGAATAGAGTGTGCATACTACTAAGGGTGCAAATCATCTAGTGAAAATCATTTGTGAAAATGATTCAATGCAGCCACAGGAATTTGTCCTGCTCCTCTCTCTCTCCCTATGTACATAGTCCTAAGCAAGTGCTGCTGCTCGTCTGATTTCACAGTATTTTAGCTCATTAACCACTTCTTCCTCCTGAGTTTTCTGAAAGACAGTAAATTAAATACCACCGCAGGACCAGATGAGAAAGGACTGGCTTAAGAGAGAGTAAAGAGCAAGAGCTGAGCAGGGCTTCTGCACTGCCACAGAGCAACCCAGAAAAGAAATTGAGAAAAGGCAAGGTACCTTTCACAGCCTTCATCTTTACTCCCTCCCTCACCCCCCACACCACTGCCACTTGTTCCCCACACTTCCTGCTGTAACCTTTTTCATCTTGCTTCAGGCCTATCAGAGCCTGAGAGAAACAGTACCTGTCTCTCTGTAAGCAGCATATTAAATGTCAAGCTGCATGACTTAAGGTGAAGTTGTTACTGTTAAAAATCAGAAATTTGCAGATTTAATCTCACAGAAGCGAGTGTAAAATGACTAGTATGTGTTTGAAGAATGGTAACAATGAATCTCACAGAAAACAGTTTAGTCTTCTGACATGGACAATTTATGTCATGAAGAATAAAGAAAAATTACTTTTTATTTCTTTTAACATACAGATTTCTGTTTCTACTGGAGATTCACTGTCTACCCGATTGGCAAGAACAGTTTTCTCTCTTTGGTTAAAGGATTCCAGAGAGTCTAACAGGAGGGTTTATTGGGCACTGTCACCTTCTCTGTGGAGTAGAGGCCTCAGGGAAAGCACCCAGGAGCTGAAGGGGAATGGAGCAACATACTGCACAGTTCCCTGAAATTCCACTATTTCCCCTCTGAAGATCCAATGGTTTTATTAAATAAGAAAATACCACTGTTGCAAGTCACTGCTGTCTGTAGTGTCTCTTCCTGGAAAGCAGAACATTTTTTAAAATAAAATTGCCCAAAATACAGTGATATTTACTTTACAGTCACAAATGGCTAAAGGTGTTTCATCACTGCACTCCTTTACGTTCACACCACTGTATGTGTGGTTTTGGCGAAGTCAGCTCACAACAAAGCCAAGGAACAGAGCAATGAAACAGAGCCATGAGATCCAGCACTATGATGTCTGCTTGTTCCTTGAGTGACTAAGTGGGTCCATCACGCTGTAATTGTTTTTCTGACTTCTGAAAGGATTTCTGTACAAATATTCAACCTCAGAAATTCCCTATTTTGCTACCTTAGTAAAACTGAAATGGTAACTAATTTAGAAGACAAATTTTTAATAAAGAAACAGTGAATGATTTTAATCCCTTACAAATAGCACAAATCTACTTGAGAGTATTCTTTATAAAGTCCCTTTGCTACTTAAACCCCTCCACTGGCACAGATTGCCTTTTAAACTGCTAAATGATCTTTGCAACTTGAAATCATGACTGATGGACTGCTTGGCACAGACAGCAGTTAAGATATGCTAAAACAGTGAATGGAACAAAGGGTTAGAGCACTGAACACATCATATAACAGTGCGTCACAAAGGGATTTACATGATGGGAACCTAAACCCAAGCTCTAGCTATCAGTATAGCTCAACGATTATTGAAGTAGCTTCTTTTATGCCAGTGAAATATTCTGTTACCAAAGTATAGTAGAAAGTGACAAACTGCTTAATATACGGCTAAAAATCTAATGCATAAAAGAAATAATCATCACTCCTTTTCGTTATCCCATGAAAGAAGTCATTAGATATGCTGTTCCTGAATTTAACACAAAATCGACCAACCAAAAAAAGATGAAGTCAGAGAAAAGTAGGTATTTTCACAACTCTAAACAGCACAGCCAGATTTTTTCCTACTCAATGCAACCATATCTGCTCACAATATCTATAAAAACCATTAATACACCTGCACTCAGTCATAAACTGAAATTTATTACGCAGATCATGCGAAAGCATGCAAACATTTCGAACAATGTCAGACTCTCTTCTGAGGGTAAAATACTGACAGAAATTGCTGCTGTAGCAATATGACAGGGCTTTAATTCATTATTTTATCTACAGGAAAGATCACAAACCCATAATAGAGATTTCTTAAGTATGATTTAATCAACCAATTTAAAACCAAACACAGCAGTAACCCACCACTGTAACCCACCCTCCGTACAGAACCGTTTATGATGGAAAAACCTTTTTTACCAAGGCCACCACTAAACCATATCCCTAAGTGCCACGTCTACATGTCTTTTAAATCCTCCAGGTATGGTGACTCCACCACTTCCCTGAGCAGTCTGTGCCAGTGCTTGACAACCTTTTCAGTGAAGAAATTTTTCCTACGATCCAATGTAAACTTCCCCTGGGGCAATTTAAATTCATTTCCTCTTGTCCTGTCACTTGTTACCTGGGAGAAGAGACAGACTGCCACCTGGCTACAACCTCCTTGAAGGCAGTTGTAGAGGGCAATAACATCTCCTCTGAGCCTCCTTTTCTCCAGTCTAAACAATGCCAGCTCCCTCAGTCACTCACTGTAAGACTTGTGCTCCAGACCCTTCACCAGCTCCACTGCCCTTCTCTGGACATGCTCCAGCACTTCAGTGTCCTTCTTCTAGTGAAGGGCCCAAAACTGAACAGAGGATTCAAGGTCCTTTTCCAATAGGCAGCTTCCCAGTCACTCTTCCCCCAGCCTGCAGCACTGCCTGGGGTTGTGACCCAAGGGCATTACCTGACACTTGGCCCTGATGAACCTCATACAACTACCTCAGCCCATTGATCCAGCCTGTCCCGATCCCGCTGCAGACCTTTCCTACTCTCCAGTACATCAGCACTCCTGCCCAGCTTGGTGTCATCTGAGAACTGACAGAGGGTGCACTCAATTCTTACATCCAGGTAATTGATAAAGATATTAAACAGGAATGGCCCCAGTAGTGAGCCCTGGGGGACACCACTGGTGACTGGCCACCACCTGGATTTAACTCAATTCATCACCACTCTCTTGGCCTGGACATCCAAACAGTTTTTACCCAGCAAACAGTGCACCTCACCAAGCCATGAGCAGCCAGTTTCTCCAGGAGAATGCTGTGGGAAATGACGTCAAAGGCTTTACTAAGGTCCAGGCAGATACATCCACTAGGCAGGTTGGGTCACCTTGTCACAGAAGTAGATGAAGTTAGTCAAGCAGGATCTGCCTTTCATGAATCCATGCTGTCTGGGCCTGATANAAAACTGAACAGAGGATTCAAGGTCCTTTTCCAATAGGCAGCTTCCCAGTCACTCTTCCCCCAGCCTGCAGCACTGCCTGGGGTTGTGACCCAAGGGCATTACCTGACACTTGGCCCTGATGAACCTCATACAACTACCTCAGCCCATTGATCCAGCCTGTCCCGATCCCGCTGCAGACCTTTCCTACTCTCCAGTACATCAGCACTCCTGCCCAGCTTGGTGTCATCTGAGAACTGACAGAGGGTGCACTCAATTCTTACATCCAGGTAATTGATAAAGATATTAAACAGGAATGGCCCCAGTAGTGAGCCCTGGGGGACACCACTGGTGACTGGCCACCACCTGGATTTAACTCAATTCATCACCACTCTCTTGGCCTGGACATCCAAACAGTTTTTACCCAGCAAACAGTGCACCTCACCAAGCCATGAGCAGCCAGTTTCTCCAGGAGAATGCTGTGGGAAATGACGTCAAAGGCTTTACTAAGGTCCAGGCAGATACATCCACTAGGCAGGTTGGGTCACCTTGTCACAGAAGTAGATGAAGTTAGTCAAGCAGGATCTGCCTTTCATGAATCCATGCTGTCTGGGCCTGATACCCTGGCTGTCCTGCCAGTGCTATGTGATGTCACTCAAGATGATCTGCTCCATGACCTTCCCCAGCACCCAGGTCAGGCTGACAAGGCTGTAGTTCCCGAGATCCTGCTTCCAGCCCCTCCGGGCTGATGGTGTAACATTTGCTAACCTCCAATCAACTCAGACCCCTCCAGCTATCCAGGACTGCTGGTAAATGATGCTGATAAGTGCCTCAGTGAGCACGTAAGCCAGTGTTCTCAGTACCCTTCGATGGATCCTATCCAACCCCATGAACTTCTGTGTGTCTCAGTGGCAAAGCACGTCAGTGATAATTTCCCTCTTCATTTAGGGCGGATTTCATTCTGCTTCCCGTCCCTGTCTTCCAGCCCCTGAGCTGGATACCTGGGAATAACTGGTCTTACTGTTTAAGACTGTGGCAAAGAAGGTATTAGGTACCTCAGCCTTGTCCTCAGCCTTTGTTACTGTTTCCCTCTGCATCCACTAAAGGATGGAGATTGTCCTTAGCCCTTCTTCTGTTGCCAATGTATTTCTAAAAACATTTTTTATTATCCTCTACTCCAGTAGCCAAATGAAGTTCTAGTTGAGCTTTGGCCCTTCTAATTTTCTCCCTGAATAACTTTAACCTCTCACTGCATAACCTAAAAAACCTGAGCAGTGAAAAAAGCATCACACATTCAAATGCTCAAATTATACTCTCATTACACCTACATTTACACCTTGGACACAGATTTACCTGAAAATTAGAATAATGGATCTAGTGAATTTAAAGTCTTTTAGGAGTGAAATTACATAGAATTCAACTTTTACTAATAAAGGTCAACCCTTAGCTGTAAGTTTCCTCAAAAAGGCACTGAAAGAGCAGTTTTGCTGTGGAACAGTCACCACATACATCCCTAGCATTTGTAAATCAACTAATTATAGTGTTCTTAAAACAAAATAACAACCATAAGAAAAAAATATCTGTCCACAGAGCAGTGTTTTGCTCAGCTCTGAGCATCTACATATTGTGGCAACATTTACATTTGAAATCTGCTGTACACATATATATATTGCACAAATATACAACTCTGTTTAGTCTGATAACTTCAATAATACGCAATCAAATCCAACAGTAAAAAAATTACCTGACAAGAAATGACCCTCATTGGAGGGGGCCAAGGGAAGGGTGTTGTAGTGGTACCTTCCCTTTGTATGCTTTTCCCAATTCTGTTTTTTTACTATCAGTACTAAACTCCAAGTAAAGAGTGTTCATAGCGAAACCAAATTTTAAATGCAAATTCACACATGGAAATTTAAGAGCAAACTATGACACAAGAGCCATAATATTTCAGCATATTAATATATATATATAGCATTTCAAAGTACATTCTTTTTATTTTGGTAGGATTTTGATCTTCTACTCCTCTAAAAAGGCTAGTAAATTTGTCTCTCTTTCCCACAGAGCAGACTGATAAACATAAAGCTGAGATCTGAAGTTTCCAGCACAAGTCATTTTCATTTTAATCACAGCACTGATATAAAAGCACTGTTATATACTATAAATTTTCTTGCAAACTATAGGCAGAACTGTGTAAGGTAAGAGTAAGGAAATATTATAGTCTGTCTGAGCTAATTTTTTTTTAGTTTGGAGCATTATGATTATTTTCATGCCCATTTTCACAGGTTGTTCAACTCCTTAAAGCACAATAGATTAAATCAATGTAAAACCAGTAAAATAAATAAATAAATAAATAAGGCATAGCACAGGAGAGCTCTGAATGGGTAAATAACAGATTTTTAAAAAATGCTTGTGTTGGTTCCCCTCTAGGAAGAGCTGTTCAAATGCCTAATAAACAGTTTCAGATTGGAGATTTAGGAGTCCAGAAATCCTTTAAATCATTAAACTATAAACATAGATTTTTCTCTTACCTGGGGCCTTACTCTGAAAAGTATAAAGGTATGATAGGATTTCACTCATGTATTTATACCCAGAGCACCATAACATGGGATGTAACATGTTTAAAACTGAATTACAGCATGAGGCCTGCAAAACACAACCCTCATTTAGCAGTCAGGCAGAAGGCCCTGTTAGAGCCATCACCTTCGAAGTCTGTTTCCCCCTGTTCCTCTGGAAGCAAAGGGGCTAACAGTATTGTGCCTAAAGACAAGAGGATGAAAGACAGGAGAATTCTCTTTTAAAAAGAAAACAGAAAGCAGGAGTAAGCCTTTAGATTTCAGACTGGCACTCAGGAACAATGTGAGAGCATAGACAGCAGCCTCTGAAGAACCTTTTCTCTTTAGCAAACCAAAACATAATTACGTACAACATACTCATCTCTGACTGGAAGAGTGATGCATGTCATGTCTGGGAACACTTCTAATCACTGCCAAGGAAGCTTCACAAACTCATCCTGCAGCAGCCCTTTCCCTTAGTAAAGCTCACTCTTCTGAAACCTGCACAGGTACTGACTGAAATCAGTTTTGTTTTTATATAAACCCAAGGCAATGTGTGCTTATGGAGAAAGGTTTTCTAAGAATTCTGAGATGTGCTCAAAATGATAAATTTTAGGAATATCAAAAAATCTGACAGGTTGTCAGCAATCATGCCCATGCCAGAAATTTTCTACTCTATCAGTTGAACTGTAAGCAGAATTGAATCAATCAATATATAAACATGCTGATCACATGGAAATGCAAAAAAGTAAAAATTCATGAAGTTTTGTTGTGACAGACAGCTTGCAGCTATTCCTTCTAGGAAACCAAGATGATTTTGATAATAAAAGAAATATAAAGAAAATGAAAGATAACTTCATAGTTATATTTAAATAGTACATTTCTGTTCTAAAACAGTCTGAGAAAAAAAGGGCCAGCACTGTCCTGTCAGAAGTTCCATGATGCTTCTTCTGATGTTGCCTTGACTTCTATTGTTTCTTGACTAAAAAGAGCAACTAATACTTGCAATTTTAAAAAACTATTTTAATCTCAATTGTTGAAAATTCATTGTACTAATTTCATGTCTCCATGTTAAGTATTTTGTAGCAATTTTAATTAGCCACTACCAGAAGAATCAGGAAGACACGTACAAAAGGTGTACCTTGTTAAAAATTAATTTGAGTGAATCTGTACCCTTTTTTTAACATATATGAATATAGCAGAAAATATGATAAAATGGACAGCAGGACAAAAGATAAACTTACCATTTGTATTTCTTCAGGTGACAGTTCATCTTCACCTTTGCCCTCCCCCCATAATCCAAGGTTACTTTGGGCATCAGGAAGATTTCTGTCTGTAAAAGAACCACCAAACACTTGAGGCAATACAGGGTACTGAACAGCAGAGTGAAAATAATTCTTCAGCCATGTTAGACTGCTGATGAAATTGTTGTATCTCCTTTGTCATTAACTGAGATTCACCCTATATTTACAGCACAAAATAACACCGATAAACTTCAACACCTGAACTGGGCCAAAAGTCTACATGCATGTTTAATTTTGTGAACTACAAAATTAACTAACATACTGACAGTGAAGGATGTAAAACAAGTCACAATGCACTAAGAGTTTTTAGGGTACAAAATACTGTAGCAGTTGCCTTTTAACAGACAAAAACACACAATTTTCAAAATAACAGTCTATAGGCAAACAATTATCTTCCAATGAGACTTAACAGAACCACCAGCTACTCATTCCAGAAACTAAAACCAGAATTTCAAAGATGTTTTGTGCAAAGTTCACAGGACAAACTCAATTTCCTCATGCTGTTCAAACTTCCTGTTAGAGCTCAAATCCTGCACCACACCATGCAAGGGGTCTTCCTGTATACAACAGGAATCAGCTCAAATCCCATAAATTAACCATAACACATCAAAGCTGCTTCATCCATTTCAGTCGTACTTCCCCTTTGATTCATGCTAATCATCTGCATAAATCTTTGCAGGAGTCAGGCATAGATCTCGAACGGCTATTTCTGGGATATTCTTTTCTGGAAGATTTAATTTTAGGCTTAATTATATGCTTCTGATTATAGACGAAGAAGTTAGAATGGGGAAGAAAAGAAACTATGCTAGAGGAATCTACTGTTTCTGAAGCTTTCTTAGCATCAGTGTTTAAAAACCTCATGGTAAGAGTGCACCCTTGAGAAGGCCTCTCTTCTCTCCATTGGCTGTGACAGTTTTACAAACTCAAAGGAGATTTGTACCACCC
This sequence comes from Campylorhamphus procurvoides, assembly GCA_013396655.1. Classification (NCBI taxonomy): domain Eukaryota; kingdom Metazoa; phylum Chordata; class Aves; order Passeriformes; family Dendrocolaptidae; genus Campylorhamphus; species Campylorhamphus procurvoides. Next base: position 1,710,711 of record WBMV01001735.1, on the reverse strand, counting down.
CACTATGGATCAACACTGAACCTGCTTTGTCTTATCGGATGCAGGTTACAAATTAAAATACAGAAAAATTTAGGTTTTACTTTTTCATACATTCAGGCTTCCTATTTATTCCAGTCAACTTTTTCATGCGTTTATGAGTATTTTAATTTATTTTGTTATAACCTCCTAAACCTAATTTTTTTCAATTGCATAAGCAGCACTGATGTATCATCATTCAGATACTAACTTGTCTTGGGAAGCCTCTGAAAGGAGTAGTCCTATTTATAAACATATATGAAAAGGGTTATAGGGAGAAGTTTAACCTTTTATCCTTCATAATAGTATTTGTGAAAACTCTTGAATAATAAATATTGTAAAAGAGTATTGTTGTGCATGTCTCCTTTATAAATGGATTTTTTTGGCTTCCCAACAACTAAACCAAGATGCACAAACAATGGCAATGTTACAAATGAGCAATGTGGATAGGGAATATAATACATGTTTTTTAAAAATAAAACCCCAAAATAGATCAGTTCTTTCTTTTGAGTAATAATAAGAAATAAACCCAAGAATATCTTTAAAGATTGTTTAGAAAACAGTCAACTATTTTTTTCCATGGGGTATTATCAGTATTTCAAGTCTATTTCACAGAAACACAACACTTATTTGTTTAGATAATCAATATATTTACATTTTACCAAAATTATAATAAATTATATACCATATTCAAACAAAATAAAGTAATTCATTTATGGAGGAAAAAAAAATCCTATTTTATCCCAGAGGAACCAATTACTTTCATGCATTGTCAGCACTGTTAAAAAAACAGCACCTGTATCCAATGTGATTGCTAATAAGCAAATATGGTAAGAGGTAAGCAAGAAACATGTATCTTTCCCTGGGTTCCTCCTTTTACTGTGGTATGTTTTGGACTCTGCAGCTTTCACAGAGCTGACAATGCTTTTCTGCAACTCAGCTAGTGAAAGCCAAACTACAGTTCTGTTTCAGAATGAGAAGTAGTTAACTCACGATGGAGATATAAAATAATCATCCAATCCTCTGAAGCCTTTTCCACGCTGAAAGGAGACAGCTGCTAAGCTTGCGGACCACTTCAAAAGCTACTCATTATTTACATTTATTTCCATAAACTGTCAAATTTGTAATATGCAAATAAATACTGCCAGCATATAAAAGCAATCTCCAGAGAGACTATTTTCCTGCCACTAGACATGTCCACTATAATTCTAATGTAAACAGGTGCTTTGCCTCAAAACAAAAGCAATCACATTTTGTTTTGGTTTCTGGCAAAAAAAAAACCAGACAAAACCCTAGTTGTGCTTCAGCACACCAAATAGGACATTCAGCTGTTCATCATAATATTCAAATTAAGGACAGGACGTCAAAATGCTCTCAGAAGTATCTTTACAGAGAGATTTAAGATAAGGGACCCAGACATGCTGAAGATGGCTAAATTACAAAAACAACTTATCACCATTCTCTAAAACACCAACACCCTGAGAATGAAATAGTTTGTTTTTTAAATGTATAATTTCCCCAGTTTCTCAACAACTTGAAAAGTTACTTGGAAAAAAAATAAAAATCAAAGGCTGTAAAATTTAAACTGAGCTTCTAGCTTCCTAGTCATCTCGTTCATGTTATTTTCATGTTTCAACAACCACCTACCAGCGAAGTCACAAGGCTGACTGCTATAAGCAGCAGCAACCAGCACTTACCCGTATGTGAGGAATCACAGGCTGTGTGCATTTACAAACTGTTTCAGACAGATTTGTTTTGATACACAAGTTTCATGATTTTCTCAAAGTCTACTCAGCAATCCCTCCTAAGTACTGCATCAACATCACCTGTGTGGCAGGATCCCTACTTTCTCACAAAAATTAAAGCATAAACCCATGAAGTGAAAACTGTAGTAATCAAAACTAATATGTAATAAACAAAGCTGCATTTCTATTTATCGCAGTGGTTTGCTGTGTCCAAGGCAACCAAAGAACAGTATTTTCTATGGTGTGGTGCAGATTTTTGATGCTTAAAATTGTAATGACACTATGTGGTGGGAGTGCACGCTTCCAGAGGTTGTGGGGACATTCAGTAACAAGAAAAGAGCACAAGGCAATGAAGATGTTACTGTGCTGCTGCTTCTCTGGTAGCACTAGCTCACAGCTGCAGAACACTGATAACATGTTAAGGTGAAAGTGATCTATATGCCTGTGTGCTGCATCACATATGACAGACTATAAAAAGGTAGTAACCACTAGAAACGGCACATAATCAAAACTTGTACTTCTTACAATAAATTCAGTGTCAGGGGGAAAATAAAAGGCACACTGATAGGGCTGCAGAAGTACAAACTGGTTAGGAAGATAAGCAACGACATATCAGAAAATAAAACCGTTCACACACTGTGTGATAATTTAGTATTAGAGTCCTCAACCAGAAGTGGAGTACCCACTTCACATGAATCCACTCTCTGCATGGTCCTGCAGTCACCAAGCAGAGGAACTTCCCTCTTTTAATAAAAATCACTAAAGAAACAACAATTGTTTATCAAAATAATATGGCCAGCCATTGCATTTGTTCCATCTTGATGAATTATTGTCCCAATGCAACATAATTAAAAGAAAAAAATTCCTGCTCTAAATCCCAGAGGACCTTGGTTTCCTATGGACAGCTCAAGCAGGAGAACTCAAGCCAGGTACAAGAACTCCAGAATCACAGAAACAGGACTCCTCTGTAGGCATGAAACCTGAAATTATCCAAATAGTGGTGGTACTCCAAAAGGCACTCTGCTCCAAAGCTCTGCCAGCGTACACATCCCAGGACAGACTGAAATGCCTAAGGGAAGGACTTACGTCCCTCAGCCTTGGAGGCAGGCACCAAGGAATCAGAAACAATGTTCACAAATCCTGTCAAGAACTGCACCATCTGAAATGACTCCAGGGTCAGAGATACTGTTTTGGACTTCTGGTTATGTCCTGCCCACTGAAAGATGAGATGCAACCCTCTAGGCAGAGAAGCTCAATGCTGTGGAGAAGAAATCCCTGAAACTCCTGGATCTGACCAGCCAGTAACCTCCCCTCTGTGAGCATATTCTACCTTCAAGTTCTTACTGTAGAAGTGTCCCACTCAAGGTCTCTGTGCTTAGAAACCAGAGAATGTTTCCAGAAAGTTGTTGACTTACTTTCTACTAACCTGCCATCAGTGAAAGGAATATTAAAAAACCCAGATAAATTTCAGAAGATATGATATTGATAAAAATAAATGAAAAGGAAAGAGGTCACACAGGGTTTGTTAAGAAGATGAGGAATTCAGCAAAACATAAGACTTGTTTAGCTGCCATGTCAAAAAGTTTGAGATTCTGCTTCCTCAGTCTCAGAATATGCTTCACAAAAGCCTGACAAGCTCAAGGAAGATGAATATAGAAAACATTAAAGTCACAGCACTTGGCCCTTCTAACACATAGGAAGTGCTGTTGACCAGACAGACCTTGCCATAAAAAGTAAAATATAATCAGATTTTATTCTTACCTTTACTTTCCTCAGGAGAAAGTTTTTCTTCAGAATCATCTAAAGGATTCAGTGAAGATTTTTCAGGGGAAAGAGGTGATTTGGAAACATTGCTCTGCTCAGGTTCAAGTCTGGACCTAGAAGCACAAGAGCCTCTAATTCAATTGATACATGCCAGTAAATTTCTCTGAAATTAGGTCAATCACAGATTACTAAGTTCAATACTTTAACTCTTGCAAACTTCACATTAAAGATATTCTGCTCAAGATACAAAACATACGTAGTAACTTTCACTGAAATATTATTACAAAGGCAAAGAAAGCACAGACAGTATTCCTGGACAAAACACACCACATGCTCAAGAGTTGAGGAGAATATTGAAGGCTAGAGCATAAAAATACAGACATTTTATTAAACTTCCTTTCAAAAACCCAGCATATTAAAATATTTATCAAAAAAACAAACAAACAAAATTTTGGTTGTACTGAAAAATTCTTTTTAGTAGCAACAGCCAACACTACCTCTTTATTTTTTCAAGTAATAATTGTAATTTTATTTTCAATTATGATAGAGGAAAAGTAAGAAAATACAACAAAATGATCTTTTTTTAGACTACATCTAAGTCCCTATTATGTAATTTTAGTACAAAGGAAATGCAAAATATGAGAAGCTTATTTTATGATTATATATTAAGTACTTGTCAAGTATGTTTCAGAGCGGCACCAAAAAAAGATGAAAATTAGTGGCAACATACTTTTTTCCAGTAAATTTCTGTGGTTTACTGTTGTCTACAATGAATTATGTGACTGCTACACAGCAGATAGTTAAATGCTTAGCAATTATGCTGTTAGAGAAGGTAAACAACCAAAAAAACCAAAAAGCAATGGACTGAATCACCTGCTGTGCCACCTTCATCACTTCCTCCCCTCTCAAATATAATCAACAGTTAATCTCGTTATGATCTGCAGTTCTCCCCTGCGCCTAACAGAAGGTGATGCATTTTGTGTTTCTTTCCTTCTCTGCATTGTGTCTAAATTCTAACCCATAATTAGAAAATTCTGAGAAAAACAGAATATAATGTATTAGTCATCACTGAATGACTTATTTATTAAGAAAAACCAGTATCAGGGAACCTTTCTTAGTTACAAAATCTCTGCAAGTACTGGGCTCTTGGTAATTTTACAAAAAAGAAGAACTTCTCTCATCTCCTCCCTCTCAAGTCCCAGATTTGCCTAACAAGGAAAAAAATACTTATCTAGATGTCTATGCGGTTCAAGTAATAGTTCTGAGAGTAAAAAATTAAACACCAATTCCCCAGCTAACAAAAATATCAGCTTGATTTTAATAATTGCATACATAGTTCACAAAATAGTCTAATGGGAAAAGAAGTTTAAAATTGAAATGAAATACAATCTTGAATACCAATAAAAATTGAAAATCACAACCAAGTACCTTTACAGAAAAAAAAGCTTGTGTTTCTATTTCTCAGCTTTTCTTTATGGGGAACTAGTCCTAACTGGCGGAACTTTTTAATCAAAAAATATGAGTTAATACATAAAGGCAACTTCTGTAAAAAAATTATAATACCCAGGCAATTTGTTGAAGAGCTTAGGATGGTTATCAGTATGAAAGGAAACATGATGAAATGAATTTCTACATCAAACCTGTCTGATATGCACATATTTTAAATTGACTAAACTGCAGGAAAGAAGAGCTGCACTAGAATTAATTTACTTCTAAAGAAGGGTTTTCGTTTATTTTTTGTTGTCCTTACTTTGCACAGTATGCTAATGTAGGAAACTTCCAATTTAAAATGAACAGTGTCTGGGATTGTTTAAAGAATGCCTAGTTCCTTTAAGTGAAGGTACACGTTCTTATCACATAAAGTGTCTGCTGAAATCCTTGGGGAAATTACAAATTAACTATACTATTTTTCTTCAAGTCATAATAAAGATTGGGTTATGCCCTGTGATTTATTTAAATTGAATTTTAATTTAAATGACAATTTGGCCATTATATCACATCAGCAATGCACACAGACTCCACCTGGTCAACATCTGTTTTCTAATTCCTACATCCACAAAGAGAGGCAAAGAGGTACCCTCCAATACTGCATAAAAGGAAGTTTTGCATCTTCTGAGTTACTTCTTAATGCCTTATTGCTCTTTAGTTAAGTGGTATTCTAACTTTGAAATAATGCATCAAACTGAGTTGCTTTCTCTGTTTAGTCATCTGAGAAATCCTGAACCTGGGATTTCACATGGAAACAATAACATAAGAGTACAACAAACAGAAGAGCTGGTATATTTGTTAGCTGATGCTACGACTGCAGGACACACATCTTTCTTTGAAGTTCTTTCATGTGAATGACACTGATAAGGTTATGTATTTTTACACATGAAAAATAACACACAATTTGTTTCTGTATGGTTTTTTTCTGAAAAGTTATGGGAGTTACAAAAATACTGATGCCTTACTTTTCTCTCATTACTTCTTTCAAAATTTCAGAACTGATACGGCATATTTTGTTTTCTTGGTTTTGACTTGTACTACTACTTATGTCTCAGGAGGATGTATTTGAGTGAATATAATTGTGCTTAATCATGCTGAATGATTCTGAATAAAATATACTTATGGACTTTTGAAAACATCTCTCTGCTTTCAATGTAACTATAACTGATCAAGCCAAAAACCAAACTGATAAACTAGCATCAAGTCTTGGAAAAATGCTCAAAAACTTATTTATTGATGTGCATGTTCTAGAATTTGTTATTTTTAAATTATAGATAATGGACCTTGAGGTTAGTATTCAAATAATGCAGATTGAGAAGACATGGAAAGCCTTTTAGGTATTAAATGAATTGCAAACCTCATTCTCCCTATCATTCTCACAATTGGGAGCGTGCAGAAAAAGAAACTGAAGAAGTCTGGGGTTTGAAATATGACTGAAATAAAAATCTCACCAGACCAAAAAGCCAGCAAGCACATAATCTCTAACTTCTTCTAGACATTTTCAGTTCTACATGAGCAGCTTTAACATATGCCACTGTAGGAAGTGGAAACTCTTGTTTCAGTTCAGAAGTTACATTACATTCTAGTTTTTTATTCTCATCATGTTTCTACTTTCCATGAACACCCACCATCTCAAGTAGCATTTACTAACAACATAGTCATTTGCTTTAGCAGAAAGACAGGGCCTTAAAAACAAACAAAGACAGAAAGTAAAACAGGAAAGAAAACTGACCATCTCTTGTACCTAAAGACAGGATCCTAAATAGCATCTTTGAGACATATTACCAATGCAGGATTTTGTTCTAAATAATTTTGTTCAGAATATTACTTAATGGGACACACAAAAATATTTTAATGCATTTGTAGAAGTCAAATAGCTTTATTAACCCACATTTCAGTGATTTGGTGCTTTAATCCTTTGCCTACATAAAAAGTACAACACTATATTGGCAGTCTGTAAAACAGCCCTGGAATGCACCTGCTGACAGCAGAAGATGCTCATCCAACCACAGATTTCCATTAGTCTCCTTAGAATCTATCCATGACTAACACTTTTGCTGAATGTCCTACAAGCAAAAGGCACAGTTAACCATTTTTGACACTACTCACAGTCTTTTCTTATCTATCACTCGCTTAACTCGGATGGCTCTTTGTTCAGAATACAGCTTGCACACTCCTGTTCAAGACAGCAGTAAACAAAATTTCAGGTTAGAAGAGCAAGATTCCTTTCTCAGAAAATGCAATCACCATTTTTAACCATGCAACAAATACAAAGTACTTTTTAAGTAATCTTCAATGAAGTCCAAGACAGCTGTTCTGTGCTCCTTTACCTGAGCAGACTGGACACCCTTGTGTGCTGAAATACAAAAGAAAGATATAAGACAATCTTTTAAATTTTACTGAATTTCACAACAGCTTGCACTTTCAGTTGATATGCAAGTTATAATAAAAAGCCTATTCACATTTTATATATATTAGTATTTATTTTAAACATAGCTATATTTAAATACAGGTTCTCTAAAACAGCAAGTCATTACAAGAAATCAAAAACTGAAACCAACTTGTGTCTTACAGTATTTTTATATACACCATAGAGTTATATTATGTCAATTAAATTTCTGAACCGGAATAGGTGTCACCTAGCTAAGCAGAGCAAAGCAGATCTAGAGATTTAACTGATTTAAAATTGCGTCTCTACAGCTTTCACAAGATAGTGTAGTAAAGGTACGATCCCATATTCAAGTTGTCAAAAATGCTGTTAATTTACCAGGACTCTCTTAAAATTTTTAAATTATCTCAAACTTGGAAATATTATACCCGCAATACCTTACAGGTGGACAAGCAAGAAAGAGACAACCATTGAATTTAGCGAACTTTGATTTAGGTCTCTGTGCCACAGTGATGAATTACTACTCAAGTAGTAAATATTTAAGACTCTTTTTTACACCTTTTGAACAAATAAATAAAATGCTCTGGCTTCTCTTTCCGCTAACAGTAAAGAAAATAAAGTATAATAGAGAGCCAACATGATTACACCGAGGCAAACAAAAACACAATGAGACTTCACCAATCTCTTTCTAAAAGTGTTTCAGATACACCATGCAATACTTAGCATTACATTAACCTTAATCAATAACTAAGAAAAAACATGTAAGAGCTGCTTCATTTACCTTCTGTTCTCAGCTGATGAATGGCATCGGCACATGTTCTCATAAACACCTGCGCATCTTGATCTATCTGATCACGCTCCGTATCCGTCATCCGCACATACTCAGACATAATATGGCTGAGAAACAAGATAAACTCGTGACTTACAAGGTCCCCATGATAAAACTCACAAGTACGTATCTCAGACCTTCTTCCCACTCACCATCTTCACAAAACCTTTTCAGCAACAATGATTTTCACAGAAGTATTAAAAAGTACAATAACTATGACTGATCAAAATACTACTTCTATAAAGTTTTTTTAATTTTTTAAAATACTAGCCAAATATGTAAAAAAGCAATATATCTTATCACCTTGTACATAATCAAATACTGATCAGACAATGAGAAAATACAACTGGAAAATATATTACCCTCTGCAGTTATTCCAATGCAGTGCATTTCCATTCTAAAAACATGAAAATAATTAAGATAAAGGAATAGCTGAGATACTGAAAGAAGTACAATAAAAAGGAACTTGTTTTACTAATTATAGTTTCATTATCCTAAATACAGAGCTTAATTTTTCAGGTGGCTGTACTGTGAAATCTGTGAATTCAAACTAGAGCAAGAATACTGGAAAATAATGCACATTTTAAATACCAAGTTGATTGTAATATTTATTAAAACCTGTTCCCCTTTTAATTTATATTTTAGACTACACATTATGCATTTAGTATTTTCTAATGGTACTAATATATCTTTTTTTAATAAATTAATAAAAAGAGAGGCCTGTCCTTTCAATATTAACACAGTGTAGATAACCACCAGAAAAGTCTACTGTATAAAGGTATTTAACAGTGTTTCTACAGCCATAGGTGATAGGATGATAAAACTTTGCTACATCAGCTTATCCTATGTTCATCCTGAGTTTCCTGATGATACAGTGATCACAGCTATTATATCTGCTTTTTTAAGAAAGAAAGAAAACCTTAACTTATATCTGCATTTGAATTTAATATTATTTTTATATGTGAAAATTTCACCATGTATAATGCAATTATATTAATGCAGTAATACAAGTAAAAAGAAAGGATCTTCAATTTGCAAAACTAGCCTGATTAAGACCCTTAGAGATCTCTTACACACTTCACTGCAATAATGCCAAAGTTCCCCCGTGTCTGCTGCAGCCCCTGCCACAGGAATGCCCACAAGCAGTTCACACAACCCCATCTCATCAACTCTCATCATATACAAACACATCGGTTCCTGCCTGCATCATCTATGTACTGTAAGCAGAAGTCTCCCAGATCTCTTCCACAATGTTTTAAGTGTACTCTAATTTGCAAAACTAGCCTGATAGTTCCCTGAGTATTATACCAAAATCTTTCATTTCCATCCACTACGACTGGATGTACATCAAAAAACAGCACATGGTTCATCTGGCTTGAAAATCAGTTTCTGCTTACTGGCCAGCTAGTACACAAGCACAGATTAGCAAGCAAACATTAGGACAAATTAATTAGAAGTAGTATTCTATAGTTTACATGTTTGTTTCCAACACTGTCACATACTTGACATCTAAATACCAGGGCTTTTTATCCCTTTTGAGTAAAATTATTCTATGTGTCATAAAATTATTTTTTATTACTTACAGCAAATAGTCATATATAATGTTTCCATTTATTTTTTACGAGCTGAATTGCTCTCCTTTAGTCAGAACTGATGGGTTTCATAAATTTGTGGCAAAATCCCTATCATAGCTGTAATCAGTGATCTTCTAAGATATAACTATAATTTGCACTTTCTGAGAAAGTAACTTCTGAATGATAAAAGATTTGAAATTGCCTGATTTTAGAAGTATCTGATAGAGGGGTTTTCCCCAACCTTGCTAAGATCACATAAAAAAACATGTGGCTGTTAAAAATGCAACATGATTCATATTGTTAAATATATTATGGCAGACCTCTCCTCTATCCCCTTTGCACAGCTTGTATAGATGAGGTTTTTTGTTACTAGTCTGTGACACAGGCATGTTAAAGCCAGTAAACGCATTCCTATATCCACACAGGCCCAGACAGAAGGGAACCACTAAGATCATCTGGTACAGAATAATGCATAACATCCTTCAGTGAGTTCAGCCTAGAGAGTTACTTGAGCATGTTAGGGCACACAGAGTCAGATGGAAAATGAGGATGGAGTAACAGCTTCATGACAGCCCTCTGATGAAGCAAAAAAACTATACACTTCTATTTCAGATTACAATAATAAATTCTGGCTGGTCTGCTACTGAACAGGGTATATACAGTTCTTGTCTTTATATGTCTGTGTTCATGTAACCTGCCCAGTTTTGTGGTATTTGCAGAGTTATATGCTTTCCATACACTTTTTAGCATTACAGGGTAAAAGAAAGTTTACAAAATGCAAACCAGAATTTTCTCTTAAATCAGACTTAGAAATAAATACGAAAAAACCTGCCTCAGGCACACTTCATTTTTTACAACAGTAAAAACTACCACTAGTGTAACTAGCAGTAATGTAGTGATATGCTGAGGATAATTGCAACAGCTCCAACACTGGGAAACGAGTTGTTAAGTTACTTCTCCTAGTTGCTAATACAAAACCAGGGGAGATCAAATTCTTAAATAGGAGTTTCACAGCTTCAAAGCTAGCAAAATACAGCTTAATCCAGTAAACAAGAAATAGAATACTTTTCCTTTTATAACTGCTTACAGCTTATATAGCGTCTGGTACTAGTGCTTTTGAACATGAGCTGATCAAGCAACTCAGAGGCAAGGATACCTGAAACCCAACCTCCTTGGGAAGGCTAGAATGGAGTCATACAATCATATCCCATTATGTCAAAACACATATGGCATCCACTAGTACTAACAAGGTACTTAAGTTCTCATTGCACTCCCCAGTAAATCTGCACATGGAGATTATACTGAAAATCCATTTAATCGCCAATCCTCTAACCTTACCGGAAAAAGAACCATTCATTAAAATAAAACAGGCCAAAGAAAAACAAAACCACATCAAAACATCAAATGAAAATTAACTCAACAGAAAAAAAAATCCAGGTACATCTTAAATGTCACAGATACCAATACTTGCTCAGAAATGCAGTAGCATCACAGCAATGGACTGATCCATCACTAAATCAAGACAGGCCAAACAAACCAGGTTTATCAGAAGCAAACAGAATAATTAGCTGACATGCACTGGATAATGCATGAAGAAAAAGAAGAGAGAAAGAAGAAAAATAAATTCCTTTGCATTGTTATCCTAATTAATATGAGAAAACTTCATAAGAAACTTGGGCTGGAAGGCAACTTGGTATATTTGTGATTTTTGAGATGGTGGGTGAAGAGTACAAGGAAGACAGTTACCATCAAGTAGGCAGACTTCATTAGTCTGGAAAATTCAGTAGGTGAAATTACATAAAAACTGAAAACCTGAAAAGGAACAGAAAAGAATTCAGATGAACTAGTACTTCTCATATAGAAATTACATTATGGTAATTTGCAATTCTGCCCTTGATGAAAAGGAAGAGGAGGTAATACAGTGGGAGATCAACTGAGCTACTTCATAAGCTCTTCACTGAGCTCAAACAGAAAAAGCAGAATATAGAAAGTGCAAATTAGTTCTGATTGCTGTTGACAAGTCTAAAGGAATACAGTCCGTAGGGACACAATCAGAAAAGGGTCAAGTACAGGATTACAATTTACAACTGGTAAGAGATGCCAGCGATAACAAGAGATTGCTCTGCAAACATTACTGTGAGAAACACCCAAGAATGTGATGCTGGCTTCTTACTCAGCAGAGAAATAAAATTATACAGAGAGTATAAATAAATTTTAGATGTTTATTGCCTTTTTTTTTGGGGAGGCATTAACTTTCATCACTGAGGTCACTTAAGAACTGCAGTTATAATTCCCTTTAGCTTACTGCTTCTAAATCATCTGGGTCCAATTTAGTACCTATGTAATTTTAAAGAGATCATAATACTTTGTTGATATTTTCATCAACAATAACAATTGTCAGACAATAGATGAACAAGCTGCTGAGTGAATGAGTGTATGAGAAAGAGAGCTATGGGAATGAGGTTGTAGCACAAGTGTACCTGAAAGTGCAGTGGCTCCTGGGATAACGCTGAAGGTAAATTTGATGAAGTATATATCCCTTCTATCTGTGTGACAAAGGTGTGCTCCTGAATGGAACTAACCAACTTCCAAAAAAGCCCAGGGTGTATGCACATTCATACAGTGTGCAAAAACAAGAGACCAAGCCCTGGAATAAAATAGGAAATGCATAAAACGAAGAGATGTATTCTTACTGCCAAGTACTAGGAGAGAATAAGCAAATGACAGCTTGATGGAAAAAATGAAGTTTAGCAACTATCTTTTAAAAAATAGCGTTACAGGATAAAAAGAAAAAAAAAAAACAAAAGACAGACCACTCAGTCTAGAAAAATACAAGAGTAAGTAAGTAATATTTAAGCACTTAGGAAAGAACAAAACGATTATCAGTAGCCAAGATGTATCAGGACTACCCCATAGGCAGTGTAATTTACTTCTGGGATGCAGTAATAGGCCTTATGGATGGATGGCAAGCAATCACTGCTTTATTTTAGTATGGCTTTTGTTACCATCTCACATAACATTCTCATAAGCTACCAGTGAATAAATGAGTTAAAAGAAACAAGCACCATATCAATGTGAACCTAAAAAGTTGAACTTGGGAGTAGTTATATACCAAAACAAGGAGAACACACTGAGCTGTGTTCCACAGGGTTCTGTCACAAATCTGATGCTATTTAATACTTCCACAAACAACTCAGCAGAATGGAGTATATACTTACTAAACTTGCAGAGACACAAAGTTAAGCAAACTGTATCACGAGAACAAGACTTCAGTTCAAAACAATACTGTCAACCTGCAGAAGAATTCCAATAAGGAATGATCAGAGGCTCTTTGTTGCAGTAGGAACAATTATCTGAATCCACAGAGAATGGGGAAAAACTGATTAGGGAACAGTTATTCAGGAAGTCATCTGGGATCATATTAGATCATAAACCAAACATAACAACATGTTGTTGCATAAAAAGTCATCATTACAATGGGATGCATAAATGCAGTATAATGAAAGGCAATCTTTACTCTACCCTTAGCTTTGGGCAAGGCCTCAGCTAGAGTTTTATCTCACCACCTCACTGCAACACTAACTGGGACAGGAGTGGAGAGGTAGAGGAAAAGGTATGATCAAATATCAAAGAGAACACATACGAAAACCCAAATATACTATAATTGTTAGTTCTAGAAGAGACTGAAAAAAACTGAAAATAAGTTGCTGTAAAAAAATTATTCTAGTAGCATGGATAAAGAAACAGAAAGAAGCAGAGTGAGGATATGAAATCTCCACTTAAAGAAATATTTAAAAGCAAGCAAAGCACTATTAACTGTCTTTTTGGATGTGTCAGCCATGTTTCTTCCAGCCTATTTTGCTGACACAGCACAAGGGAGCAGAGCTGATGGAGGGGTTACGTCAGCTTTTGGAATTAGTAACTCTTTCTGCTGGTGCATAAAATATTTTCTGCTTACTAATTCAAGAAAGCCAACGAATCAAGAAGAAAAACTTGATTTTCTTCCAACAATGTATTAAAAAAAGCGAGAAGCAATAAGCAGAAGTATATCAGTTCTAGAGTATTGATGTGCACTGTTTTAGTGCATTACCACCTGCAGATCCCCAACAGCAGGTAAGTATATGGACATTTGTATAACCTTAGCTGCAAATACAGCAGACATTTTAAAACTTCTTCCCTTTGGGTATCTAGTATCTTTTACTGTTTGACTTCTTTACAAAGTTTTGTGCATTTTCATTTATTGCCCTTTTCCATCTAAATCCTGTTTGACATAAATACAAGGTAAAACCTTGTCTACTCAACATTCCACAACAACCCAGGTAAAACATTTTTTTAATTCTGTGTGGAAGCACCAGCTACTAGTACAGGCAAACCTGAATTAGCATTTTCAGTTTTGTAAAACATTGCTGAGAAATTCCAGAGTGCTACTACGAAAGATTACTACTTCTGAAATTTGATACATAAGATTAGTGCAATTTAAAAAGAACAGATAAATAATTTGAAAATAATTTCCTGGAGAACTGGAAAATACTATATGCTCCTCCGGGAAGAAAGTCTCTACAGTTGATCTACATGTTTTGAATCTCAGTATAACAAACAAAGCCTTGCTTCTTATAAAAATGTGATTAAATCTAGACAGTAAAGCAGCCTAGCATTGTACAGGAGTCAGTAAAACAGGATTTTTACAGTCCTTAAAAGCTGCTTCTTTTCTTTTATTGTTAAACACAAGGAAATGCTCTCCACAAAATACTCTGCAAGCATTCAATGATTTTTTTATTAATTATGTAACTGATTTATTGCCTTTCGATAGATAAATGCCAGGGCAGGAGGCACAATTACTGGGCACCAATGTTATTTTTTTTTAAGACAGAAAGATAATTCGTTCAGAATTTTTTCAAAGTATATTATTTGCAACTGAAATGTTCAAACACTTAATTGCACAGAGGGGCCATAGGAGCATGGAATGGAGACACACTAGAAGCTACTCATCCAGCTTTTCCCATGTAAAAAGTATCATTTCTATTCAGAAGCCATCTACACCACACTGATCCACTATGTGAGTATCTTTGCAGTTGCAAAACACAACAAAATTAGATGTCTTATAATCCCAGATGGGAAGCTCTTCTCAAACATTTCCCTTTTACATATGAGGTGTTCTGTGACCAGAATTTGGAATTCCCTCAATCACCTTCCAGTGCCTGATTAAAACAGCAGGAATAACTACTGGTCTTTAAACTGTCTAAACCTTGAAAGACCCTTCAGAGAAATGGTAGACTGTGGAGGAATCCCAAGAGGACCATTTCAAATTCCCAAATGTTAGGGCACTACAGCTAGTTCCTCAAACTATATTTAACACAAACATACAAACTGTCTTGGTGGTTCAATGATCAAACACATGAAGGAGCTGATGATGAAAAGAAAAACACAAGTTGTTCATAGACGAAACATCAGATAAGTTACTAAAGACTGAAGACGGGATCTCACAGAGCACAGTGTAAAAAGTAATGTAAGAATGCATTATAACAAACAGACTGAGAGGAAGAATATAAAGTATAGCAGTCAATATACTAAAAATGGGAAGGTAAGTAACAATCCTCATCAGAAAGGAATGAAAACATACATGTAGAAGAAAGCAAATAAACCCTGACAGACAGAAGATAAAGGTGCAGCAGCCTGTAAGACAGCAAGCTTAAATCAGTGCATCAGTAATTCTATGTCTTTTGCCATTTACATATCTTGTAGATAATAGTCAAGTCAAGAAGAAAGAAGGTGAATAAGCAATCTTGAGGGGTTTGGGGCTCAATTTAGGTATTTCACGTTCCATATTTAAAGTTTGATAAAATAAGTCAGGGCCTTGGTTTCAAATAAGCCTTCTTCCAGTTGTCTTTCTCATTGCCAAAAATTTTCTTCTAAAAACAAGTTAAAGACATCCCCTTTGTAGCATAATATTTTATGCATGCCAAAAATAAAAACTCCATTATTAAAGATTTATAGTGTGCAAAAAGTAAGGTCAAAGAAGCAATCAAGAACCTGGATGTAACACATTATGAAGAAGTTTTAAAAGGCATACAATAATTCCACTTGGTAACTCAAAAGTTGAATTCTACCAACAAATCATGCTAGTTGGAAATACAAATAACATGACTGACAAAATACAGAGTAGTCATATTTTATGAACAAAATTATACCTTCTATATAAATTCCAGCACAGCCTATTAGTATTAAATTGCTCAAAAATTGTTCCCACTACTTTAGTGTTGAAAAGTCACTGAAACTGCTGTTTGAATGAGTGAGGCACTTGCTAAGACTGTAAGACTGACAGCATGGATGCTGTGACGCTCTTTGCATCAACAAAGTAGAACTGCATAAGCAATCTAGTCTGGAATTTGACAGTACTACTTACTTTAAGTTTGACCACTAAGAACAGAATCAATGGCAATCACATATGAGATTTTCAGGATTATTTATGGTTTAATAAAGGAAATGACCCTTCTTTCCTCTCCTTAATGAAAACCTGGGGGGGAGGGGTGTGTGTGCACAGAATTGAGAATTATCATGATAACTTGCTACAATAGCATTTACAAAAAGACCATTAAAAACTTTTAAAAATTGCATTAAGTTGGACACATTTTTCCTCCTCGAATCACTTCCATTTTATGCACACTACTGTTAATACAAACAGTACCTGAAATTTAACTGCCTCTGATTGCTCTTACTGCAGGTATTTGCAGTTTCTCAGCCTCTGCATTCACATGAATTTTTCACACAGTAAACCCAGTTATTTCAGTATTAAATAGCTGGCTCCACCTAGTGTTGTTCATGGCCTATTCCAACAGGCATTGAAAAGCCGGGAGCCAGTCCTAAGGCACAGCTGTACACTGCTACTTCTGCTTGCTTCTTGGAAACACAGTCCCTCATCCACCTCACACACAGAACCAACACCCCTGACCTTCATTTTCACCAGCACTGACTATGAATAGTTCCATGGCCTTCCACTTATAAAAATCTTCTTTTTGTTTCATTTTTGAAACAACAAAATACAGCCTTTAAAACCTTGGGGAGACAAAAAAAGGGTGCCAGAAGTCTTCTAGTAACTTACTTAGCAACACATTTTTATTCCACTGATTGGGTGGCACTGATATTGCTGTGACAGATTCTTTCAGGCCTAGAAGTTGTTTCTCTGAAAGACTGTTCCTCCAATACATGGACTGAGCCTAAGGAACAGTAGATGGTTCATCTCTTCTAGTGTCTTCTGCTGAGGATTGGGTATTTGTCTGGATAGCAATTCTATTTGGTATCTGTGAAGCTTTCAACCCAAGACGACTTCAGGTTGCATTTTCTCTACCTTGATTGAAGGAAATGCTCAGTTTTAGTCAGGGATGTGGCAGAATTGGAATGCAGACAGGAATGACTCACTAAGTTTGCAAAGTTTCAGTAAGAAGCAAGTTCTACATTTCTCAGATGATATGATTGTTCACACTCAGTTCACCAAAATAAAAATTGCAGTAACATTTAGCTCTTCTGATAATGTGATTTATTATCTGCAGACCATAAGACACTATTTTTTTCTTAATAACACCAACCTATAAACTTTTATTTTAATCTTCTAAAAATTCTACTACCAAAGTTGTCAGAAGGAAGCAGATACAGCAGTTTCAAGTATTTCCCAGTGGCTGAAGAGAATCAAAACTTTCCTCACACAGTAACTACTAGAGATGAAGGCTACAGTTTTTGTCACAGAAAAACAATCTTGTGCTACTGTACCCTGACACCTTATCGTCACCGGTGTCCTCCATCTGGAATTTGCATTCCAGAGTCTGAAGAGTCTGCATCGTTCTCCTCCAGGACCTGCATACTTTGTGGCAGCAGGCAGGTTTAGTGTCACAGGTGAAAGGGGAAACCTGGATCACTGAGTCTAGTTCCCTGTTGTCTCAGGAACCACTTCAGAAACTTACTTTGCAGCTCCTTAAAAGGTGTGGGACTCAGACTGCCAGGTTTTGTTTCAGAACTCACTCCACTCCTAAAAGCCAGAATCATCTTCAAATTCTGAGTCTCATTTTATTCAGGCACTTTGTCTTCATGTGACAGCATTATTCTTCATCTTATAGTAGATTACAGTAAGCCAATTAATAAACTCCATTTTGGTTTTAGTCATTATGCCTATAGATTTTTAAGCTGTTCCTTTTATAAATCTTTAGATAAATAAATCATTTAAACACAATGCACACTTACCTGTAAGCATTAATGTAATCCTTTCTGTGTTGTAGAAGAAAATCCTTCAGCTTTCCAATATGAGAAATCTAAATGAATAGAAACCATAATTAAAATTTCAGATAACTGATTATTTTATGTCTGAAGTTCAGTATTCTGCACTTCAAACATGAATTTGTAAAATTACTCTGTAATTAAATAGAATGATGAAATTTAGTCTTTTATACTAGAATTTTCACATTTTCCAAATAATCAATACATAAAAATAATCTCAAAAAGATCTGCTGTATGAAGGTTCAGCTTAGAGAAAAGTAGTAAAAATATATATCTTCTATCCCAAAAACATAAACTAAATGCTAAATACAACTACTACATTAAAAATATTAAGTATGGTAACACAAAACATTATCTAAATTGCCCATTCAGAATTTAATGTCCACTTTGAAAATAAAATTTTAGGAGACTACATAAGAAATTTTTAAACTCTTTACTGATGAGATATAATATTAATATTCAAGTTTAGTTATTAGAACTTGTAGGGCAAAGGTGTTGTCCCTCTCTTTCTATTTTCGCCATAATACAGTGACCAGTTTGTGCACAAATTGAAGTAGCATCTCTATCATCTAATTATCAATAGTAGGTTTTGCCAGCGCATATGTCCCAATCAAATTTCTGCTTCTGGACTTCCACCTCACTGTGGATAACTTTTACTGTAAATCACTTTGTTTTCTTTTTTAAGAAATCCTTACAAAGAACCTTCAGAAAGATGAAAGAAAAGAAAAATCTGAAGACTTTTTGTAAACTTTAGTCTGATTTAAAAGAATTGTTGTAGCATAAGATGCTGCTTATTTTGGAAAATGGAGGAACTACCAAAATCTAACTTCATTTGCCAGAGAAATGAGATGACTACCAATATGACTTCCTTGGCAGGTCTTGAAGAAGACATGATGGAGAGGGAGAAGAAGGGAGGTGAATTTTATACATTAATGATATATACTTTCAGAAAGATCCAGGAGGAACTTTTCTAAAGCATATTCTTAAATATTCACCAAGCACTCAGTGTAAAAAGGCATGCAAGGAATTTTACAAAACAAAAGTTGGTTTAGTTTACAAATGAAATAAATATGTTTTACTCCACATATCTGTGAAAAAGCATCAAAAGCTGTTCAAGTCTTAAAATCCTATTTTCATGCAAACAGTCCTTGTAATTAAATAAACTGAAAGTCACAGAGAAGGAACACAGAATAGTTTGGATAAATAGAAGATTAATTCCCCCAATTATTTTTTTTTCAAAAGATCAGCAGCTTTTTGAAAAAAAAGAGCAAAAAAATGTAGTTATAAGACCACGGTGATTCATACAACTCAAAATAACTGGTTCCCTTGTGCAAATAAATATGCATCCATTTCCCTATTATTATTTGCTTGATTTCATTTTTACTTTAACTCATCACACTGGATACGAATTTTCCCAATTCCCAAGTTTCAAGTTTTCTGTGTGGTTAACAGCACAGGGAATTTCATCCCATTCATAGCAAACTGAGTTCTGTCAGTACCTCCAGTAGCTCTGATGCTTCCTAAAGTGTGTTAGCACCATCATACACAATAAGAAGGGAAATACTGCAATCCCTACAAGACCAATGAGGTGCAAAGAGTAAGCTAAACCATCCTACTGATGTTCCTTTTCGTTGCCACCTGAACTTATTACTTGCACAGTCATCTCTTCCTCAGCTCAGACTTGGTATGTCATCAAATTTGCTGAATAGGTAAATTAAGCCTGACTATGAAAGCGAAACATTTAAAGTAGTTATACAGTGTTTCAGAGGAACAATATTATTAACAGGCAGAAAGAAAGTACTATAGAGGATGAAACAGAAATGTAAAGTAAGAAACACTAAACTAGAAAATAGATTAGCAAAATTTTGTAAGCAATAAATCTTAATATTACTGCAAGAGCTACAATTTAGGAGTGATTAACAAGCAGAAAGAATCAGAATGACAAGCAAGAACACTGTCTTACAGTAATTAATTCATCTAGTCACAAAGAGCATTCTATTTAGGCTAAAATTGTCATCGTGCGTTTGAATTGCACTGACCCCACTTTGCCTCTCCTTCATTTGTAAAGCTATTTTCATGAATTTAGAATGACACCATTATGCCCATACTCACATCAAGCTCTTAGTTCCCAAGATTTGCATTAGAAGTGAGACTTCTTGTTCTACTTTCCCTCAAATTCTAACAGCATCTTCTGTGATCCTGCACTGCTAATATTTCTCTTTTGCCTTTTCTTACAGTGTACTACTGGCACAGCTTTGAATTCAATTTGTAATTACCATATCAACAAAACGGAACCATTTTTATGAAAGAGGTCTCACTAGCACTAAAAGGAATCTGAATTTTATCCAAACTAAAAAATAAAATAAAAAATTTTAAAAATTTGGGGTTTTTCTTATACAATGCTTAATCTTCTGCGGACACAAAATATCCCTGATTATACAGATATAAATCTTGAAGATAACTCCAAGGTCATCAACCTGCAATTATTCTGAGTTTATCAGAGGCACACCATATACTCTACAAAGTTACCAAGCTCCAGCATAAAAAGTAATAAAGGTTTCGCCCTATTACAACTGAATAGTATTATTAGAATCCTACTGCTCTTATTACAAATAAGGACTGCTTAATTTCCAGGTTTACTGATTACCAACTTCTATCCATCTATTCTTGCTTCAAAATGATCCTTTCACTTAAGAGCTGATTGCCTGTATGTGGGTTTGACTTTACTGTCAATAACTCTAGCTTCTGTACCCCAAACAAATTAGCTTCTCAAAAACAGTTCTGAAGTTGCCTAACCCACAGCTTTCCTTGGCATTTGTTCCCTTTCCAACACAGATGATTAGAAAGGCATTCATTGGCCTTAGTTACTTTGTAACTCAGCTGGAAAGGGCTTTTCTTCCACCATTTTCATTTATTAGGTTCAAGCTTATTCTTTGTTTCAGTCTCTAAATACATAACCTACTCCTGAATTTCTTTCTCCCCACAATTCCAAGGCCCCAGTCATTCAGTAATATATCACGCTTCTCCCTCTCCTTCCTCTCAGCATTCCCTCATCACTAAATTTTACCAGTCTGTCTTACTCTGCGACTGACTTTTAAACTCATCTTGATCTTGTTTTAGGGAATGCAAAAAATCCCATTAACCTCTCTTCAGCCCAACACTTCTTTCACTGCAGAGGCATTGCTTCTGCTTGTTCATCTTATGCAATTAATATTTCCTCTGGTAGTCTTCTCTACAGTTAGAGCTGGCACTTTATCAGACACTTTACCATCAGATGCCAGGTCATCTTATCCAAAAAAAAGGCAGATTTTCTTAAAGCATCAGGTTGGTTGGATGTAGGAATATGCATTTCTCATGAGAAAGCAAGGGGAGTCTTTTGGCCAAGGCTGGCAGCTGTGTGCTGTAAGATAAACAACCTTACAGGCCCATGAGAACCTGGAAGCAGGCTGGATGAGCCCATAGATCTAGCAGCCTTCTGCTAATAGCCAATGAGTATTTGTTTATGTCTATTGCCACCAATAATGTTAATGCACGTATTGTCAGAAATACTATAATTGTAGCAATTTCTTTAATAAAGTGAGTTTTGCTGTTAATTCATACTGAATCGTCTGCAATTCTTCGCAAGCCCGTTAACCTTCGACAGTTGGACACATTCTATTTTTAGTAAGATAGCAAATTATACTTAACTGTATCTTTTTTTCTATTTGTCCTTTTCCCCTTCAACTATTTTCTGAATCCTAGACCACTTCTGAGTCAGGTGCTGCTGATGCCATTATCAGCAGTTTCCCTTCACTGACCTAATTATAGGCATTAAATTTGCTTCCCTCTGACCAAACAGTACCATCTTCAATTCAATTTATTTTCATTAAAAATATCTGACATGAGAAGCTGGTACTTCTCAAATCCACTGTGTCTGAACTCATCCCAAAGATTACCTGATAACCACAATTTGGCTCCATTAAAGTTCTGAGATTTTCCAATTTCCAATTCCATGCTCTGGTTCCCAGTACATACATTGCTTTTATCCTTCTGGTCCATGGCTTTTTCCTTATTAATTTAGTCTCGAGTCCATACTTAAACTATTCTTGATCTATACTCCAGTTGCATGACAAATCCACCTTTTTTGCTACTTCTCTTTTATTAGAGCAGCCAAAGAATATTTTACCTTTCAGAGGGTTTTAATACCATCAGATAACTCTCTGTGAGTTTGGCCAAAACTGACTTTATAATAAATTCTTCTCTTCTGTAACAGTTTTCTTGGCCAGTCTCTCTTTCTCCCCCTGCTTTTCAATGCCTTTGGGATAATTTTTTGTTATCTTCTCTAATTAATCTTTCAAGTAGATATAGAAGAATTTTAAATCCCACTTGCCTTTTAGCACATCTATTTTTTGTAACTCCATTTACCCACCCATCATACATGCAACTTTCTATTTGCTATACATGCATGCTTTCAAAACGTGTAGCACTGACATACCCGTCAAAAGGACAGACAGTAGCAATCTGAAGAAGCCCAAACTCATCTGAGTTTGCATCTTGAAATTAGCTTTCTTCTCTGAAAGTCTGAAACCAAGAAATAAGCCTCTCCTTCAACTCTGAAATTAAGAAATTATTTCCTTTTTCCCCAAAGGGACAGGAAGGCTTAGAGAAAGGCCCTTCACAGTTGCAGCACTGTTGCACTACATTAAGACTAAACTTATCTTACAAGAAAGAACACTACTGAACTTCCTGGTAACAGATTTTTATGGGAATGAGGGGAAAGAAATACCTTTCTTCACAATATTGCCAGCACCAGTTACATTGTTATAGCAACAACATCCTCTTGAGCTTCTGTTCACTATCAGAATAGGAAGGGTTATGTTCCTTCTGACAATGAAGACCAGTTACGAAACTCCTAACTCTCCCTCTTCTCCGCCCATTCCCACTGGCACTCCCCTTGAGGGCCAATATCATACCCCAAAACACTGGAATTACTTTTTTTTAATTACTCTTCCAGAAACGGGGCTTATAGTACCTAAACCCAAATACAAAGAATCAAGTTCTTTCATTTCAGCTTCACAAGTACCTGCATCCACAGAAGGGACAGCAGAAGCTGAATAGCACCAGCAGGGAACCTCCTACAAGATGCATCTGCCATGTATGGAGGTGTGTTTAATTACAACTTAAGAAATTCAACGTGATAACCTCCTAAGCTCAGGTACTGAATCTGAAGACTCCAGGTGTTATTTAAAAACTCCCAAGTGTAGTTCTGATCATGAAAACTCAACTGATTCTCTACTGTGAAGCAGCACCAGTTTTCCACTCTGTGGCAACAAAAGCATCAGCATTGTGCAAGTGAAAACCACTATAAATTCACATTAAAGCTTGTAACATGAGTTTTTAAAAGTTACTTTATGTTCCAGTTTGCACTTTATCTTCATTGTAAACTTCCTCTTTAACACATATATCTGTGTTTTGT
Source organism: Campylorhamphus procurvoides (assembly GCA_013396655.1). Taxonomy (NCBI): domain Eukaryota; kingdom Metazoa; phylum Chordata; class Aves; order Passeriformes; family Dendrocolaptidae; genus Campylorhamphus; species Campylorhamphus procurvoides. The sequence goes on along the minus strand of WBMV01001735.1, from coordinate 1,687,187 downwards.
TGCCAATATAGATTTTTTAAATAACTCTTCTTAAAACATAAAAGCAAATTTTGCATCTAATGCAGGTCTGACACAAAAAGAAGCTGTGAATGGCTGCCATCTGCTACCACAGGTGGCATGCACAGCTCTATTTATACTTGGGGCCTGCACTAGAAATGGTAGATGTTTCTCTATTTAGAGATTTTCCAATGATTTCAAAGCAGGCTATGTCGTTAAATAAGATGAGAAACAGGAAAGCACTCCCTCTGAAGCAGCATCTTGAGGAGATGCAGAGACTTTAGAATGAAGCTGCTGACTATACTTCCCTCAGTCTCTTAGCAATACATACAGCATTTCTTTCCACTCCCAACAAAGAATTGATCACTCATGAAACAGTAGGTTCCAATTTGCATACGTTTAACCCACTGCAAGAAGCAGCAGCATTGTTTACGATTAAAATGATTGGAGTAGGTTCCCGTGACATATTGTAGGGAGAATTCAACCGTGCTGAATAGTCATTTTCATTGAACAAATATAGCGTTTTATCAAATTTACTCTTCCATCAGAACAATAAGCAGCTATTTCCTACCACATAAAATTGACTGTTACACTTCGCGCTATGTTGCCAATCTGAATTTTTTAAAAGGTGTACTTTGTTAAAGGAAACTTTAAAAATACTTAAAACCGAAACATAATAGAAAGGCTTTTGTAAAAGTCATGAGAGACATGGTATTTACTGTTGATTCAGCAGCACTGACAAGCACTGCTGATTGAAGTGCCTCATTAACCCTAAACCCAGGGAAAAATGCTAAACAAAATTTTACATTTAGTTCTTCAACATGGTTAAAAAGCTTTATCTCCAATGTCTTACCTAAATAAATTCCATCTACAGATTCATGAAAAGGTGACTATATTCTAGAACCTCCTCTACAAAAAGTGGAAAATTTAATTTGCTATAACACAAATATCTAGAACCTATCATGTTTACAATTCCAGACATATAGTCAAGCCAAACATACCCACTGCCTACTTCAGAAGAAACTAAGAATTTCAGTACAGTAGCAGCCAATGTAAAGGGACTGCATGTTTCTGACCAAAAAAAGTACAGTCTCAGTACTAGGAGGAGGTACAGTAATTGCTGTAAGAACATAAACTTGTTTTTCCAATGTTTAAACCATATAAGCAAAAAAATCCCAAACAAACAGGAACAAAAAACCAAACCAAACCAAACAAAAAAAAAAAACAGAGGAAATTTTCCATGGTTAGTGCATGCAAGGAAGGCAAGCACTTTCAGAAGTCTGGAATAAAACCCAAACAGAGTGGATACTATAAACACAATTTATAATAAATAAATTTTAAAATTAAGAGCTTGAGCTCTTACCTAAACTATTACAGCTGGGAAAAACTAGTTAGAAAACCTTTGATGCAGAAATTACTTCTAAACAGAAGTTTGCCAGTACAAACTACCTTTGATTAGACAGAATTATGAACTTTATAAAAAGACAACACATGAAAGGCCAGGTCCCACACAGCTTCCTTCTAGGTTACATTTTAAGCACTGTGAGCACATTGAATCAACACAAGCTCCTGCTGGATGTTACTAAGACAAGATTTTTGTTCTTAAAATACTATTACTTGGATTCTACATTTCAGAAATTGGAACCTTCAAAAGACAAAATTATATAATTCTCTGGTCCCATGACATACAACAGAGACTAAACCAATTCAATTAAACCGAAGTTTAAGTAAGGAGCTGAAGCTCTGACTTTAAGAGCGTGACGACTTCCAGGTTCTTTAAAGGGGTTTGGCTGGTGACTTCCCAGCAGGCCATGAGGTGGTGCTGTCCCCCCAGAATTCACGACAGGGGCACACTGGCTGCTTCCAAATGTCAACCCGCCAGTTTTCAGCTGATTTGTCTCTTGAGGGGATAAATTTGGTTTAGGTTTTCCCAGCAAACGTGAAAGTTTCTAAACTAGGTCACGCAGATCAATTGCTCTCGTAATCTGAGACCCGAAAGAGCAAATAATACCTAAACCATGGCGTGGGGGTGGCCCGGAGCTGGAAGCGGGGAGCAGGAGGCGAGGAGACAGCCAGCCTGGCTACCTCTAATCTCAGGAAAATTGTGACTTTGTTCAGTTTCTGCTTTACATCAGCATATTTGTTACAGCAGCAGCAAAGGGCAGGGAAACATTTTAATTGCATTTTATTAGTAGTCTTGCATTCAGAGTAAAGGAATTAACCAAGAATGGGGGGCCACATTAATGTGTGGCACATGGGATAAAAACATTCAGAACTGAATTAATTGAATGAAAAGCCATGAAGATTGAGGCATTTTGAATCTTCACGGTAAAGATGGTGCAAAACTTTTAAAATATTTTTAAATGTTTAATTTAAAATTATCAGTATATTTTCTGATTTAAAATAACACAATTTCCCCCCCCCCCAAAATGTAAAATGAAAATATTTTAAGGAATCACTGCAGAAGTTTGCATTAACCATTGTGAAATATTGGAAATTAAAACCTCTCTGAAGAATACCACAGGCAGTATTCTGTGCCCATTAACAAACCGATTAAGAAACCTCTAAACTGCACTAAGAAGCAAAGTCAATTTCCTGGCACCTGGTTTGGAGCAGAAACCACTTCATTTTGCTTAATATCAGACTGTCAAAAAGGAAGAAGTAAAAAAGCACTGTCTTATACACTATATTAAAAAAGAAGAAATCAGCTCTAAACTTTTTCTTTTAATTAGCTTTACTTAATGTATTTTTATATATACTGCCTTTGGTTCAAAAATTATCTCATTAATTTATGCTATTATCAGTTCACACAAAACTACTTTTCCTCTAAAGTGCACTTTAGATCTGCATTTCATTATTTTTATTTTTTATTCACTGTTTATTATACAAAATGGAAAATTTGTTAGTAAATAACTCACTATCAGCCTAAAAGCTTTACTATGCTTTCCTCAAAAGTAATCCAGAGTTGCTGTAAGATTTGGACAAATGTACAGTGAAGGGACTATTTCTGGAATTTTGTGACAAAACTGCAAACATTTTTTGTTGAAGACTCTTCTAAAAAGAGTAAAGCAAAATAAAAATCTAAGAGCTCAAAAGCTCCAGTTCCCCCACTGACCACAATAAAGACTGAAAGTACCCAGTATTATCACTGGATGAAGGTTTTACTGGGGTGTTATTTGGGGATGAGGTTGCTGCATGTTTTAAAATGTGTGCAGTATCTACAGCAAACTCCAACTGTATAGAAAAATTACTTTAAAGCCACTGACTGAAATCATCCTAAAATATCTATGGCATATTCCTAAAACCATTCTAATGCTTTGTACTTCAGGCAGTTATAAATAGAGAGAGGGAAAAGATCTTGTTTTATAGGATAACTACTGACAAACACTGAATTTCAACTCTGAACCAGAAAAATGCAAATACACATAGAATTCAAGACAGAGGTCTGAGTTAATTTTGTCAGTTTTCTTAGGTCTTATGGGAACACACTGGTTTGATACCATCATATACAGAACCACATCTAAATATTCTGAAAATAGTCTGTAGAGAGTCAACAGAAACATGAGGTGACCTCCTGAAAAAATTAACAGTAGGCTTTCTACAATGTAACATCATGGTAAATGGTTTTAGTAACCAGTTTTCATTTATTCTCCATGGCAACAAATACATTCAATTAAAAAACAAAAAAAAGAGCACAACATCTGATTTTAATAAAACTTACTATTTCTCATTTTCTTGTTTATTGTCCAACTCTAATCATAACTTTAACATTTATATTTTTACATGATCATCGAAAACCTCATAGACTAAAATATAAACCCCACAACAATTGTGGGGAATGTTCTGGTTGAGAGATAAAAGGAAATTGGTCAAAATACATATTTGCAATAATTGGTCTTTACCATTGCTGTTCAAAATGCTCCATTTACAAGCTTTCAGTAACTGCATTCAATGTTGCTTGTGTTTTCCTGTAAGCAGTATTTTTTTTGTCCCTTGTTCTCACAGTCTGAACTTCTTTAGTACCACATTTTCTGGACTCAAAGATGTTTTACGATATAAAAATTTCCAGTCTCATTTAACAGATACATAGTAATAAAAGGTTACTCTTTCTGACCATCATTATGAAATTCAGAATCCAAGTTTTTGCAGTACCATTCAGAGAGCTTCATGTCCATGTGCTTCAGGTTGTGACTAAGGTGACTGTGCTCCAGCACAAGCCATCACAGAGCACCAGAGCCTGTGGCATGAGCTGTGCCACTGCCGTGCTCTGCTGGAGCCGCAGCCAGAGCAGAGCCTCCCTCACACTCCTCTACCAGGCTCTTCCCATTCCAAGTTCTACATTTTCTGTGTATTTACACTCCAACATTGCTACACTGACAGAGCACATACTGTCTCAGCATTTACTCTCTCCCAAAATCCTACCACTCTGTCAGATACCATTCAGAGGGGCAAGTACCATTCTGTTTCCATGTCCCAGTATTTTTCTGGATTTTCATCATTGGTACAATAATGATCTTAGTGCAAAAATCCTTTTACCGTGTTTCAACACCTTCATTTCTATTATGCAGACTAAACATTACTTTAGCAGTTGCTCTACAATTCATACCAAGTAAGTTTCTCCTCCACTAAAACACTGGACTGGACCAAGAAAATGCCCAGTCAAAAATTAGATGTTTATGAATCTTTATGTAAAGAACATGTATAGATCAGACACAAAAGCAATAAATAAATACACTAGAAATAAGCTAACTGTACACATTAAGATTTTAATCCAAGTACTTTATGGTATCAGCAAAAAATTAGACAAAGGGCCCTTTCTGCCCCCTCTTCTCATGTAACAGGAAACCCCAAGACCTGGATCCTCTGCTCTATGGAGTAGGAACTCACTGGGCCCTGGTAACCGTAATTCCTCATATGGCTGATGCTGAATGACGCACTGATAGAGGCTAGTCACACCCTCAGTAAATCCAGAGAGAGTTTCTCAAGCAGGCACACAGATCTCCTCCGTGCTGCTCCATTTCAAATGGTCTACTTTGCTGCCTTTTCTGAGCAAGCCGCTATTCCTCTGTTAGAGCACCTTGGAAGTAGAACTACACAAAAACTATCCTTCCTCCATCCCTGGGTATCCACTAGTCCTCATAAACAGCAAACTGAGGTGAGGAAAAAATAATAGCAAAGAAAAAGAATAGTTCTTTTAATCAGACCAGACAGGGATACTAACAGTCAGTATGAAATCCAGTCTTATAATATTATTCCATTCCTTTCACCCTGTCAACTTTCTAAGGAATAAAAGTGTCATAAAATGGTAATTAAGGCAAACCATGACAGGTTCTAGACTCTACAGCATGGAGTAAGAAGTTTATCAGAGCACAAGTGGGACTAAAAGCATCACCGAAAAAAAGCACCTTACTTGGTCCCCACTACAGAATCTTCTGACATGACCAAGTCTAAGGAACAATCCCTTCCTTTAGAGCACATCACCCTTCCCTATTTCCATTAACTACCAAATGACCATTAGCTTCCCAAGGTAATGTATGAAGCCTGGAAAAAAATCTCTGGACCCCAGCATTTGTTCATCACAAGATGCTATTCATGCTGGTTTTGATCTGCCTAGGGGTATCTGCCAACTGGACTGCCTATGAAAAAAAGCCCCCACGATGGGGAAGAGTAATTTCTACTTGAAAAAAATCCAGTAAGTAGTCAAAGAGAAATTTCTCCCAAGAAAGTGCTTGCAAAACTCATGAGAAGCAAGCTTTAGCTGTAATTGAAAGGGAAATCAATGCTGTTCTTTTGCATTTGAGTAATTCTGACAATTCAAAAGTATATTTTCAATTAGTGAAAGCAGAAACTCCTGACAAGATTTCAAGTTGTGAAGTAAGGCACTTTTCTCACTTTTTCTCAGCCATGAAAAGTAAAGACCTTTTTAAATGTCCACTTCCTGTAATTTTGGTAATTTTAGAGTATAATTATTTTTACATTTTTATGATGCCTTTGGGGTACCATTACAAATATTTTTTAAGCATTTAAACTTACAAAAATAAAATTAAGTAATAGCTTCTTTTAAGAAGAGACTGTCAGTCCTGTTTTGAATAAACAATCCCTTTTAAAGGCAATCTTGAGATTTATATCCGCTGTAACCATAGAAATTAATCTTGAGGTTAAACAAAATAGAGTAAAACATAATTTATTTAATGAAAATCAGAACAGTGCTATTGCAAATGAAAGTTGGGGTTTTATTTTTTCATGCAACAGACAGTTTTGTATGCAGTCTTAAGATTTTACTTGATGGGCTACTTCTTACAACTTAATCATACTCATTTAACCAATTTGAGCAAAGCATTCAGATTTCTGAGTATTTTAATTTTACTTGCTATAGATGTCAATCAGTAAAAATAAAAAAGGTTAAGGACTTCGCAGATTTAAAAAGCTGCAGTTAAATATACCAAACATTTTCAATGATAACAGCAATCATGAGAAACTGCTATGACATTGTGAGGAGAACAAGAAAAATTTTTGTGAGTTTCTCATACAAAAATCTGGGGAATAGCAAAGAAGAATAAAAAAAGCACAAACAGAGAAACATTTTCATTTGTCAGTACAGCTAAAAAATAATGACATTACATTCAGAAAAAAACAGTGGTTCCCATAGACTAAGTATTTACAAGTTGGCATGAAACATTCCAGCACGCTGACCCTCAACAACAATTGTAATGCATAAGGAACTTCAAGGTTAAAATAATTAAGTATTTATAGGTCAGTTAAGTAGGAGTTAAAACAGCAACAGCATTTGCTGTATTTTCAAAATGCGAGGAAAAGGATTTGAAGTTCACATGAGGAAACATTGATATGCTTCATAATATAACATCAAAACAAAATAGACAGCCCAAAACCTAATTCACATAACAATAGATTGAAATAGTTTCCTGTGGAAAACTTTATCAAAAGAAATACAATCTCACATAATTTCTCCAATTCCTGTATGTATTATGATAAACTATTTTGTGGCACTTGCAGCTGTTACACTACCTGTATATAAGACCACCTTCTAAGTCTCCCTCGATCATATCAAGAGGAAATTATCAGACCATATAAGAAAAATAATTAAGTTCAGCCTTGTTTATAATGAGGAAGCTAAACTTTGAACTCTGTACTCTAAACACAGCTATTCTATCTATTATACAATGACAGGCACATTACCAAGGAAGAGAAAGAAAGAAAATTAAGCTGCTTAAAAGCCAGAAGTTTCTAATAAGACAGTAACTGTTCATAAGCCAGAGCACCAACTTTGAAGTCCTCAAGAAATACAAGCTTCTGGTCCGCTCTTCCCACCTCTTCGTATGTAAAAGAGAATGTTCTAGGACACTCAGCCAAACCAAGGCTCACATGGACATAACAAACCTCAGCTTGCAATACAAATGGGGAACAAGAAACTCAATGAAGTGAACTGTGCAGCGCCATACATGATAACCCAAAATACAACAGCCCATTCCTGTCTCTTACTTAACTTGCCTGTTTCCTGTAATAAGTTACCTCTCCCTGCAATATATTACTCATTTCTAAAAGCATTAGATCTATTTCTAGTAAGTTTCAAATTTATAGGAACCCACAACTTCACACAGTGGGTGGGTTTTTCATGGTACACATCCACAGAAAATGCACCATGTGTAAACTGGGAGAGAACAGAGAAACCAAAAAAATTAAGGCAAAATCAAGATATGCAAGAACACGAAAGAAAAGGCTTGGCTGAAATAAAAGGAAACAGCATCTGCACTGAGACATACCACCACTGTATACTGCTGCATTAAGTCTGAGGTTTCAGTCACCAGTCAACTCCAAAGGCCTCCAAGAGGAGAGTGCTGCAAACTATAGCATTATCTTCACGGCTGTTCTGTAAAGGAATGCAGTCTCCATTCTGGAATTACCAAGTTCCAGCCAGCTGTGAGACAATCTTAGGAAGTAAGATGGTGAAACACACACTGACACATGCTTATTGACAGATTTCTGTTCACAACCACTTTGCAGTGAGAGCACATGTCAGCTATCCAGCACCTAAGCACACTGAGAGGAGATCACATTAACTACCAGAGCGATGAAAGAGATTGTGCTTATTCTGTAAACTCTGGTGAATCAGAAGACAAAAATCTATTAAACACTATTTTACAAAATTAACTTGAGTTCATAATTTACTTGAAATACTTAACTAGAAAGAATAAAACAGGGACTACTTCCCTTTGTCCTATTTTTTAAGATATATTTTGTAGGCAATATCACAGTTTTTCACATTTCAAAGATGTTACCATTTGCAGAGCCCTTGCTTTTCACAACTTACTGCTAATCTGGGTATGGACATTGCTGTAGTACGTAGGGCAATAAGGAACCATCAAGTAACTAAAACACCATTGTGGCAACAAGTAAACCCGTACCAACTGTTAACAAGTTCATAGATTAAGCTGCAGGAGTTACTAAGAAGCTTTGTGTTAAGATTCAGTGTCCAACAAACAGTTTCACTGTATCTCATCTACCCGTCCACAATGAAGAAATCAGCATTACCTCTGTCTTTTGCCATAACAGCTAGATTCCCCACTTTAGGTTGCAGTTGCTAAATGCTACTGCATTGTGTGGGGAAATAAAATAACAACTGGATGGAAAGCACTCATGTTTCAGCAGACAAGCAGATGGAGAAACTGGAGTGTCTCTTGTGAGACGGATACTGGTTTGTACACAGCTTCCACTCAAGGTTAGAGTAAAATGCTACTGCAACTTGCCACACAATGTTTCACAGCTCCTGCATGAATTATGTGAACAGTCTCTCATGTCAAGGACAGAAGTAATATTACCTTTTCCAGTTTCTGTTTAGGTTACAAACACCTGATTTAACAGATGTCATACTACTGCTCCACAGTTCTGCTCTGTCTTACACGAGTCAGTATTACTGGGATATATTTCACCAGTATTTCAATATTCTGCTCATGCACTGTGTGAATTTAGGAAGAAAGGAAAACAGGAGGTACCTCCTTGCTGACGAGCTATCTCACTAGCAACTTTAAGATGAAATTGTTAAGGCTATGAATCACAATTAAAACAGGAAAACTTAATAGTGGGAAGAGAATTTACCATACAGAGATTAGTTAAGATTATATGGTAAACATCAAGCAGATATTTGACTGTACAAGTAGATGGAACAGGAGCTGGTAAAGCTCACTGGGGCACAGGGGCAAAAAAAAAAAAAAAAGAGAAACACTAAAAAGTGAAGGAAGGGAAAAATTTAAGATAGAAGAGAGAATAAAAACAGAAGCAGAAGGACATGGTCTGAGGTAAGGAATGAAAAAACACATAAAACATTCTAAGCTGTACCCAAGCTAAAGCAATAATTATAACTTCAGTGCAAACCAGAAACGAGAGATGTCTCAAATACACAAGAGCTATCATGCACTTGGAAGAACAGGACCCTTATTTAGGGTAATAAGATAAAACCAAAACACAAAACAAAAACCAAACAAGAAAAAACCCAAACAAAAAAAACCAAACACATTTAATGGGAGAATAAACAACCTCCAAACTAATTATTAGATTTCTTAGGTTGCAAAATATTCTCCTTGAAAGTGTTCAAAACAGCCTAAACAAAACACCGTATGCTACATATATGCTAGCAAAGAAAGGGATCACCTGACCTCATGTTTTAATAGCACACTTTACTCCTGCGCACACCAGCATTAGAACCAGAGCATCCCAAAACTACAATTTTTCTCCACAGAAACACAAAATTTCAAATGCCTGCAGCTCTAATGCCATACCAATGAGAAGACATATTGCTGAACACACTGTATAGCAGCAGTGCTAACACTTAAAGGCAGGATATCTAAGCCAGTTGGAAGATATTTTTTCTCTTTTTTTGTCCTGAATGTTCTTCAGTCCCCTTTATAACAATTCAAATGTTGTTCCTGCAATAAGCAACTCAAGTGTCTGTCTGACTACAGCATCGATAAGCATGAAAGAGACAACAATTACTAAGGATAGAAAAACAAAGGGAAGAAAAATAAAACTCCTTGGCTAAATATAAAGTTTTAATCACGTAACTTTGTTACTTCTATCTAGTTGCACTGTACCAAATTAGCTGAACAGTGACTTTTTATGAAGCTTAAGAAACTCAAGATGATTTTTCTTTTATTTAAACTGATTTGAGGAAGTTGCACTTTAGGAAATAAAAGCATAGTTTTAATGACTGCATGCATTTTTATTGCTTAATTAGTAGTCATTATTAATACTAATTAATGATATGAATAAAGTAAATAAAAGGAAAGCTCAAAAAAGCAAGAGCTGGATAAGACAGGAAAAAAAAGACAAAGGAAAAATTATTTACAGAAATTAAGGTTCACACAGACTAGACTTTCAATTTTTTGTCTTATACCACAAATTAGATAGAAACAAGAAAAATAGTCTTCCTTCTGCTGCAGAGAGACAATTGACTAGATACTTGTGGGTAACTAAATTATCCTACATGTAGTTAATAGTTTCTTACCATTTAAATAAACAAGTGTCTCCTAATTCTGTAACGTATAGAAAATCGGTGGAAAATCAGGATATAAATATCTTACCAAAGGAATCAATTGGAGTGCAAAGGAAGAACAAAATATCAACAATAAGAAATCAGTGACACTAAAATTGTGAGAGATTTCAATAAAGAAGTATGACAAAATATGAGAGCCAGAAATAAAGCTGCACACTGTCAAAAAAAGTAAGAGTTGGAAGGAACAAATGAGAAGGCAAAAGAAAACTTCTTCTTTTATGTAAGTGGCACAGAAGAAAATGGGGTGACTCCTGAAGAGCTGCAGTTTCAGTCCAAAGTCAATTCCAGGGATTATAATGTAGTTAATGTTCTCTCTACATTTAAAAATGATCCTACAAGGAAAAGTAAATGCATTTACTTGAGGCAGCTAAAAGAAACATGCTCTATGCCTGGTCTGGAGCTTGTGCTCCGAGGCAGTGGATACGTATAATTATAAGAGCTGACTGAAGTTATCTGGTTTGAAAGTAGCCAACACACAAATACTCACTGAAGCACAAAGAACAAATACTTTCACTTTTAAATTTTCCATTAGACTGAAAACACAGGGTTTGGTTTTGGTTTTTTTTTAAATAACACTATTTTTCTCTTACACTACAAATATAAAGCATATGCAAAGCACACAGTAGAAAATCTGTCAGGCGGTGTCAGCTGGATGTAACTGAAATGCGGTTGTTACAACAGTCACAAAAGTCCTTTTTCTAATGAGCAAAGAGGTAGAATTGAACCAACCAACCTTCACTTGGGACAAACAGTTGATGTGATCATGAAAAATCTGGAGAGAGCCTACAAATTAATCATTTTTCCTATAAAACAATTTTTGTCTGTTGCAGCAGGCACTACTCTTAAAAGTTACGGCTAGTAGCCTTTGCATTTGGGGTCAGGATGCCACTACAGCTCAGAATTAAAATTATCTAGATCAGAATAAACACAGTGCAAAATCTAGACTTCTCATTTCAGGTAACCTGCAGACTACAGGTACTGCCTTAGTTTATTCTCAGAACACTCTCATTTTAGCTGTTAGTCTAAAATGCTTTAATTTCTGAAGTTCTGTGCAACACTGAAGCTCTACAAAATGTAACCTAGCCCAAGACACAGATCCAGCATCCTGGATGTAGTAGTCTTTTCCTAGGGAGCTATAACACAATTTTATTAAAAATTCTGAAACTTATATCCACCATCCCTACATTCAGTTACAAATTCTGGTAGTACATGGAATGGCAGCACTAACTTTACTGGAATTTCTAGGTGAATTTTATTTCTTATGGCTATTATGGTAAGGAAGAGAGGAAAAAAGTGCCAGGGGGCTTACTGCAAGCGCTCTGTATTTTCAGACAGCACTTTCTATGATAAATCTACTCAACCAAACACAATTGTACAACAGATTATGACATTCACCATTAGCAACAGCTGACATGTCTTCTTGGCTCCCAATGCAGAGATAAGGCAGGGAGGGAGAAAAAAAGAAGTTCTGAGTGCTTTCGTAAATAGGATTTTGATGAAGGATTGCAATTGAAAATTGGATTTCCTGCCTTCTCAGTGCATGACAGTTCTTCCTTTTTGAGAGAAAAAATACTGACATTACATACCAAAACTTACTACATTTCCTGATCATATGCTATTACAAATTTTGCTTTAAAATTATGATTGTGAAAATAATTTTATATATTTCCATATTACTCCTTCAGAACAGCATTATTCATTCAGAAAACTACAACACACTAAAACCCAAACCAAACCCACCAAAAGCCAAAACCACCCAGAACACAAATAGTATTTTTCCCCTGTTTACAAAATATAGAGACAAAATATATTCCATGCCATCGCTTGGGCCTCAGCTTTACAGTCAACAAAACAGTCATTAGATCCTTTTTTTCCTCAAGTGTTACAAGAAAAACCAATTAAACTTCAAAAGACTCGTGCTTGTCATGTCAAATTTACTCCTCATTGGAGCAGTGTGCCTTATTCATCAAATAAGTGTTGACTTGGAAGTCATCATGAACCACATTCTTAACTAATTATAGCAACTTCGACAAAATACTGATTACTATTAAGAATAAGTAAGTTAAACTAAATGCAGCAATTATCATAGCCTTCACTTGCCAATAGATGCCATTCCATCAAAAGTACACTGCACAATTGAAAAGTTTAAGCGTTTTTTCTGTCCATAATCATTGCTCCTCTGCTGCTACCCAAGACCAGTCTTGTGCACTTGGGCTGGTTCTGCAAACTAGACACATCTTTGTTGCAAAGAACACTTGTCAGACGAATGCTGCACATAACTGCTGCATAAGGAATAAGAACATCATGTTGGCAGTGTTATGTCGGACAGGGAACACAGCACAAGATACTTCTCAGCAGCATGTGTATTATGTGGTTTGTTTTGCTTGTAGGATAATATCAAAAGATGCCTGGGCATCAAGTTGGTGGTCAAAGTGATAACCTACATTAACGGCTACAACCTGTAGCTGGAAATGTGTTATTCAACACTGTTCATAAGGCTGAATGGATAGTTTGTTTACTCTAACTGAAATAAATTAATAAAACAGTTGAAAGCCTATTTTCAGCATAGTTTCTAATCTGTGTCAATCATGAGTAATATTGCAGTCAGATAGTCTGGGTTCATTTTTCTAAAAGAGTAAAAAATTTCAAAGGTTTTAATCCAAACATTAAACACACAGATACAAGCACAGACATTAAATCACATCATTTCACTCAGATTCTTTCATAATTTCATTATAGCGATTTTAAATATTCAAAATAGCTGTTTAACCCACTTTTTTAGATACAAAATTATCCAGTAAACCATTAAGACTTGGAGTCACTTTATTAACTTCACTGGGATAAAAATGTAGTCATAAACACTAAGTCAACATGTAAAAACCTTCATGATCTAGCAACTAGGTAGCAAAATAAATCCTTTAAAAACTATCAAATGATGCTAAAAATAAAATTAGATATAAATTCAGGTTTTAGACTGTGGTCAATTGAGGTCTAGACAAAACCCTATGTTTGTTCACTGCCTAGTCTCCAGTCTGCTGTAAGTTTGAAAAGGTAATTGAACTCAGTCTATAATTACTGGATTAGATACAGATGGGCTCTGTACATTTCAGGGGAGGAAAGAACTGTTTTGATTCATTTTATGATTGCCTGTAAGGTCAAATTTTTCAAAATGTACTTTCATCTGTTAAATGGTTTCTCAAAGTCCCAGGGGGACATCTTCAATAACTGATGTTTTAAGCAATTTGGGTATATCAGATCCAGTCTTTGAATGTAATACGCTGTCCATTTTCTAGAATTATAAATGTGCATGTAGGTTAATTGCTACAACTCAAACAGATTTTCAAAACTACACTTTTTTAAAAAATTACAAGTTTTACTCCACAACTGCCATGCATAAATATCTGCAGAATTATTATAGTTTAGGGTACAAAGTATCTTTGGAAATACAAATAAGTAACACAAATTAGAAATGTCCTTACTCATAATTCCTTTCCATTTGGAGAATGTTCTCTTAGGACCCAAATGAACAATGTTTGAATAGTCCTAACTAAATCAGTTCACATCTTGCAAAACAAAACAAACAAACAAAACCGAAAAAAAAGAAAACCAAAGATAAATGTATCTTAATACAAAATCCCAAAGAGCACTTGAGAAAACTCCTTATTCCATAATCTCTTATTTGAGCCTTCATCCTCACTCTCACTCAAGATGAAATATAGAACAGTGAGTTAGCATTAAACTTCCATTCTCCTAAGAATTTTTTGCAAAGTATTTTCTTCAATTAAATCAACCATAACTCTCCAGCCAGTTTCAGTACAACCAGGATTTCATCCTGCTTAGTTAACAATTCAAATGCTCCACAAAGGGTATCTAGCTCTGCTCTCAGTTAGAAACTCTCAGAGCTACCGTAATGGCAATTTAAAGCAGAAAACACACCATGCAATCAAAAGGCAATATAACAGTTCAGATCGTAGTCTTAAAATTGTAGGAAAATTAACTCCAAACAACTTATTATTCAAGTTTGTATTTTCATTTGTATTACAACAATCTTCTTGCTTACAAAATTCCAATAGGAAAGCATTTTTTTGTCACATTACATTTGTGTTTAATCAACAACAATATCTCACCAGTAATAGTCTCAGTCAAAAAAGTTATCTTTGTAGGATCAGGCATCTATAGAGCTGTTCTGACAGAGAGTCAGTATTCAAGCACCGGTAATAAGGATAATTGGAACTATGTTAATATAATCTCCCTCTGTCTCCAAGCAGGCTAATGAAAAAGCAAGTTCTCATGTAGTTTCCATGATTAACACTTTATTCATATTATTTCAAAGTCTTCCATATAAGGGACAAAACCTGAAGGCAGATCCCACCACCAGAAAGCCCCAGCAGAAAAACACAATAAAATAACAGTTATTTATTTGTATGCCTGCTCGGAGAGATCATGCCCATCCTCATCAGGCTGCACAGAATTTCTACCACAATTTGGAAGTCTCACTGAAAGAAGAAACTTCTTCCGCTGCATTTTAAGAACTGATTGATACAAATGAGTTTGTTCACAATGGTTCAATAAAATGCCAGAAAACAGACAATGGGTTTTTGTAATAGAAGCTCTTTTTTAACCATAAATCATCAGGAACAACCATGTATATAAAAAAATGAAACAAGCATGCAATTTTACTCAAAAGATAAAATCCATGTATTATTTGCATTATCTTCCTTCCCACATCTCTAATGGATGCTTTTAAATGAATTTCTTTAAAACTGAAATAATACTCATACTAGAATTTACATGGTGCAAATATGCTTAATTCAATAAAGTCTTCATTTTTATTTAAGAGCTATATACAAAAGGCTTCTTCTCCTACATTGTAAGCAAAAGAAAGCTTCCTTTAAGAAATGCATGTCTTATTTTTCCTACAAAATAGAATTATTATGATAAGTATTTCAAGTGTTTTGTGCGAACCGCTCCTGAAACCACTGTAATTTTTTAGACAATAAATTGTGAAGAAATGGTAAAGTAGCTAAATAGCCAGGACATAACACCATGAATTCTGTACGCTGTAAACCAATTAATTATCTCTGATATCTTTTCCTTTTTTCTTCTCCTTCACATTTTCACAATCTCTAATAAGTATTTTCTTGTATTTGCTGAACAGTCCTTTACATCATATTCAGAATGGTAAGAAACAGTATCTGAACTCTCATAAGTATTTCCCATCAACACTTTAATGGATTCCACAATGAGCTAAAAATCTTGGGAACTGGAAAAAACATCATCAAGAAAAACAATGTGTATTCTTACAATAAGCTAGTCTCACTCACATGATGGTGTACCATTGTGTCCTTACACAAATCTTCAAAAAACAAAGAAAGTAGGTATCCAGTTCATGTACATCAAATTGTGTCAGTATGCAGACTACAGCAATGTAATGTTATTTAATCTGAGACACCTCACAACTGTTAATGATTCCTTCAGTAATTAAAAAAAAAAATCACTTAACTACCTTCATACATAATTCATCCTCTGAAATTTGTGAGGAAGAAATCTGACAAAACAAAAAAAAACAAAACCAAAACAACACCAAAAAAACAACATTGAAAAGTGTTTGCTTATTTCACAGTAACAAACTTCTGTGGTAGATTAAGTACCCTGTGAAGTCTAATATAGGTACTTTATTTTAGAAATACTTTAGCATGTTGTTTCCTGTAAGTTCATTTATTATTAAAAATGAAGAGAGAACATTCACACATTCGCACAGTCCGAGGCCAGACTGATCAGAGTCACAGGTCACTGGAGCAGTAGTCTGGGATCTGAAAAACCAGTATCCAACTCCTTGCTTTGGTATGAAGCAGTGTCCTATATGTAATAAGGAATTCCTGATCCATCCTTACACATTTACTCCTGCCTTGCTTGTTGAGTACTGTATTTTGAAATATATGCACTTGACTTAAGTATTTCAAGTGATGCGTTATCTACCAAATTAAGGACCAGCTGAATCACACCTCAAATAACGTGCACTACTTGCAGCACTGTATCTTATTTTGCAGTTGCATAAGATTCATGAAGAGATCACAGACCTTTTTTTCTTGTGATGATGTAAACTAACGAAATAAGATCAAAGGATTTCTCACCATAAAGTAAATTTTTCAGACTCCAGATAATTTTTGTAACTCTATTATAAAAAATGAACAAAAAACAACAATGCAACCTCTCACCATAATCACATTTCTGGAAAAGGCTGACATCAGAACTGGACAGAACATTCTGTCATTTCAGTAGTGCTACACACTTTTCCATTAATAGATAATTCCCTCTATATTTCATTAAACTTACATCTTTTTAAAACTTCAGTCCCTTTATTTTGGTATCGACTTCCATGTGCAATATCTCTTTGGAGCCAAAGAAGCCAAATTATGCCCTTCCGCATACACAACCAGAATCAGTAACTTCCCCGCTTACACATGAAAGGTAATATTATGCCAAGAATCTTTGCATACATGTAATAATTTTTCTGTATGGTTGAATGAGCCATGCCTCAATTTAAGCTCACACAAAAGAATGCTTTCTTTTGAATATCACAGCAGAAACTACAGTATGCATCACACTGTCCAGCTGGGTCGATCCAAGGAAAAAACCATATAATAAAGATATAACTGAAGAAAGCAGAATTTTAAATTAATCAAAATTTGTAGCTGTCACTTGAAAACTAGTATGCAACAAGATTCTGAAAGAATATCTCAAGAACACACACATCTGTTTAATATTACAAGCCAACTGTCAACATCCTAAGTGAAGTTTTAATTTAATATTTTTTTCTTTCTTGATGTTCTACCTTTAGTCAATGCCTTGTGAGAGTATCGGCTTTCTATACGAAACTGTTAAATATAAAGAAATGTTATTGTAGCATGTTTATAAAACCATAGTTCCAGAACTTTTTATTTTTCTAAGGCCTGACCACAACTTAATTATCTGCAGGACATTCCAAGCTCACAATTGCAAGCTCCAGTTCCCAAGCAATTTTCAACAATATCTACTGTACAGGACACACAGCACTGCAAATACCACAACATTGGTAGTGTTTCCAGAAGTCCCCATTAGAGCCTTTAGACATGGTTTTTATTTTCAATAAATATTTGTTTCTCTATTAATCATTAAATGGTTTTCATCACCTCTACATGTTTGTCTTTCACATGTCAGCTTGCTATCATTGCTTATGTTTAATATAAGTGAACTAGTCATAAAAAAGACATGTATAACATGCCTTACACTACATATAAAGTGTTCTAAGATGAAGCACTATGTTCTTATACAGCTCACACAATGTTTTCCTTCTTTTTCAGGAAAGAGTTAAGAGGAAGAAAAAACTTTGGAGGCTTTACTTATTTTTCCCCATAAAATCATAAAAAATTCACTGAATGACCATAATAGAATTCTAATATGAATATTAGGATAATATTTCATATTAGAGGTCTAATAAACCTAGGACCCAAGACCCCTTCTCTTATTTTCAACCATAAACCAAGACAACATTTAAGAGCTTCTGGATATCCTCACAGAACCTCCAGCAACCTTCACTTGAAACCCATTTCACACTTCCTACCCAGCTGAGACACAAAGAGCTGGGAAACATCAGTCAGTTGCATCTCATACTACAGAAATGAAATATTCAATTTAGAATCAGTGAGACTACCTCCACATTCAAAACCATTTAAAAGTCAACCAAAATACGAATTATCCAGAGGGAAATGTCAAGCAATCCATTAACAGGAAAAGCAAAGACTGAAAGGAATCTGGATTACATTTAATTGTATCTGGTTTTTGTTTTGTTTGTTTTTCAAATGCTGGACAATACCTACAGAAATGGCATAGATGTAAATTTGCGTAAATGCAGTACATCCACTTTTCTACAGCACTCACCACTCTCTATCAAAAGGGAAGGCAGAGTCAGAATGAAAGGGTAAAAACAGACGACAAACACCTGCTCACTATAAAATGTCATGTTTTGGCAGACAGAAAGCTTTGACACACCGCCCTGAAGTCAGGAAATTTATATTTTCAAGAAAGTATCCATCATTTAACATTCTACGCAATTATACCACAGTAATATTTTCAATAATAAAGAACATTTTCCTCAAATTGCTGGAAATGATTCATACCTCCAATTTTCACCCTTTAATTGCTCTCATGCTGCAGCTATTGTGCCAGGTTTTAATATTTCCCATTCTGAAAAATATATTTAAGTATAGTGGACTGAAGTTTCAAAGACAGCACATAATTACCTAATCTTTCACTGAAAAATTATATCCTTTTGTCTAAGGTGAAACACAGAAAAACATAATCCACTCATTACCAAAAATCACAAGTAATCTGCTCAGCATTACAGCAATAACCAAAACTGATGACCAAAACCAGCCTCGATTAGCAAAAACACAAGTGTGAGTACTACTCATTGAAAGCAATGGTATGACCAATTTTGGGGAGAAGTTGTAAAACCTTTATGTTTTGAAGTAGCTGTTCTCTGGGATTAGAATTAAATTTTTTTTTTTTGCTGATCACACATACAAAGCATAATTAGCATTCTAAATAACAGTATCTCTCAATTTTATTAATATTTCAATACACTTCAGAGTTCAAAGCAATTAACATGTGTGATGACTCAGAAATTCTGTTTGATCATTGCCACACATGAGAAAACTCCTTAGTCGACATCTTGATTTAGCAGAAGATAACAAAAGAAGTTACGTTTCAAATGTCCAAGAACATCCCTCTCGACGTAAGTGAAGAAGCAGGATAACCATATACACAGAAAATAAGAACTGCAGGATGGTGAGAAGACTCCTCCTCTGGGCTGCTATCCACCAAACTTGTTCAATCTTCAAAAACAAGCACAGGAGGATAATCAGAACCTTAAAGTTACTAATTTCCATGGAAATTAGCTTTATTTTGACCTCACTGCTAATACTTGAAAAAATAAACCCCAACAGTTAAATCTCTTAACAAATCACCCTGATATTCTTTTGAGTCTGCTTATTTTTATATTCATTTCTGTCCCAAACACGAGATTGCATTTCAAAACACACAAAAACAGAGCCCAAAGCTTGTAGCAATGACAGTGTATCAAACTACTAAAAATAATGAACTGCTCTTGCTCCAAAATCTTTGATAAAGTACTCATAGAAACAGCAAAAAGCTTAAATGCAGCAATTAAATCTACTAGCCTGAAAATATTAAATTTCAGCTTCATTTTCCCTTCTTCCATTTCCTTTCTAGTTCCTATTTGATGTATTATATCATAACTTCCATGTAATTTCCTGATATTCATTCTTTTTATTTTTTTAACTCATATTCTACCTCCAATGTTAGACTGTCTCTTCTCCAACCTACATAATTCCATTTTCTTCCAGCTATGCCTGCGCACTTTCCATTGTCTTTCTTTTCCACTGTATCTCTCCGGCTTTTCAGACCTTTCAAGGCCCACCACACTGTCCCTAGCCTACCTTTCTCCTACAGAGGTCAAGCTAATGTGCACTATGCTTAAGAAAAGAAGGAAGCTACCTATGATAAACCTCAGCTTTCTTCCACTTCCATATGCTCTATAAACTTCCACAAATGTTATCCTTATTTGTGGCAGGATGACAAAGCAAGAACTCACAAGAGGTGTTGGCTTAAAGGACAACCACAGTCAGGAAAGAGTTCATAGTGATCAGCTACATGATACAACAATTCCTCCAACAACCTCAAGCCAGGAAAGAACTTCCCACAACCAGCCTGGAAGGAGGTGAGGTGAGGACAAAGACAACATCCTCAAAATGGGAACTGCAGCCTTATATACTTTTGGACACCTCAGCACCACATGAGGTCCAGTTAGTCAAAACAAAATTAACAGGCAACTAAGGAAAATTGTCTCCCAAGCCAACTTTCAATCCTGCTGTTCATAAAATAATTCCCGTAGAGTTAAGAATGTACTTTAAAACAAACAAACAAAGCAGCAGGGGACAATGACAGACATTTGAACAGACGTTTCCCAAATGTAAGTATTTATAACTTTTCCCTCAAGGCCAACCTACACTCTCACCACTGTTTCTGATATGAGTTTTGCTAAAACCAGAAGCATTACATGGGGAACATTAGTGATTTGGCATTTAATCCTAACGCATTGAACAAGGTCAGCATTTAATTCTTCTCCAAAATTATTTTTTTTAAAAAATCTTTACTCTGCTATTAACCAGCTTTTTATGTGCTTCTCCTCTACTAATTAAAATTATCAACTTCTTTTCCCTTTCATCTCTCAAGCTAAATGTCTTCTCTAACAAGGATGACAGAAATGAGAAGTAAAAACAATAAATGTTCATAATTAAAAACTAACATTAACCATAATTTGCACAGGGAAAGAGATAAATTTGAAATATTAGACAGCAGTACACTGTAACTCCCTATTTGAAAAAGTGTAATTCAAAATTATATTTTCTGCCTACAACATGGGGGAGGGAAACCCATGTGCACATAAATGAGTACAAAATGCAGCATCATTGGTGAACTTTGGGGAAAAGAGTGACTGCTCATAACTGTATATGAAAGAAGTCAGAATTAATCCTAGTGACCTCAGCTGTGGACCCAATTTATTAGAACTTACCTCTCATTAAAAAAGTTAAGAACTGAACTGAAATATCACTCGCTGTCCAAAATTTGGCGCAGTCATTAATTTCTAATAAAGACTATAATTGGCTACACCACAAGCAGTATATATTTCCCCTGCATCCAAATATTCTCTCATGGGAGTTATGTAATCATTAGAGTCAAAACGATCATATAAACTAACCTTATTAAACCAGGTTATAATTTTTCAGTTTGAGTATAAAACCAAAACCATTAAAGCAACAATTTTAACCATTCTTGGCCATTTCCCTCATAGCACTGGTTAGTATCAGCTATTCAATCACAACAGAAGCAGTTCACTACATGACCATGCACTCTTTGATGCGCTGCCTGTGTTCTGTCATACACTTTAACGATATCACTCTTGGATATGGAAGTTTTAAGGATTAATCCCCCTTCACGTCTATGCTAGACCTGGCAAATACATGTCCTATCCCATAAAAGTTAATACAGAAAACTGGCTATTTCTTTATTTTGGATATTTCTCAGTCTTTTGAAAAGCTCAGATATAATGTGATTCATTCTGGAGTCACCAACCTGAACTTGACTCAGAATCAGCAGCAAAATAATTACTGTATATTCCAATAAAATATTTAATACTTGGCATTTTTATTTTTATATACCTTTTTCTTTTAGAACAAAGATGGTGTTACTCCCTGCATCAGCACATTGGGGTACCTCCCAAGAACCAGTTACTATATATCCAAAAACAGTAGGCCGTGGAAAAGCCTGTGGACCTCCCAGTCCGTAAGTCAACTCTTTTTCTTACTATATTAAAATCATATTAAGCACAAGGAATCCTCTGTTTGAAACCTAGATCTCTATATGTCATATACTAAATATTTTTCAAACTTCTTTATATTTGCAAATCCCTAGAAATTTTCCAGTAAGGGTGTAGACTTGTATTTCTCTATGAGTACTGTGTACGTTACACAATTTCAGTGGCTGAATGTTATTCTTGCTATCTCTTCAAACAATCCTGAATAGTCTGAAATGGATCAGAAAGTCTATATGTTTAAAAACGCTCACTTTTAATTGTGCTATGTCAACAATTACATCATGCTATTCAAGGTGGTCTTCTATAGTCAATTTGGGGGGATCGGCTACTGGTTTGGGCATTCCCTGTGCTTTTTTAGGCTTTATTAATGCAGTGACAGTGGCAATGATGAAGCCATTGTAAACACCACCTACAAACACTCCCACCCTTCTTTCTCCGATGGAAATGCTCTAAATACAAAACTCTGCAAAGACCTGCAGGAAGATCCCACACATGGGACCAAGGACAAAACACCAGCTCTCCATCTCTCTCCTAACAGCACTCCCATTTTGAATTATCCCATGGGCTGCATTCCAAACAATGAAATACATTGGACTTTCACAGGTGTGCATGAAGGGCTGTCTTGCCCAGAGTATATAAAATTAATAAATAAATAAATAAATAAGACACCACTACCCTATGGGTAACCAAAGCAGTGTACTGCAAGGGTCAGATGGCTTTGGAATTAAAAGGTTTGCTTAAAATTTATATTCCATGTCATTTGTTCTCACTTTCACAAGAACTAGTTTTGGAGACAGGTTTTATGTGGGGATTTTTCCTCCTCATTACACATTTGTACAGAGCAGCTGAACATATTTTTTATGTGAACATTGGCCTATCGTAGCCATTTTTTTTTGAAGAATCAGTTAATCATCCTACAGAATCCATACACAGAGCTTATATGAATAACAGATGTTTCAGCCTCATGAATCTGGCATCCTTATGTGTTCAACAGCTTCAAACACAGACATTTGATCATTCTGAAATTTTGCATTTAAAGACTTAGAAACATTTAACCTTTCAATTTTTCCAATCTCAAGGATATATTTTCAGATATGCCTGGTATTGCTTTTGAAGAATTCATGCTTCAACACTTCATTTTTTAGCTTTTTGCAAAACCTTTAAGAAGAAGAGAATCTCCCATAGCAAAACCAGAGATTTTATTCATGGCTGCAACCAAGCCCACCATGAAATTCTGTTTGACCATTAATTTATATTTATTTCTGTTCATAGGCTGTATGAGCTTTGATTCCATTTCTCCAACACATATTGAACAGTCAGCAGTGATAAAAGGTTCTCATTCCTTCCATATTTTCAGATACGTAAGAAGCATATTTGATAGGTAGTACCCCCAGTAGCTCATACTTGCCATAAAAAAATAACAGGAAAGGCTTAAATCATCATTTTTCCTAATATTGTCCTAAAACAAACTCAAATGACAAACACCTTCCAAAACTGACAATCTCTTAAAATATCCAAAATAACAGATTTATGACATTATAAAGCTTTGAATTAGTGTCACACAGCCTCTGAACTACTTATGTTTGCCACTGATCACTCACTGCAAGCCCATTTTTTTTACTTAAATACTTCCGCTCTAATCCTCAAAATTCTTCAATCATTTAGCTTAATCCCAAATATTACACCATACCAAGGAATAAATACACTGGACTTGTGTGGCAAGGTTTTGGTCTCGGTGGGGGTATAGAGTAGTAAGGAGCTGCCAGGAGCTTCCCCCTTGTCTGACAGAGCAAACACCAGCCAGCTCCAAAATGGACCCATCACTTGCCAAGGTCGAGCCCAACAGCAGAAGTGGTTGTGCCTCTGGGATAACAGAGTTAAGAAGGCAGTGAAAGGGTTGCTGCACAACAGTAACTACAGCTGAAAAGAGGAGGGGGAAATATGTGAGAGGAACAACTATGCAGACCCCAAAGTCAGTCAGAGGGAGGGGGAGGAGGTGCTCCAGGCGCTGGAGCAGAGACGTCCCTGTTACCCACAGTGCAGCCCATGGTGACCCACACTGTCCACCTGCAGCCCGTGGAGGTCCACAGTGGAACGGAGATCCACCTGCAGCCCAGGGAGGACCCCACATTGGAGCAGGTGGATGCCCAAAGGCAGCTGTGACCTCATGAGAAATTCACACAGTCTTCTGGCAGAGCATGAGGCCCAGTGGAGAGAGGTTTGCTGGTAGGATTTGGGACTGCATGGGGGACCCACTTAGGAGCAGCCTGTTCTTGAAAGACTGCATCCCATGGGAGGGACCCACGCTGGAGCAATTCACAAAGAAGTGCAGCCCATGGAAAGGACCTGTGTTGGAGAAGTTCATGGAGGACTGTCTCCTGTGGGTGGGACCCCATGCTGGAGCAAGGGAAGGGTGTGAGGAGTCCTCCCCTGTAGAGGAAGGAGCAGCAGGGATATTGTGTGATGAACTGACTGCAGACCCCATTCCATGTCCCCCATGCCGCTGCTGGGGCAGAGGTAGAGAATTAGGAGTGAAGCTCAGCTAGGAAGAAGAGAGGGGTGGGGGAACGGTGTTATTAAGATTTTGGTTTATTTCTCATTATCCTATTCTGATTTGATTGGTAATAAATTAAATTAATTTCCCCAATTAGGGTTGGTTTTGCTCATGACAATAACTACTGAGAGATCTCTCCCTGTCCTTACGACCCATGAGCTTTTCATTCTGTTTTCTCTACCCTGTCCAGCTGAGAAGGACACTGATAGAGCAGCTTTGGTGGTCACCTGCCATCAAGTCAGGAGCAACCTGCCAAAACTACATAAGCCTGTAAAAGTACGGTGAAACGCAAACTTAAATATCCCTGTATACTGCATTTAAAATAGCCATGACACTGTAAAGTCTAAGAGAAAAAAAAAATGTTGCTTTTAATTCTACAAAAAGCACTAACATAGTGAATTCTATCAATCTTTTATATATTGCAAGCAATGGAAACTCTGTCACTCTTACTGTAGCATTCCTCTAGGAAATTCCTCAACTATCATTTCTTACCTGGCCCTAGTCAATATGCAAGTGAAGAGGTGGAGAGATGCCAAAAACATTAACCATACATTAAGTGTAAGTCATCTTTCATTACATATCAGACAACCCAATGGTTGTACAACACAGCTGACAGACAAAAAAAAAAACCCAAACCAAATAAACAGTGATGGGTCAACACCAGGGCAAAGAAAAGCCTTTCAACAGTTCACAGCCATAACACTCATCTTTAATTTGTATGGATCAATTTTGTCACAGATTAACAACATCACCAGCAACACCAGTCCCTGCAACTAACATTACCATGGTTATAGATGACCTTGTAACACCCTTGTGCTAACAACTTAGTCTCAAATACAAAAACCTTCATCGGCTCCCCAGAGACTGCAGCAACACAGTATACCTATATACTTCAAAAAATACAGATACAGAACGTTGAAGTATTTACTTGTGATTTACGCAAAATACCAATAGCACAGAGATATCCTTCTACCTCCAAATGAGCTTCCCCACACAATATCAATTCAAGTCAAAACTCTCCTAATTCTACGTTCTCTATGCCTACTTCAACCAACCTAAAAAACCACATTGAGAATGTAAAACAGGACTTAATCTCCCAAGTGCAATGAAACTTTACCATAAATACAGAAGCCCGCTTGTAGGATCACTGTTACAATTTTGTCAGTTTCTTCTCCAAATGCTAAACACCTTCAATCTCCGTCTTAAACATCACTTAGAGACTGTACATAATGAAAACAAAACCAAAAAGTCTCCACAGTCCTCAAATCCTACAGCAAAACTCACAGCCCTTCAGAGGCAAAAAAGAGAAGAAGAATATACAATGTATGATAGATTTACGTCACTTAATACAGTTCAGCCAAGTGCTAAAACCCATTAATAACATGACACAAAACCTCCATGGGATGGAGTAGAAAGGAGATCTCTGCTTCTACAGCTGTGTGGCCACCCCAGGCAGGGCTGAGCAGCTCCCAGTCCCACACTCCAGCTCTGCTGCAGGGGCTGGCTCCTGCTCCTGGGGCTGGCTCCTGCTCCTGGGGCTTGGTGCACAAGTGGCACCAACACAGCTCTACCTGCAAGGCGCTACACAAACCCACCAACTGTTACAGTGAAAGGAGTAATTCTGTGTGTAGACTCTGTGTACTTCACTATTTTCATATGTGCATGTAAAATGGGGAACTTCAACTAAGGACTTTGGGCTTGTCTAGTTTGGAGGGGCAACCTCACTGCTCTCTACAGTTTCCTGCGGAGGAGATGTGAAGAAGAACGTGCCAATCTTTTTATCTAGTACCCAAGGACAGGACAAATGGGAGTGGATCAAAGCTATGCCTGGGGAGGTTTAGGCTGGATATTAAGAAGCACTTCTTTACCAAGAGGGTAGTCAAACACCAGAACAGAGAGGGTTGATGCCTCAAGCCTGTCAATGGTTGAGAGGCATTTGGACAATGCTCTTAATAATGAGCTTTAACTTTTGCACAAACCTGAAATGGTCAGGCAGTTGGACTAGATCATGGTTGGAGGTCCCTTCCAACTGAAATATTCTATTCTATGACCAAACAAGGCATAGAGAAAGTGGTGACTAGGTGTAGCTTATTCAGGGTCTCGGCTGTTATCCTATATGGATTCTGACCACTTCACTACAAGCTTTATAGACAACACTAGTTACCCATCTGATCTGTTCCTCAGATTAAAAAATGAACAAAAAACCTGTATATAGACAAGAATTCACTAGCTTTTGGGGAGTTTTTAAAAAGAAATATGTTAAAGAATTAATACATATCACAGATTACATTTGCAAGCCAAGTTGCATAGTCTTGGCAGAAGCAGTTAAATTTTTAATTGCAAAGCTATGAAGTACTTGAAAGAGGGTGTGACACCTACATAATCAAACTGAACTGTATTTGGGTGAAACAAGCAGTTAAAATCATAATACATTTTACCATAAAGCTTATTCTTCTAGCTGCAGTTTCAGTGTTTTATTCACACAATAAAATGGTGGTCTGGCGTATTGCTGGCTCACTGTCACAAAGTGATAAAGTCACAAAGGAGTTACAGAGCAAGGCCAATCCATCTCACTCGTTCTCACTGATCAGTATGTCAACAGATACCATGCTTCAGCAACACATTTTTAGCTTTCACTTCTTCTCCAAAGTCACTGTTTATATAAGTACAATTAATTAAACCCGTTCTCCCTCTCTGGAGATTCAGCTCATCTGGACTGGCATCAGCTGTTTGCTTCACCTAAAGCTTCTGCAATTAAACAAGATAGTTTTAGCCACATCTTTATCCTTTTCTCTCTTGTCCAGACAATGCATCAAGGAAATTCAGAAAGGGTGAGGAGTTCAGAGACAAGACTGGGGTCTCCAGGAAACAGTATCTGTGAATAGGGGAAAACCAAAGGACAAAGGCAGGAGGAAAAGGACATGGCTCTAGCACACCATTGCCACACAGGACTGTGGCGGGGCAATGAGAAGATGAAGCCGCAGATAGGCTTGAGCATGAACGGAACTTCAAGAAAGCAAAAATTGGGAGGAAGCAAAACCAAGGGAGGCCTGGTCATAGGAAGAGAAGAAGGAGCAAAGACCAGGAAGGAGGAAAAGGTGGGCATGAACCTAGTCTGAGGCTGTAAGTTATATAAAATATAGACTGAAACTGAGAAGGAGGAATTGAAGTGCAGACAGAGAAAACACTAGTGGCAATGGGGCAGAAGCTAAAAAGTTTCAGAGGGAAAAGAGAGAAATCTGTGTCTGTAAGAGTATTTCGAATGGAATACAAAATCTTAGATTTCCTTGGGCTTCCTCTGCTACCACAAATAACTGTGAAACACTTTAGTAATGCATCCAAACACCACCTACTGCTAAATCCTTAGTGAGTAACAACCTACTCTCATCAGCAGTGAAAAGTGCTGCAGTTCTGAATGGCAGATTTAAAAGTTGCAAACTTTTGTTGATGAAGATAAAAGCCAAGATGATGTCTTGTGACAAAATTTCAATCTTTTTTAGAATTCTAAGAATGTACAAACACATATAAATTGTATAAAAAATTAAAAAGTCCGCCCTCTTCTGCCTGGGGTAAATCTGAATAAGCCTGTCCTCTCTAACACTGCAGAATGCCTTTAGCTGAAATCAGAAAAAAATACACTGGGGTGGAAAAAAGATGTATGTCTTATGGACAAAGATCATGAATGCCCCCTATCACAGAACTCCCAGCTGACAAGTCATATATCAACTTTTTGTAATGGCTAATAATTATATGTCCATTTAACAGGTACTTGACACTCTCTGCTTAGGCTCTAAACAATCACTGAGTCGCTGAACTTCAAGTGTTTTTAAGTACTCTCTCTCTCAGAACTGGGAAAGGTACAAAGAGCACAGAAACATGAACTAATATGTGTTCTTGAAAACTAAATCACTGCTAAGTTGGAAATTCTGCAAGCCTGTCTCCTCAGAGATTGTATTAAGCAGTCTTTTTCTCTTAGTTTTTCAAAATACAGTCCAGTTTCTTACTAAATAAGTTACTCAAACCTTGCCTTTGCCTCAGTATGGAGGAAAACAATCTGCAACCAAGCTGTTTACACAGAACGACAGTGGACTGAGGACTGTTACTAACGTCAGCCAGTTTTCAGCTCTGTTATTCCTTAGCTTTTCAGTGCTTGTCTTGTCAAGTCTTAAAACGTTCCGGCTACCTTTGTAACATTTAATTTCCCTCGGACTGGCACTTTACAGCCATACCCTGTCGCGGGGTGGGGGGGCAACCAAACTAAATGGGAGCAGGCAGGGAGCAGCATTACAAACGCTGAGGGACATGTGTGCTGCGGGAGCGCGGTTCTGTCTTACGTGGCAGCTGGCCTGAGGAACACCCGCGAGCGGCCCGAAGGCACGGCGGCTCCGCACCAAGCGCCGCAGCCCCGGCAGGAGGGGCCGCGACCCGCGGAGTCCCCTCGGCAGGGGCCGCCCGGGAGGAGCCGCGCGAGGGGAGACNCCCGATCCCGATCCCGATCCCGATGCCGGGCCCGTCGGGAAGCGCTCTGGAGCGGCTGCTGCCCGTGGGAAGGCCCGCCTGCCCTCGCCGGGGTGCTGCGGCGGGGAAGGGGAGTCGCGTTGCGGCAGCGCTCGGGCCTGCAGGCAGGGCCGGTGTGCGGGGCTCGGCCTCTTAGTCACGGCAAGGCAGGTTAGTTAGAGCCGAGTGACACGTGTTAGCAGGTCGGTGCTGGGTCTGGCTCTGACCGCCCCAGGCAGTGGCCACGCGTGGGAGCAGGCACTGCTCTCATGGCCTGAAGGTGTGTCAGTGCTGGATATCAGGAATAGGTTTCTCACCCAGAGGGTGCTCGGGCGCTGGAACAGCTCCCCAGGGCGGTGGTCACAGCACCAAGCCTGGCAGAGTTCAAGGAGTGTTTGGAAGATGCCCAGAGGCACACGGTGTGACTCTTGGGGATGGCCCTGTGCAGGGATAGGAGTTGGGCACTACGATCCATGTGGGTCCCTTCCAACACAATATTCTATAATTCCATGATTCTGTTTATGTCCCGTGATCGCATATCTCTGAGCTGTGTAGGTGGAGCAACGCTGTTACAGCTGGAAGGTGCAGCAAGGATTTCTTCTGCACCAGAAGGCTGATCTCAGGTCCTCTGTGGCCATCCTGCACTGAGACAGTGTCACACCGGTACCTGCAAGGTGTATCACACTGTTTGTAATCTGATTCTAAAGAAAGCTTTGTGAAATAGACTTTGTTACCGAGGCAACTTTATTGCCATGTTCTGTGTGGTAGATAAGCTATGTGAAATTGCATGGCACACAGGGGAAAAGCTTTTGACCAAATAACTAGCGGTGGGTATTAAATATATATAAAATATAAAGATATATATCAATACAAATAAATATATGTGTGTGTATGCCATCCAGTGCTCTGGGATCCAGCAGACACCATGTAGTTTTTAATTGTCCTTTCACTGACCAGAAGCACATTCCCTGAGACAATCTCCAAAGCACACAATTTCAAAATCCTACCTCGCCTCAGCGGACTGGAATTTAATCAACCACAACTATTTTTTCTATCTCTTCCAGGGTATCAGGCTTTCTTGTTGATTACTGTTCGGTTTTCAGTTCAATTCCCATCAGCTCAGCCTTAGCTGTATTGTTATTGTTATTGTTATCAGTTATATTGTAATTAGTATTCATTCATACTTTGTTATTACTGTTCTATTTAAAATTGTCTTTTTATTGTGGTACGGTTATGTATTTCTAATTAAAGGAATAGACTGTTTTAAGTCCCTGTCCTCGGTGCTGGATTTAGCATGGGAATATATTTAAAGTATTAAAAAAAGTGGACAATGAAGGAGATTAAACTTGGCCCTCCAGCAATGCCAGCAGTATTTGATTGAACCGTAAGCCAAACGTTTTGCTCTTTCAAGATTAAGAAATTCAGTACAAAGATACTTTTGCAAAAGAACGCATAGTGAATTAGATACTTTATGTTTTCTAAAATTGGTGGGAGTTTTTTTGTTTGTTTGTTTGTTTGCATGACCAAACCCAAAGCAAACACATCTAATAAAATTCCAAGAATGTCTTGATCATATGGACACCCTTCACTCTTAAAATTTCTTAAATACACTACTGAAACATGTTCATGAATGCTACATGTTAGGGTGGTTTTCACGTGCTGTGGTTCTGCTGGTAAACTAATAACTCATTCCACAAACACGTGATTTCCCAGGCACTTGCACAGGTAACTTTTTGTCAATAGAAATAAGAAGCTCACAGCTTGGCCCACAGTAGTACGCTCCCAGAAGTGTAAGTGATAGCATTAACCTCTGGTTTTGTGCACATTCAACTATATAAATTGTTCTGATATTGAATGAAGCAAGCAATCTACTCTCCCTTGAAGTATTGCCATTGGATAAAAATCTACAGTTTTTCCTACTAGAGTGCTGATTTTTGGATTTAAACTGTAGAAATATGAAAGTTATTTTGAAATTCTGAACTTCACCTTCCTACTTTTAGAAAAAAACAACTTTTTGGTGCCCATGCAAAGTAATAGTTTAATAATTTTCTGATGAAATTTAGGTTATTAAAAATAACTGGAGTAACTGGAATATACATTTTTGGATGAAAAAAGAAACTACACTTCATTAAAGCAAAGTAAATTTTAACAGACATACTATAGTTTACCTCCTAACTTTGCAAAGATAGATGCACATATTAAACTACTGTGAATACTCCTTCTGAAGTCAGTGGAACTACACAAGGCACACACAGTTAAGCAAATAACTCTTTCACTGGATCAGGACTTTACCTTGAAATTTTTGGGGGGAACAAGACCATGTCTTCATTTCTACTTATTTATTTGTGCTTTATGTATGTGACCAATAGTTACTGAAAAAATGCCCCAAAACAGTAAGAGTAATATTACACAACCAATTTTGAACCTCAAAAGTCTTAAAACTTCCATTTGGGCCCAAGGAAATGAACACAGATATATTTTAAAAGGAATAGAGTATTAAAATTCCATGTAGCTGATCTCATCTGTGAGAAATAGACTGAACAGTTAATCTGGCAAAGGAAAAAGTTAAAAGTACCTTTTGAATGTGAAGGTTGCTCAAGTGGTCTAACTCGTTAGGTATATAATACCCAGGGCCTCTGCTGTAGAGATAAATAGATAGCTTTGAAGATTACAACTGCTTTAAAATCAGTTGTTAAGAACTGGTGCCCAGAGCTTTTATTTGAACTTGATCCCAGCTTCCTGTATACAGTAACTGCATCTACTCAGTAGTTATTTGCACTTCCACAGCCACCGTCTTTTGAAAGCTTAAGGCTTACTTTGGAGCAGATGGGTTTCAATACTACATGCTGGAGCTTCCTGTAATTGCTAAGGAGACTAATCTTGAAATTTAAGATTTTCAGGTTGGAGTGAAATTCCAAAAACACACACAAAGGACTACAGTCCCACCACAAGCAGTGCAGGTAAATCAGTAAGACCACATGCACTGTGCACTCTGTTGTGCCTCAGCAGGAGCATGTCTGGATGAGAAGTTAGGACTTTGCAAACTACAACAGCTTTGTGTGCAGTGTTAGAGCAGCTTGCTGATCATCAGGTCTTGCTGTACCTTCTTAACAGGTACACCTAGTAAAATGTCCTGGGCAAACCTGCCAGTGAAAAGGAGTTGATGTTTTCCTGTGGTTGTCAATCAATGTGCCCAATAAAGAAGGGCCAGTGGGGTTGATCTCCACCTAGAGACAGGTAACTCCTCAAATTGTAACTTCCTTTGGTTTGAGGAATAAACAAAAGGGATAGAGCTCCTGAATGTCTTCCCTTCCAATGTTACAAAGGTCCGTATTTGGCACAGACAGTAGAAAATTACATGATTTCAACTTTTTTATATTCTCTATTTTTACTGGCATAACCCCAGCAACTTTCTTTATGTGATGGCAGTGTTGCAAACTGAACAAAATATGAAAAGGAAGGCAATTTGCTTGCAGTGCACATTTGTAATCAAGACAAATCAAAAAGGGAGAAGCTGTATTTGGTGACAGTTTAAACTTTCAAGTCAACAGTGTGCATTTTTATTGGCTTACACTCAAAGTAAATACAACTTGGTGGATACGTAAAGTAATCTCTGGTGTTTAAAAGTAGAACTGGAAGACAATACAACCTGTACAAAGGAAGTATGGTCACGGTATGGATTGAAAAAAGTTTTGTGGAAAGAATGGATATGAACTGCATAGATATAAGCAGCTTGTATTGTCTGTGGCAACAAATATTGGCTGCTAGAAAGCAATTCAATTGGTAGTAACATCAAGGTTCTGTTATTCTTCTTGGAACTAGAAAATTTACACCAAAAATGGTTCAAAAATAGAAACGCTTCATGTAAAATATATTTTTGCCTTAAAACAGGTTTGTATATATGATGTCTAGCAATAGACATTTTTAGAAAAAAATTATAGTTTGATTTTCCAATTGTTCAGAGGCATATTTCATTTAAAAGGAGGTCAGGTACAAAACCATCCTTTAGCTGGAATGTAAATCCTAACATGATATATGCCATCCAGATTGCATCACCAAAGTTGTGTGTGTGTGTGTGTGTGTGTGAGTGTTCAGTGCAATTAAGTTTGAACTATTGAAATTTAAAGAGCTGGCTACTGCATGCAAGAACAATCATCAGGAGTGCTGATTCTTCCTCATGTAAATGAAAACACTGTCTCTGCCTTTGGACACTGTATGTAAAAAACAGGTAAAATTCCAAATGAGAAAGAAAATTGTAGGTCTTCAGAAAAAAATTACCTGATAGACAAGGTTTTATAAGAAAGAAATACTTAGGTTGTATACCCAATTATGTAGATATTATTTTCCAAAGCAGCGAACTTCAGAGGGTACAACCTTCTTTTGTTTGCCTGCAACTCAAGTTGTACACCTGCTTATCCTACAAAGCTTTGACTCTTATAATACAATGTACATTAGGAGGTTTTTGGCCACCGTATCACTACTGCTGCTTCTCTGATCCAACAGCAGCAGTAGTTACAGCAACTGAATTTTAAGGGTTGTGAAAATATATGTGGCAATAACCCACATTAGACAGTGAGCCCTTTGAACACTCTCTAAATGACACTGATGAATGTTAAGAGGCTAAGCTCAGAAATGTTCAGGTGTAGTGCCCTGTACATTCACAACGTAGTTTTCTGCCACAAGCTTCCCTGAGTAGATGAACCCCTATAAACTGAGCAGCAGTCAACACAAAGAAATCAATGCAGACTTATTACACCTGTAATTTAATATAGGTAGTGAAGAAAATTAATATTGCTAGCAACTACACTTGTGGCTGTCACCCTATGTGGCCTCAGAAATGGGATACAATGAGCACAAACCAGAGAGACCTGAATTTTGCACACCCCTGCCCAAAATACTGAATGCCAGACAATTTGGCTTGAAAATATTTACGCAATGAATGCTGTATATATGGGACACTTACATTGTCCCACAGGCTCAGAGTTGCTGCCAGTGAGCAGAGATAAAAGAATGTATGCAAGAGATCCTTTAGAAATTCCCCTTGAAAAATAATGTTGATATTCCCACTGTGAGAAGAGTTGGAGAGAGGTTACGAAAACCCATTTTTCTGGAACTATGCGACTATGAAGTCTGAAAAGCAGCATAGACACAGCTGTTCCCCATAATTTAGACCAGATTCAATTTTTTTTCAATGTTCATGGTTTTAGGAGTGAAACCAACCTAGCTACACTCTAAAATTCCAATCCCTTAAAAAAATGGATTAAAAACCCCCACTTATGAAATATTAAGATGAACATCAGTCACAGAACACAACACAGAGCATACTAATATCTTGTATTAAGGAGGAACTGTATTTAATTGTCATCTTCCATTGACTCCATATTAACAACATGCAAAAGTGATGGTAGGGTGGCCCTACCTGACAACAGGATGGGTAGAACAAAAATGTGAAAAGAGTAGAAACATTAAAATGTAAAAGGAACCTATTTAAAGAATTACTGTGAAGGAGAAGAGGGAAGGAAAAGGGAAGAACTTCTCTAAAGTTATTTACAGACGATATAGGAAAGGAACTTGTGAAATCTGGACAATTTTTGTTCAATTTTCTCATAAGAAACTCAAATCCTGCTGTGTACATAACAAACCATCCAACAAGATGTTTGAATGGGCCTTGAATTTATGTTATTATGTGTGCTTTAAAAGTAAAAGATGAAAAGTCAAACTGGAATTTTAATTCTGTTTCAATTGATGTAAACTTCAATGACCATCTGATATGCCATGGAAACAAAGTCTTATTGCCCGAGTGCTTCCCACATTTATAGGGTCAGAACTAACAATAAGCCAAATCAAAGACATTTCCGTTGTCGGGATTTGAATCAGGCCCAGCATACGTCACTAGAGATCCTACAAAGCCTTCTCCAAACCCACAAAGGACTGGAGTAATTCCATAGCTCCATTTGGACATTTCTGAGGTTAGGCAATGGCTTACTATCTGGTGGATATCATGTAGATCAGCAGGAGAGTGGCTTGTCACAGTGTCTTTCACAATAACTAAAGCACCAATAAAGGTACCAAATTAATTGACATTAAATGACTCAGAATTATGTTATCTTTAGTTCTATTACTTATGACTTCAAGTTTGTGTATATTCTCGCAATATTTGTCTAGTTTTGTTACAGATAATCTCCCTGAACCTTTTCATGGCTCAGTTGCAAAAACCACTATTGTGGGTACAAGGGAAGGGATGGGACCAAATAACTTGGGGAAGGAAGTGTAGAAAGGTATTGCAACAGCCCTGGCTTATATTGGTTTATTCTGTCAGTGAATAGATACAAAACAAACAAACAAACAAAAAAACCAGCAGAAATAAACCAAAACAGAATAGCCTTATAGAGAAAATCATTGTGTGTATCATCTCACTTTAGTAAATCCACAAAGCCAGTGAAAGAAGCATAGAAATACTGTGTTTGACTCTGTTCTTGCTTATCTTGGTAGAAGCAGAGTTAAACTAGATGTAAATAGGTGTTAGAGCCCTTTTGGCGTGTTTGAAGCCTGCACAGTAGTGCTCTATAGAAATCCCTGAGCTGGCTCCAAGCAGACTGGCATGACCACAGTGTACTGGTGCCCTGAATGGTTTCTGCCAAAGTGTAATCATATCCCCTTAGCCTTTCAGCTTAGACTTGTACAAAGGCATTATTATTGCAATGCAGAAAGTACCTTACCTGGCAGGGTCTTAGAGCCAGCTTGTTTTTTCCCATTGATGACTGGGAGTCAGGGACCTGGCTTTCCTGGTCATCTCTCTTTTCCAACCAACGGATGAACCTCCAGTTTAGAGCAGAAATCCTTCTTTTAGTCCCTAAGGGGAAAATAAGGAAGGAATCACTACTCCTTAACTCTAAATAATCTCGAAATTGGTACAAAATCTCACATCATTCCCTAGACACCTCTACAGCCAGGAGCTCTTTTGGCAAATTGCCGTTCATTCTAAGGGACACTGGTGGGTAAGGTGCATCTTTTTGTTGCAGTGTTTATTTTACAATCTAGTTTAGACTAGACCTTCTGCTCAGACTGGGCATCTTTGGAGATTAGATGAATATAATCTTTCTTATCATGGTGTTTTCTGTGATAAAAATTGAATATACCAAAATGAAATGATTCAATACTTCCTTGAGAACACTGGAGGGAGCTCACAGAAAGAGACAGGAAAAAAAGAGAAAAGGTGACAGAGAAGTTGCTCCAGTTATCTGAAAAGTTCTGTGACTATTTACCCTTACAGATTGTGTTTCATTTTGATACATATACAAGCGTAAGAAAGAGCTTTTTTTGTCTATATTAAATTCTGGTAATTTTTCTCTGTGTCGTGGCATCATTGTAACTTTCTATTTTGAGCATATTTACTTACAAAACATGCTTAACAGGCCTTTTCTTTTTAATTTAAATTGATGTTTATTTGAGTTCTCTTGTTTCTGTTCACTTGGTTTCATGCTCTGCAGTCTGATATTTAATCTAAAATGAGGGAAAGGGACTTTGGCAAACTGTAGTTATACATCCCCTAGGAAAATACTATCATCTTCAGTGAACATAATATAATGAGGAGGTGTCCTGTTACATAATTGAGGAGGCATTGTCTTTTATATGCATTCTGGTTCATTTTTCACACTAAATTAATCTTAATAAGCATCTGCTTTGAGTAAAGAGAGTTTTGTGATATTTCAACCATGACCTCTCTGAAAGTCCAAATGATTTTACTTTATATTTCAGACTGGAGTATTCTTTTGAAACATTTCCCTTTACTATATGATAATCAGTATGTTAACATGAGCTGATTAATCCCATCAGTCTAACACTGATACCATGGCTCTTGTGCCCTTTCCCTAATAAACTCATGGCTGCAAAAAGTGGCTTCTTAAATGAATTCAGGGCAATCCTGCAGACTGTGGAGGTCAAATTTGATGACTGCAGTGGTCTCCTCTGGCATATAATCTATGAATTTGTAACTCAAACTGGAAGAAATACAAATAACTATATAACAGGAGTAACTGAAGAAAAAAAAACTAGCTGCTTTTAAGACAGTGCTTGATATATCTATGAAAAAGGTTACATAAACTGGTTGCCCACAGTAGCTGGAGCAAGGACTTGGTTTGCTGTGTTTGAATTGCTCATCAGCTTGCTCTCATTTTAAGTATTTGTTTTAAACCAGTTTTTGATACAGTTACTAGGATAACAAATTAAAGATGGATTTTAGTTTTTTAAAGAAAGGCTCTCTTTCATTTCAGATGACAGACTGAATTGAGGCCTATGAATAATGCTTGTGTTGACCTGCCAGAATATGTCTTCACAGCAATGAATTATCAAATACCCAGGCTGAGCTTATTCATTTTGCTGTCAATGGGAGGGAAGGCAATACAGCCCAGTGCTGAATCAGGCTGCATTTTAGCATAACAGTGATCATATACTGTGTTTTCTTTAAAAAAAAATAAGAAAATACTTTGCAAAAGCCGCATTTGATTTTCAGTGTATGACTTTTGCTATTGCGTTTTTCTGCTCAAAATTCTACTGCCATATGGCTTGTTTTAAAGAAAATGTTCAAAATGTGGTGCAGAGTTCCAGAGTTCTTTCTGCCCTAGTAGTTTGTAAAATTTGACAGAGTTGTAGCTCAAGGAAGAGCTGGTCTGAATGAATATGGGAAATGGAGTCATTTCCAAGAAAAGTAGGAAGTGGGTTAAGTAATTTATTCAGTAACACATTGAGGATCTGGTCCAATTAAAATAATGGGTAAAATTTACACTGGCTCAGAGGGAAAGAATACAATGCATTTTAAAAGCAAGCTTCTTACTTGCTCTGGAGATACATCTCAGATGAGACTAGAGGAGATTCACATTTCTTTTTGTCATTACCCATTTCATGGCACTTTTAAATAGGATTGAGATCGGGAAAAGGATTATACACATCATGTCTTGACTAAATTTAATCCCCAATAACTATTCTAACTATCTTCATTTCTTCTTGAGCTTTCCATTGCTTATACTGTTCCTCGATTTTACTACCCTGATGCATTTTCCTTGAGATGTACTTGCCTTCCACTAATGGGTGACTAGCTCCCGGTGTGTTTTGCTGCCTAATGGAAAGATTTATGGAATTTTGTGGGCATTTGTGAAACACTTAGAGCTACTTTTTTGAAAAAGAGCTTGGAGATGCTGGTTTAAATTCATAATCACTTGAAATATCAATACATATACCAAAAGTTTAAAGCAAGAGCATATTTAGTCTACATTCTTTTTCCTCCTCTTCTCTCACTCACTCTAACAAGATGTTAAAGTATTTCTTTTATTAAAGGGTAATATTTATTTTATTGTTTCTATTTCTTTGCCTGCTTGTTGGCGAAGCACCAGCAGATTGCTTACACAGGACAAGAAGCAAAGGCACACAGCCTCAGGATGCAGTTACATGGTCTCTTAAGGTAATGTAAGTTCAGGCTGGTGCTGAAAGACCCGTCCTGCCTGTTGCCGGCCCTGGCAGCCTGTGCCCATGTGCTGTCATTACCACTTGTGTGGCTGCCCAGTCAAGCAGATCGCCTTGCATTTTCTGTAGGTTTATATTTCCATCAGATTGGCTTGCTCATGACCATGAGTGCCAGCATATTAAATGCATCAAGAGTGCATAACCAGAGGCAACTGGGAGGTTAAGACTTGGTTTTTCAGCAATGACCCCAAGTAAGAGCGACATAAAGTGATGGAGAAACCATGCCTGTGGTTTTTAAAGATGACTGGTGATTATGGCTGCCTCTGTTTCTGGGTATCTAATTTAAGATATTTTTAAAACATGAAATTAAAAATCCTTTCGTAACCACATACCTTTAAGGTTCTCAAACTGAGCTCACACACACAAATAATTTCTGAAAATCATAGCTACAGTTCTTTTTCTTAGGGATTTATATCTAGGGCAATCTTTCAGACATGGATCTTGTGGTTGTTACCTTTACAAGGTTGAGCATCAAACCCCCCCCCCATCATTATCACAGTGAGATGCAATAATACAAATACGAGATAAAAAGTAACAGTAAATTCATGTTCTAAGGTTAGTGTCAACTGAGTGGATTTCAAAGATACATTAAAAGTCCCATTTGTTTTGTTTTGGTTTACAAAAAAAAGCAAAAGAAAATTCCTTGCAGTGGATCATGTAATGGATTTTACCTACAATCCAAACTTTGAATCAAGATTACTTGAGTGGGTACCAGCTATCATGCAACACCAAACCCATTTATTCAATTCATTGTCCCTTTTCCTTTCCAACCCACAGTTGTTTGCAACATACATGCTTAAACTTGAAACAGTAATTCATATGTCAACACATTTCCATTAACTAATCACAAATTATCAACCTCAGTTCTGTAGGTCTGACCAAAGGTAAGTTTTCCCTTTGTCCAACACAATTTAGAGCTCAGATGTAGATTTTGAATGTGATTATAAGTGATAAAATAGGTAATGAAAGCAATATTTTGTGCTTGAAAGGGCATTTTTAGACTTCTATGCTTGTGAATACATTTGTGTAGAACTTATTACTATGAAACTACAGTGTGCATATAATCCAATGCATATGGGGTTATTCAGTGATTTTAAAAAACATGTTTAGCAACCTTATTGCATAACAATTAACTTGAATCATATGAACTAGTAATGTGTAAGTTAAGAGGATTTTAAAGGAATATTACGTGTAGGAGAAATATTACTGTGCATTAGAATTTACCTTGGAGAAGAATATTACTTTAATATGGCCAGGATGGTCTTTTCCAGCTGATCCCCCAGGTAAGGAGGAAAGTGAAGTGCCTTCACACACAGCTCAAAACCACTTCCCAAAAGCTGAGCATTATTAGAGAAGTCTGACTCTCTGGGCTGCTTTGGGGGCAGAGATGAAGGGGCCTTAGGTCCGTAGGGAACAGACCCACAGCCTCTATGCATGGAAAACTCTTGTGTTATTCACAGCTGCCACTGAGGGAACTCAGCAGAGCTGAGTTTGTTTGACTACCACAAGACTGAGAGCACAGTGCTGGCAGACAGTCATATGTGTTTTCAACTTTGTGAATTCAGAAACCTTAGGTAACCTGTGTGATCACTGGCAACTTATGAGCACTGGTGGACACGTGAAGCCCACTTATTAATTCAGCAACGCATTTTCTTTCTCATGTACTTTACCAAAAGAAATAAACTAACTCCTTATTGTGAATTCAATTTCAAATAGTGTTAGATTGGGCTAATTACTGCTATTAATTATAGCAGAGAGCTTGAAGACATAGGTTTCCATATGAGCATGCAGCAAGTATTGCTAGACATCACTTGCTAGAGAATGCTGCCTCAAAACAAAACTCCAATTCAGACAGCTCTAAAACCTTTCTACTGGCACATTTGTTATCTTCATACATGAACTGAAAAATAAAAGAAAGAAAAAAAAAGCTTCTCTTTTTGCCATTTCATATGCAAAAGATTGCACTTTTCAGACTGACTTAAAGACAGGAAACAAGGCAGATGTAAAACTGGTAAAAAAATGAAAATATGATAAATTTTATCTGAAAGAGGCTTCATTCTGTAGTTTTTTAGAAGGCAGAATAATCTTGCTTTTCATTTCAAACGGTTAGTTTGCTTTTATGAGATTTGCTGTTTCTCATTTGGTTTATTGCAATAATTCCTTATTTGCATGGCAGGTTTTACAAGCAGAATTTTGACCTATAAAATATTAAAACCTGACAGCTTCTTATTCAAACAGTGTCAAATCCTGAACCCACTTGTTCAGCTTTTTCACCACCTTTCACTAAAAATGTAAATACAGATTTGCCTTCAAAATAGCTTTACACTGTTAAATTGAAATTGCTATCCATTTATATGTATTCATTTATTTAATTTATACTTTGAAATCAAGTCAGTGTAATCCTATGGATTCCCAGTCTTATTGAGATGATTTTGAAGCAATGTCCACAGTCAACTCTTGTCAAAATTTTGCTAAATTGTTAGGGGATTGCTAAATCAAAGCAACCCTTTTATATTGAACCAGTCATATTAGCACAAACATGGTCATAGCCTATTTGTTCACACTTGACCGAATTTATGACAGCGTAGCTATTTTAAAAAGAAAATGTCTTTATGATAATATAACTGCATCCAGACTAAGGAATTAAAGTAATTTAATTTTTCTCTTTTTTGTTTGCTTGTTTGTTTGTTTGTTGCTGGTTTTTTTACAAATCATTGATTTGGTCAAATTGTTGGGTGCAAAAATCAAGTGTAGATCAGGCCTCAGATCGTGCTCTTATTAGCAAACCAAACACTGGTTTTGTTTTTGTTGCTGACGTTGTTTGTTTTCATTGCTGTCTGAATGAGCCTTTTATGGTCTCTGGCTCTGCCTGGCTGACTGCATTCGATTGTATTTAATTACATTTACTCAGTAGTTTTAGCTGGGATCCCCGACCATTACCTATCAAGTCCAATCGCTATTATTTAAATCCAATGACTCAGAGTCAGAGAATTTATCTTTTACACAGTTATTGCCTAAACATCCAGCATAAACATGCAGAGATTTGGAGGACTTGTTCTGACTGTGTTGATTAAAGGCAAAGAGCAAGATGGATGGAGTCAGTTGTGATCAGCAGGCTACAGCGTCCTGCTGTGCTCCAGTCTCTGCCATTGTGCCGGGCTCTGGGTACCAGACTTGCCATGGTCCTCTCAGGTCTAAAAGGAAAGCTGGCTTTGTTTGCCTGTAAGCATCTGCAAACTGTTCTGACACATGATCTACCCTCTCAGCAAGGCCACTCATTAGGCTGATTATCACTTCAAAGTTTTTATTATCATCCATCTCTAAAGGCAATTAGGAATGGGTGGCTTTGAGTATCAGACACTGGGTGACACTAAGTGACTCATCTTTATTGATTCTTTTGTGAGCAGAGACAGTGATTGAGATGATAGGATTGCAGCCTACCTGCCCCTTTGACTGGTAAATACTGAAGAAAAACGGTGTGTAATTAACTGACAGTTAATATAGGTTCTGTTTAGTGTTCAGAAAGCACAATAGTGGAAGCTGCCCAAAAGGAACAAAGTAATGAAACTCCTTTGACAAGTTAAACTCTAAAGCCAACTGTGTAATTATCTGACAGTTAAAGGGGGGAGGGGAGGGCCGGGTTCAGTATTTATGAGACCAAAGGAATTCCTGCGCCTGAACAATGGGGACAGATACTGACAATAATCATAACAGCTACACAAAATATTTGTTTGTGCAAGTCTGCCTTTCAAGTGAATAACGATCGGTTTAGGGGTCAGAAGAGGCTCTGCCATTCCGTACCGCCGATGCTCCAGCTTCCCGAGGCTGGGAATGGGGCTGGAGCTGGAGCAGGGACTGGGGCTGGGGTTGGAGCTGGGGCTGGAAATGGGGCTAGGACTGTGGCTGGAGCAGGGGCTGAGGCTGGAAATGAGGTTGAAGGTGGGGCTGGAGCTAGGACTGAGACGGGAACAGAGGCTGAGGCTGGAGCTGGGGTTGGAGCTGGGGTTGGAGCTGGGGCTGAGGCTGAGCGGGGCTCGGCGCTGCCGGGACGACGGGACGAAAATCAGATTAGCGAAGCCACTGCTGAGAAAGTCAGACTGGCCAGTGCAGTCTGGTCCGCACGAAGAAATGGATTGGCATGAAAACTTGATCCACCCTGGCTGGCATTCACATGTAATGTCGCACTAACAAACTCTTCACTTTTCCAGCACAATTATAACCATTCCTTTTTATACAAGCCTTATACAGAACAAGTCGATGAACACTGAGGCAATTTAGGGTCACACTTACTGGTCCTCTGCTGCAACGCGATAAACTGTTCTCCACGAATACACTACGCTCTCCCACGATGCAATGATCCCTGTAGGAGCAGCCTGCCTGGCAGCATTTTGAAATCTTATGCGTGAGAGTCACAGTAAAGAAGGAAGAAAGGGTTCAATTCATGTTCGAATGTGACCCAGACTATTTTGGCCATTTTTCTCCTGGAGGTGTTAAGAGAGAGCTACTGACTTAAAGTTAGCAAAAAGGGAGTTCTCTTACTGAAATGAACCCTCTGGTAGGTACTGAAATTCTAAAGATACAATCAAGGTTTGCTGTTGAAAATGTAAGGCTACTATCATGGAGTTTCAGATTATGTCCTTTCAGTGTCTTTAGGGTGGCATTTTTTTGAGTGAGGGCTGTTTAATATTACTTGTGATTTGGTCACCCTGAGAGTACAGGGGCTTCTTTTTTAATTTCATAATTTCATATGAATTGTAAATGAGTAAGTAAAGCTTTATATGTTTTTGTGAACTGAGGATCACAAAGCACATCTCAGACTAAATAAGTCTGAGAATGTCTCCATGAGATGGGCAGAAAAGGGAAATATTACAGCTCTGCAAATTTTAAAAAGTATATGCATATATAGCATATAAATACAGACAAAGTAGCTTGTTGACAAAACACTGCTACATGTGTTCCTTTCCTCTTCTCTTCTGTTGACTTCCCATTGACCTTTTCTAACAGAGAAAGACTTGGGGACACATAACAACGTGAGACTACAACTTCTCGTTTTGCGTTGTCTCTGATGTAAATGATTTCCCTACAGCTAGCACTGATCATATATTGCTGGACATGCTCACATTATCTTTGGAGTTTGTGGGGTTCAGTGAAGGCTCAAGCAAGGAAAGAATCAGGATGATTTAGGGAACTGTGAGTTTAGGGGAGGTAACTCAGTGGAGGATTCAGTGACATGGGGTGGTTGAATCATAAAGCAGTATCAGTATCTTGTGGCAGTGGAAGGCCAGCAAAACTGTGTGGACAGAGGCATGTACAGGCAGGTTATCTACTTTTAGTCAACATAATAAATAACAAACTGAATATGGTATGGCTGAAAAATCATAGATGTA
Source organism: Campylorhamphus procurvoides (assembly GCA_013396655.1). Taxonomy (NCBI): domain Eukaryota; kingdom Metazoa; phylum Chordata; class Aves; order Passeriformes; family Dendrocolaptidae; genus Campylorhamphus; species Campylorhamphus procurvoides. The sequence continues at coordinate 1,643,229 of WBMV01001735.1, read as the reverse complement.
TCATCAGAGGGCTAGGCAAACACAAGGAAAATATTGCAATATTGTACATGGTTTTTCTGAAACTGCTGCAGAAGGAGAATATTGTACCAAATTTGGGTACTTGTTCTATCAAAGGAAAATACTGGCAAGGTAGATGCACAGAAAACAGCTATAAAGATTTGTGTGAAAGTCTAAAAATCCTAATCTATATAATTTAGCTAAAGGAAGCTTAGACCATTCCAAATCATCCATTTAGCTGGGAGATTTTAATCTGTCAGACAAATACTTCACAAGGATCAACATCTGGAAATAGAAACTGGCAAATTCAGAATAAAAATAAATAATATATTTTAGAAAGTGTACCACTGAATGGGGTTACACAAGATTGAAAGGTTAGATAGGGGTATTGTGACTTGGGCTTTGGTTTTAAATTGGCAAGTCTGTCTTAATTAAGAAATAGACTGAAAGGAATGGAAGAAGGATGACATGACAAAATTATCCAGCTTGTAGAATACAGGGACGTTAACTAGATAACAGTATTTTCCCCTCTGCTTTTATATCTATGAGAGGGTAAAGTTAAAAGGAGCCAAGGAGAGAGTAAGAAGTGGGAAAGATGCATATACTAGCAGCTTGCAGATGCTGCTGGAGCACAACAGATCTCCAGATTTCTGGCCCTGATGCTGTTAGCCTGCCACGCCTTTGGCAAGCCATGATATCTTGCCAGGTTTTTAATACCCCAGCCATTATTTGATTATCTTATCTACTTGAAATGAAGTCATAAGATAGCACTGCTTCTGAAAACAAAACATGCAGGTATTACTGCAATACAGAAACAGAATGACAGACGACTTTAACGTGGTTAGTGTCTCAGTTCCAAATCACATCCCAGTCAGGCTTCCAAGTCTTCTTGCAAAGATCAGTTTCAAAGACTTGCACTCATGCAACAGTTAAAATTAATCAGAACAAAAAATGAAGAGTATAACAGAAAGTAATAGCAGCCATTGGAAGAACTGTCAGCAGGCAACAGTGTGACAAAGGAAGTGAACTATGTTAGTTTTAATTGTGTTAGATTCTTTTATTTTTCCCAAGGCATTTTCTTGTGTTACAATAAGAGACATTTCAAATTCACATGGTATAAAGGATTTCCTTTGGACATGCTGTTATAGCTACTCTTTTCCACAAAGTACACAGAAAAGTCAGACAAGAGAAAGAGAAAACTTCAAGCATAATGTTTGCTAATTCATTTTGACCTCCACTACTCATTTGTAAGTGCATTCTACTTTCTCTTTCACTTTTACCTTCTTTCCAATTTAATCTGATCCAAACAAATTATACAGGAACAGTCATTTTCATTTGAGTCTTGTTCACTGAGATACTTAGCAAACAATCAACTGACGAACAAGATAAGGACAGCAAAAGAAAGCTAAGCTTTTGTTTAGATAGTGGGATCACAGATAAAGACCTAAGCAGGCCTGCACAAATTCAAGAACCAGTGATATTATCTTTTAAGCTGTAGCACTGTGGTTGTATTTACTTGCTATACATACTCATAAACCCTAATTTAAAAAGAATTTTAAATATGCACAATCCAAACTTGTTTTTTTGTTCTCCATTTGGCTGAAATTTAGAGAGGTAGTCTGAAAAGTTTATTATTTGCTTTTGAGCCTTCATGATTATAGTCTGGAAAAAGCAAAGCAAAAAGAAAAAAGAAAGCATCACCCGAGCTGAAAGGATAACAAAAAAGAAAAAAAAGTGAAAGTTATCATGTGGAAGCCACTCCTCTCATTAGGACTCAGTTTTATTAGTGGTGTTGGAGAGCTGGTACTATGACTATAAAAGTAGTAGCAGTTCTATGGATAAAAACACCACCACAAGAGATATGCTTTGCATTTGAGCCAAATATTTCAAAGCACTTAATAATCATTATTAAATAAGCCTCATCACTTTCCTGTGGAGTAGGTTGGAAAGATTAAACCCTCCTTGTGGATGGGCAAACTGAGTTACAAAGTGTTCAGGTGAGTGCAGGAGGTGAAGCAGCAGGTCCTGCAGAGTGGAGAATGGAAACCTGGCCTTCTCACACATGCCTCTGTTCCCTAACCACAGGACCTGTACTTCTACAATAGTTGAAGTAAAGTAATAGTCTCTAGATGAAACCCATAGAAAATTGCAGTCTCTGAAGATATTTCTTCAGCACCTTTAAAAAGCACTGCAGCCACACATGATTGTTATGGAAAAAAAGCATGCTCTCATTTAAAACACACTGAAAACTGTAAGGATTCATTTACTCTGTGAGAAAATACATGTGTGCAATTAGAATATGACCAAATATTTAACTTGATGAATGAAACAAATATTTCATTTGATGAGTATGAGCTTCACTAGCAGGTTTTGCTGAGAAGATACGTTGAACATATATACAATATGTATTTACAAAAAATGTTGCTGTAATATATGTATTGTTATAAGTATATCCTCGAATGATATTTAAATATGGATGTAAGAATTTCTTTTTAAGTATGGGGAACTTAAAACTTGAGCCTACAGTTTCTCCCTGTCAGAGAAACAGGTTTTTAGTGAATTTTTGTTTCTTCCCTTTATTTTGTGTCATACAGAAGTTTTAAACCCCCACTTAGACAATCATCCCTCTTCAATGAGAAAGCCGAATTTTCCTACAGACAACCTAAAGAGTGGATATACATGGCAGGAACTATACTGATAGAAGCTTTATGCTGACAACAAACTTCAAAGAGTGGAACAATCCCAGCCAAGGTACTGTCTGTGGACACAGGTGTTCAATGTTTTTTAAAGAACTCTGAAGTGATGTGCTTGTCTACTCTTATACCTGCTCAGATCAAAACAGAAGCAAGCATGAAACTTTCCCAATGTTTTGTGCCACAAAACTCAAGGATGGAAATATAAAATTTGACTGCTGGGGAACAGATTGGTGTAACTGACCAATATGACACAAATACAGAGGGGAATAAGGTGTGAATTTAATGCAGTGGAGTGACAGAAATTAACGAAAGGATTCAACAGTGGATAAAGACTGTAGCAGTCATGTTTTGAATGGGCCGATCGTATTAGCTGGGAACAGAAAAGGAAGAGAAGAAGTGGTAGGACATTAGAAAAGCCAAACATTAAGCAAGGAAGTGAAGGGAAATGTGAGCCACCAGAAAAAGTCACGCTGTAGAAATATTAGAGGAAAAGCAATAATGTATTTTATCTGTAGTTTGGAAGTTTGAAATGAAGGGGTGAGCTGAGGAAGAAATTAAATGTCAAAGCAGAGCAAAAAAAATCTTAAATGGGATCTAGATTTGGGTCCAGGTTTCACACGTCCTCTACTCTGGAGTTTTGGCTCAGCTTACAAAGGGAGGAGCCATTCAAGACAGGGTTCAGATTCATTCACACTGAAGATGCAAGATTTTGGTTTGACACCATCTTAAAAGAAAACCCTATATAAAACAGCTTGGAGTTAGGTCTATATAGGGGCCAAAATATAGAGTATTATGGTGATTGATACTTGTTTGGGAGTCAAATTTGTTCTGCATGAAAAAGCCAGGGAAAGGGTTCCTCTTCTCTGATTCACTGAACAGAAGGTAATTGAAAGATCTCTTTATGGCAGGATTTACAACCCCTGAGCCTCAGTCGTTTTGAGCTAAATAATAATGCATTTGCATCGTAAGTGTATCTAATTTGAATTTCGCTTCCTGCCTAAACACTTTGAAAAGATGCATGCCTTGAGGTGTCTGCCTGAATAAAATTCCTGTGGAACTGAGGCTAACAAATAAAGTATGTCGTGGTGTGTTAGAATCTGCTCAGCCCCAGAGAATAGCTCCCCTGATAAACTGTCTGATTTATAATGACAACTGCTCCCACTGTTGTATACAAGTATACCTTACAGTAATGGGGAATTAAAGAGGCTTTCATGTGAAGCAAATATTTAGCTTTGAAGTCAGTGGGAGCTGAGAGAGCCCAGCACCTCACAGGATTAGTCCCTTGGGAATTAACCTTTTCACCTTACTATAGAAGAAGGATGAAATTTTAAGACAGGATTTTAATGGTGTGAGCATACTAAGTAATAGGAAGGATGAGAATCCATAACAGTGAGTTACCTTCTACTTCAACAAACACTGTGATAGTTCTATAAGCCTGCATGACTTTCTCAGCACCTTAGCCCTGCTAAGACTTGCATAGAATTGGTTCTCATAGAGAGTGTAGTCTGTGGTCCTTTGTGTCATAAGCTTGGTCATGCAAGATATAAGAGCTCCAGGAAGGGACTTTATGTTTTAAGTTGCTGTGTTAACTAACCCATTAGCACCGCATCAGTTGTGCAAAGGCAAGAACAGTGTTCATGTTTTCCTGTGAGAGACTTTCCATCTGCTTTTTCTTTCTGTTTGCTGTTTGAGTTAACAAAAGTGACCGAGGAAATTCAACTCATTCTGCAGTTTCTCAGTCAGAAATGAATACATTTTTTTCCAGGTATTCTTTTGTTGATGATGACATTAAAACTGACTTTTAAATTGGCTGTTGTGAAACAAACAGAATCTGCCATTGAGGGAAAAGACAAACTGCTTATAATTAGTTCTGGCAGCTGGAGGATGGCACTCCTGCTGTTTCTGCTGCTGGCACTGTCAAGTACATCGTGTCACAATGCATGAATTATCTGAGGTCAGCTCTTCAACACACCCAAATTGCTACCAATTATTAATTAATTAGTATCATTATGGGACTGCCTTGAGGGCTTTATCAGTCCCCTTGAAACAAATAAAGTGACTAAGAAAGAAAAGGAGGTAGAAGTGATTATTGCCGAGTAAAAAAGGTAATTCTAAGGGCAACCTCATACGTGTAATCTTGGCAGACACTTACTGCTGCCCAACTGATCTCCAGTTCGCTCCTCTTCATCTCCAAATGCATTTGGGTTGAATGGAAATATAAATCACCTGTTGCATTACTAACATGTTTCTATTTAAACACTACTGTCCAACTGTGTTGTTTTTATTATCTTTCTTCACTTGCTCTTCCTCTGAACGCTTCACCTGCCATACTAGGAGCTGTGACTTGTAAGATGTAAAGTTACAATGCTAAATAGTACTATAGCTAACATTTTGTCATTTGTCCTCTGAAATGAACTGAAGAACTTAATACTGCAAACCTTCCAATGCAATGCAAAGGTTAAATTACTTAGAATGGGATTTAAAGGCACAAATGCAATGAAGGGGGCAGAAAGATGCAGTTAATTATCTGGTGACAGGTTAAGAATGAGTGAGAGAGAAGGTCACTAATTCTACCTATGTGCCACTTTAGGAGTCAAAGTCCCTATTTATGAAAAAATCCCCACCATCAACATGTCAGTGTTGCAGTCATTGTAACTGTGAACAAATAAATACCTATCTAATGCATGTGCCTCCTGCAGTGACATCTGGTTTTGCAGAATAAAGGATGTGCAAACTTTACTAGATTGTGATAACTTAGTACCATCCAAGTTTTCCAGAAGTCTCCAGTCACTGTAAAGTGCTAATTATAAAATGTCTAAAAATACGAGATGATGATGGCTAAAAATATAGTGAGTCAGGTGATATGGGACAAGAGAAAAAGCAGGGATTATATGGCTATATGCTGGTTGTATGGTTTCTCTCTACAGAAAAGTCTGTCTGGTAAAATGTCCATCAATTGATGCAGAACAAAGGAGAAAAGTATACTTGATTGAAAGATATTACTAAGGGGTCAGCAGATAGCTCTTTAGCTCAAGATGCCGGTGTATTTTTAGGAAGATAAACACCTGGATTTTGCAGTCTAAACCACATGAAAGAGACATTTGTAACTCCTAATTTTTTTCAAATCATTCGTCACTGGAATATCAGAGGACCAGTGCTTCAGAAAACCTAGCACCCACCTAGACAGGTAAGTGTACCTGCTAGGGAAGCGAGATTTACACTTCAAATGTTCTTAGCATACAGCAGATCCCAGGGTAGAGCTTTATGGGGAGGGATTTTCTTCTGTCAAGTGGTGCTTAGGGATGCTGAAGTCTTAAAGATCAATCACTTACTTTGGCCGAAAAAGTGTTTGTGTCTTCCCAAAACACTTCCTAAGAACCTCAATTCTACATTTGGGAATAAGTAATTAAGCAATTAAAGCAATGCAGTAAGTGACTGTCCTCTGTGAATTTAAGTCTGCTTTTTGCCCATTTTGCCACAGAACTTCAATGATATGTCTGTGCTATTTTGCCTTAAATATTTTCCAGAAACATTTCATGGAAATAGGGGAACATAAATAAGGGAAAAGAGCTAATCTCAGTCATAATTGATTTAAACCATGGCTGTTCATTATTGTTTCAAAACAGCTGTCTCAGGGAAGCTTTTAAAAATGTATTGCTACTATTATATGTAATTACTGTAATTGTATTTTGAGTCCATAATGAAGTGAGGAGGATTATCAACACATACTCTTTCTTCAAATACATCACAGTCATGATGAGTGTAGTCATGAACAAAGAATGCCAAAGAAGAAGGGAGAAGAGTGTTCTGCAGAGAAAAAGAAAAAAAAAAGCAGTTTTCCAACTGAGATAAGAGCATTTCCTGTGTGGATCCCAGTTCTGTGAAAATTTGGTCTAGTTTTTTCTGTCCCTACAAAATGGGGCTGTTCTTATGCATACAATGATGAAAATATCAACCTTACTATTTATTCCTTGCATCCCCAAATCTACCTCCTATCCTGATTAATAATTTAATGATTACTTTTTACCTTGAATGATGTTTTGCTTAGAAAGGGTAGTAAGAACTGAGTCAGGACTTCAGCATAAAGCCTACTGAAGACAGCAACTGAAAGGGCCTTATATATAATTTTGCCATTTTTCTATCCAGTTTTGCTTTTCTAGTTTTCAATTTAATTGCTATTCAGTCATGGTTGTACTCTAGGATGTCTTTCCAGGGAGCAGTTGGACTTGCAAATGTGTAATTTGACCTATTAAGAATTATATCATCTGAGACATTTCATTGCAAAGAAATGTCCAAGTGGTTGTAGGTATAGTCTTATAAAACGGTATCTTTTATAACAAATGAATTAATTATTCTAAAGAACATATAGTTTCTGTGCTGGATTTTGATTTCTTCTGAAATACATGTGTGAGCAGTTCAGAAGCAGTATCGTCCATCAGCAAAATTGCACTGTCCTTGGTTCATATGTGCATACGAGACAAAACATAGTAGATGTCTCTGATAATTGGTGGCATCAGGTTGAAACTGCAGTGTCAGCACAGTCTTGCCAAACAAACTCCAGAAACAGGCAAGCTTTCCCCTGCATGAGCTATATCTGATTTTCAGTATAATGAAGTGAATCTAAAGCTACTTTTTCCAATGCTTTCAGTGGAAGAATACATTCTCTTGTGAGTTTACCCACAAAACAAAGGGCTTTTCTGCAAGTATCTATTGCCCAAAAGTCTGAAAGGAAGTTTCATTATGTTGTGACAAACACCACAAGAGAATGAAGACCTTTTTTTTGTGAATTTTTTTAGGGTTTGAACATTCATTATAAACTGTTCTGAATAGGATTATCATCTGAGCTTTATGTTCTAATGTCTTATACTGAGAGTGCAAACAACTCCATTAGTCATTTCTGTGAATTAGGATTCCTTTACCTGAGATTCCCATTGTTTAGCTTTTGAACCATTTAATCTTTATGCCCACTTTTGGAAGATGTTTCAAGAACAGCCTTTGGACACCAGTGTGATGTAGGATCTGCCAAACTGCACCACACAGTGATCATGTTTAGATGAGGACACTCAGGGCATTAGCATTTATGGCACATTCCTTTAGACAAATGTAGAGTTTGTAAAAAGCCTTATGACATTCCTGTGTTTTTGATGTGGCATATCAGGCATGGTTTGTCTTTTCAAGCACCATGTGCATTGTACCACGAGTAACAGATCCAGATATGAGAGGTAACCTGCTACTCATAAGACCAATATTAGATCACTTTCAGAGGAGACATAGGAGGAAATATACTTCATGTCCTGATTTTTTATATTTTTTTTTCTCCATTGGATGCAGTGAAGCCAACACATTAGTTCTTAGCAGAACAGTATAAGATCTGCCTTTTTCCTTAAGAAAAGACCTGTCACCAAAACCACCCAAAATGAGAGGAAATTAAAAATATGTGATAACCTTCAGAAATAGTAACTAATAGATAAAATAGCATTTTATTTCAGGGTTTTTTTCACCTTTACAAGATCTATGCCACATGGTTTGGGGCCTCAAATTAGGTTTCATGAAAGACAATAGGAATGAAAATATTGACATGATCTCTGTTCATTAGAAAGGGAAATGTTTTGCTTTTGAACATTCCCTTACAATGTTGTTAGTCCAGCTAACCCTCTATGAGTGCCTGAGAACCAGACTATGAACACAGCCAGAAAACAGCTATAAAAACCAGTAACATGGACCTCTCTGTTTTCCATTTGCCTTCAACTCCAGTGGAAGATAATAATAAGAAAATTGTATTAAAAAATATTTTGGACCCAATTCTGTTTGGCAATTTGTGCCTCCTGGTACAGGCATATACTAAATTGTACCTTCCCCAAAATCTTCAGACCACAGTCACTCTACAGAAGCTCATGAAACAATTTTCATGCTGCAGACTAGGGGCCAGGAAAGCACACTTTAGGGTGTGCATGGTCTTGTTTGCCACAGCTCTATGGAGTCTTTATATTAGAAGGATTTGTGCTGCTGGAGAATGAGTCTGTGCTTGGTCACACTGGGTAGATGGTTATCCCTACAGCTGCTCCTGTCACCTGTGCCTGGTGAGCTCACTGCTCTCACAGAGGTGGCCTAAAATGGCATCACCACACTGAGAGCTGGGGTTTCACTTCTTTGAGACCTTTTGTGCTCATTTTTGGTGTCTACAGACCAAGAGATTATTAAAAAAAGTCTGCAACTGTGCCCCAAACTGCTGTACATCTGTATTCTTTTCTCCCCTTCACATTGATAAAATTAATTTGGAAGAAAAACCATGGAGTCCAGATATATTTCCTGAGTAGTTATGATGACACAAGGACTCATTAATAGAACTGTCCCATTTTCTTACCACAAAGTTTCTTTCCATCAGAAAGTGTCATTTTGTTGATCACAGTGGTATTTTTCAATGAGAAAATGTTTGATTTAAAGTTTTTATATTTCAATTAGAAACATTTTACATTTTCTTTTAGGAAAAAAAATAAACCCATAATATTATTTCCTGAAAAAAAAAATCCAGTTGCTAGAAATGTATAGATTTTTTTCCTTGTAAATACATGAATTGACAATGTATGAATACATGAATTTTTACAACCTCCCTATAAACATTTATCCTTTTCTTATTTACACTGCCATAAAAAAGTATTGGAATGGACAGCTCTTAAGTATGAAAAAGGCTCAACAATGCAGACTCAGATACATTTCTGAAATTCCAATGAGATGAAATGGAACCGCATCCTGTGGAGCTTCTCTGGGTAGTAATGACTGCAAAACTTTGAGAGGATGTGTCCCAATTAATTAACCTCTTTGACCAGCTTCCTTTTGTTTGGTGCAAGTTGCCATATGGAACCTCTAAACTCTTCCCTGATCATGAGAGGAGAATTGTGTACTGCCATTTTTAACTCCAAGGAAAATCAAAATGTTTTTTGAAATGATTCTTTTCAGTCCTGTTCATTAACAAAATGCACCTATCAGTCATCAAGTTCAAAATTATTATCTATTGACAACAAAATGTAGTGCATTTTACAGGTGAACCGGAATGATCAAAATAAGAATGTCTGGTTTTCTTGGGTTTTTTTCCACAAAGCAAATCGATTATTTTCTTAAAAAAAAGTAAATACAATATAATGATGTGCCACCAGAGGTTATCTTAGAGGATTTTTAAAATCCTTTGAATTTGCACTTGTCCCATTTCTCCCTGACTGGAGATTTTATCTTTTGACTAGTGTTCTGTCAGTCTTGTCCCTGTCTCAGCCAAAATGCAAAACAATCTGTAAGTCACGCGAGAGCAAACCTGTTTGAGCCCTAGGGCCTGATGGCCTCCCTGCTGAAGTCAGTGAGAGTCTGTTAATTGATTTCAAAGGGAGCTGGATGAAGTCCCAGTGTCAGATATAACTGTTTGGAGAGTTTTGTGGGGATATGGTCTGGATAAGCCGCTAAACATTTGATTCATTATCTGAATGCAATTGAATCGCTAATGCAGAAGGTTCATCCATCATTTCTTTCTGCTTTCCAAGTTCAGAGCTCAGGGATTTATCTGTTCCTCTTTCATCAGTGAATCACATTACTAACATGACTACTTCAAGCAACGCAGAAGCAGAACTCTCCCCAACACTTTTAGTGAAGTCACTCACAATAGAGTAGATAGAGGATACTGGTAAAGGAGTGCTGAGCACATATGACAAAAAAAGATCCACTGACTCTTTTGCTCTGGTTTAGCTGAACGGAGTCTGTGCTGTCTAATATCACCCCAGCAGTCTTGGCTGAGCATTTAAGCAAGGAGCTTCAGACAGTCCCTAGCCTGAATCCCTTGGAGTCTATAAAAGTTCAGACTACTAAGTTGTAAATTTTTACTCTGGATTTCAGCATTTATACACAAGAGTTTTCCTAATAGAGGAAATTCTGAACTCTATTGCCTCATTTTTAGTAGCTAGATGAATGAAGGACTATGTTTAAATTACACACTTCATAATTTCTGATGAACTTTATGTGTTTAAAGCACTTTAACCACCTTTAACCACAACTGTATTACACATGAGTATCTGTTTCAACTTCAGAGCTCAAGGGTCTTTAGGGACTGGGAACTCTGGAGTCTTTTGGGTTGGACAAACCAACAATCAAGTGAGACCACAGACCACTGCCCCATCTCCCTACCATCAAAGCATATGTGGTGCTCTCACACTGCAATTTCCTCCTCCATAGTCTCACAATGACAGTGTAGCCATGGGACTTTTTCTTTCTTTTCTTTCCCTGTTCTTGATGCCTCTTTCAGCTTTAAGGCTGCTACACAGTTGTCAGAAGTCTGGCTTCAGTGCTCTGAAGGGAGACAGATACTGATAAATTTCCTTTTGATCTCTGCTCTGCAAAACCATTCAGTCAGAAAAAAATAGAGGGGTCTGTGTGCATAGGGGTTGGAGGATGTGAAAGGCAAAAAGCACCCTCTCATGCCAGAGTGAGTATAACTCCCACTTCACATTGGATCTGAAAGATGAATATAAAGAGTTTTGTATACATTTTGCAAATCAGGACAATGCACTGTAAGAAAATGAAGCCAATGAGTAAAATGGGGGTAATGATACTGATCTCTTTCTAAAGTGCTTTGAGATCAGTTGATGAAAAGGACTGTACAAGAGCTAGGTATTATTATAGTTAGATCACTGCAATTGCTTTTCTCAAAAACCTTATCTTTTTGTTGCATATTCATCAAGATCAGTGTTGAAAGGTTACAGTTTATAACAACTACTTTGTTATACTCCAAATGAGCCTGAAAAAGAACTTCTGCTTTCATGGGACTGCAGAAATTTGCACGTATCATTTGAGGATGCATATGCAGAGCTGTAGCAGGTGTCCCCTCAACTTTCTGTATCTGCTCTGACCTAAAGCTGAAATGAAGGCAATGCTCCAGTGATCTGAACACAGTATATAAAACACAAAATGTTAACCTTGATTATGCACAGACAGACTGAATTTGGTGGGCACAGTCCAGGAGCCATAGCACTGCATTAGGAAGAACTGTTCCCAAAACACTACACCTGCCTCTCAGCAAATGTGACAGCTGAGACATCACATTGCAGTGATACAGATAACCAGCTTTCTGATAGCAGGTTTGTAAGCATCTGCCCCAGAAGCAGGGCAGGGATGCTCCTGTCTGTTGTGTATATTCCTGTGTTCCTTTACTCCGTGGATCTCAACATTGATAGAACTGACTCTTATTTGTCAGAACTAGCAAAGGAGTAAAACTTCCAAGGGAATAAAAAAGCCAAAGTGATAATGCTCCAACAGGATTACTAGAGCAGCAAATGGCATCTCAACATGAACTAAGATCCAGGGAAAATGACACAAAGTATTGATGTAAATCCCAAATTAGCTTTTTTTACACCCACAATAGCAAGACTGCTACTGGGAGACAGGAATTGCATACAGGGCATGTACAGGAGAATACAGTAAAAAATTCAGAATTGTAAGTGCAAAGAAAAAACTAAGGCAGTTGAGAAGTAGTCTTCCTGACAGACATAAGTTTCATAATTTTTAACATATCACCATATATTAGACTTTATAAAACAGCTTGTAGTTATAATGTGCTAATAAAAAGTGACAACAAAATACTAGCTATGGAATGTGTGCGAGAAAGTAACACAGCTCTTACATCTGGTTTAACAAGGCCTGTACTACGTTATTTACAGTTTGTAATAAAGTCTGTGTTGTGCATTTTATTTGTGTCACCACAAAATCACATGAAGTAACCACATAGCCACAACTGCATCTTCCAAATGCACACAAACAGCAAAGCCTACAGCTACATGCAAAGGTTCTGACTGGGTTTCTGACAGGTTCTGAAACAGAGCACAGTGAGTGTTAGTAAAGTACATCCACAAGATTTTTCTACCTTACTACATGAAGAAAGTGTTTTTCTTACAGATTTAAGAGGGAGATGCCTCAGTATAAATGCTGTATTTCCAGTCATCTGTGAAAAATCTTTTATGTTTTTTAGTGAAACAGTTTTTCCAGAGGTTTATGAAGCCGAAACACCAAAGCAGTTTTATTATCTGTTAGGATTTTACCAACCATGTAGCAAAATTCATAATAAATGCATCTGCATACAGTCATTGAAAGAAACCTCTGTTTAATTGATGAATTATTGGGACATAGATGAACTTGCTGCTTGTTTATAATACTTTTAAGAGGTCATTCAACCCCTCCACGTAGACAAGCAGGAGCTTCCAGATTCAAAACAGATCTCCAAATCAAAATAGTGAAGCAGTTTTTCTTAGCTTACACATGCATGGAGATAAATGCATGTAGAAGAGACTTCAAACTGAAAAGTGGAGCAAAGCTCAGTAATGACTGAAGACATGAAAAGAACTAATGCTTGTATATGCCTCAGGAGAAGTCCAGAGAGGGTACTGTTGGTTGGGTACTGACTTGGGGATGCATTATTTCTGGTAGCTTCGACCCTGATGTTTTAACAGAAAAAGGTAATTTCTTTCTTGGAAATAACCCTCCTCAGAAATAAATAGAAATAAACATCAAAGAATATTTACTCCATCAATTTCTCCATTCAATGGGAATAACCTAAGAGATCTCAAAATATGACTAGTTCTTCAGATCAAAAAGAGTAACCATATGTTTCTCACTATTGCTAATTACAAAGAAGAGTAAATTACAGGGAAAGACCTTAAATTTAAACAATTCCAATAAAAATAAAAGCTGTTTATTAAAAATGATGAGTGTTTAGCTACAGCTGAAATTCAGTTAAGGCTTTAAGGTATGGCTGTTATTACTGAATTGAAGTGGTGCCTTAGTCATGGACTGGAAGACTCCCTATGGGGAGAGTTCTGTGAAGAATGGATAAAACCCATAATGCTGCCTCAAAAATCATCTGAAGATAAGACAAAGGAACAGATGCAGACAAATGAGAAAAGAGAAACTAGGCAATCTTAGACTAATTTAGCAAAAGTAACGATAAAGATCTCTGCAGGCCAATAATCTAGCATTTGTCTGATTATCCACAGAGATCAAGGAAAGAGAATTCTGACTGTGAAGGAGTTGTGTCCTGCCAATGTTTGTCAATAGTTCCTCCCAAGCGTAATGTACAAAGTAGGAAAAGGAACGGAAATACCGCTTTTAAAATTCATTAGTATAAACTGCTGAGAGCACCATTATGTTCCTATTAATATCTGTGAGCCAATAATTGAAAATGAGTAAGGGATACTAAGCAGGATAAGGATCCGCAGTCTAAAGTTCTAAAAAGACTTCAGCAATCATTGATTTGGTAGAGTACAAATGTTGATCTTGGATGGAAACAGAGAAGTTCAGTTTTTCTTTCAGTGAACCTGTAAAGTAGAAAATTAGTAGGGCAATTGTTGTAGAGACAAGGGTGGGGAGATGACTGTGGGTTAACTGAAGCAAGATTGCTCTGAAAGGGAAAGTGACAAAAGCTATAGGAAGAGTAATGAATAAAATGGAAGCGTGAGATGAAGAGATGGGATAGGACTGCTGGAGAAAGCAGAACTCTGAGAAGAAGAGAGCCACTACAGCATCTCTGCCTCAAGGAAAACTGGGGAAAAGAGAAAACAAGAGAAAGCAAGACAAAGCAGAAGCCTTTGCTGATTTTCTCTCCAAATATGTCAGTGAGATGCCATCTGAGGAGAGAGATAAGTGGATACAGGAATATGGGAAGCTTAAGGAGTGAGTCAGGGATGTGGAAAAAGTTACTGGGATTAAGCAGATTTGCTCTGAACAATGTTACATAGGAAAATAGCAAAACTGGAGGAGAAAACACATCTATGGTGCAGGAAGGCATCCAGGCCACTAAGTGTTAGCTTGTCTTCCTGTGCTGTGCAAGATCAGGAAGAGAGGAAGGGAACAATGGGAGTGAGTTAGAGTTCTGCTGTCAGAGAAGGCATAAAAATGAAATGAAGGGTGGGAGACAGGGAATAACAGAGGCAGGAATTATCAGTTCAGAAAGAGAAAGGAACACAGTGTGAGGCAGAGCTGGTTTCCTGAGAGTTTGCTAGTCAGGCTTACAGATTGTTCTGGCCTCAGCTCAAGAAGTCGTTCAGTTCTGTGAAGCTAATGACACAATTCTATCATGCAATCAGTCAGACCTTTAGTTATTTTTCCCTGGACACCAGCTCTCAGGCATGATTTCTGTACCACCTTTAAGAGGTCGAAGTTAAAGAACAATAGTTTGGTAAACAGCCATTTGACACTCTGCCTGATCTAAAAATGTACCAAGTAATACAGTTGAGCTTAAATTTGGAAGCAAAATTCTTCCTTACTTCAAAACTTTTTAGAAACACAGAAGAGAAAACATGCTTTAATAATAAACAGATAATTAAAGCCACTTGAAATGCATGTATGTGTTTTATTAGTGACTAAAATCAATGGTATGTTGCAATTTAGTTATGCGGGCTGATTTAGTATCATGTTATGTACCAGTTACATATACATGTGCTACAGGCTTAGTCATAAAAGTGTGGAATGCACCACTAAAAAATTCAATTTTTTTTGCCCTTAACTACTCACAAAACTCTTCTTCTAAAGGGAAACCACACAACATTTCTTATAAAGGGCTCAGTCAAAAGGAAAGCCAAAATAAAGACAGTCCTTAATGGCCCACTGGGCCCTCACTAAAACTATGTATTTTGGGGCAAAAACAAAGAAAAGGAAAAGTAGTTAGGGAAGTTCACCCCCATCCTTAGAAGAAACTGCTGTTCTTAATGGAGTTCAAATATTGCAATGAGATATCCATGTCATTTGGAAAAGCTGAATGTGTGAGTGTCTAAGAAAATGCTGACAGCTACTTTTTCTGTCATTCTGGTTAAAGAAGCAAAGCACATGTCTGGCCCAGTAGTACATTAAGGGTTTTACTCTTTAGCTTTGTATTGAAAATTATACTTTCAAGCAACTCATTTATTAGGGCAGACATCTGAAGAAATAGGTCTTGCTTTGGAAAGCAATGTCACTCATGCCAAAAAAATGAAAGCATAGACATTTTCACAGATACAAGCCCAAATGCCTAGCCTTGGCCTGCAGTCCTGGGCATCCTTCAGCTGCCACGCTGCCTCATGGGAATTGTAGCTTGAGTGACTTGAGCCTGGTACTCCATCACTGGCTGAACTTCCATTATAAACGTCCTTGAATGCCCTGCGTCAGACAGTTCCTTTGACACCTTGCACAATGAGTCAGCAGGGACATGTGACCTCGCTACATCAGGGAACCCTGACTTCAGAAGAGAGTAAGACCTCTGAATTTTAGCTCTGCAGAAGTGTTATGGTGAATGTTTGCTAACATCAAACTGATACCAAAATGAAATATATGCCTAGAGGAGACCTCATAGGTGTCAGAATACTGTTCCAATAGCATTTCATAGAAAGGCATTTCATAGCTTATCAAACTTCATGTAAAATCAAATACTTACATTAAACCAGAATCTTAATTCTGCAGTGATTGCACACTGGTCACAGGCCCTATCTTTCCCCTTAGACCACATTTCTCCATGGGAGAAACCAAGCTGTAAACTCATGAGCAGTGTGTGAAAGAAGAATAACTTCTATTTGGCTGTAAAATGTATTTTTAAGTTCGAAATGTATTGGCTATGAGAAATAAATTGCACAGGGCCAGAGTCACCACGGAAACTCAGAGCCTGCAGCATCCAGGGAGAGAAGAATTAACACAAGTTGTTAAAACTGCATTATAAACTTTGTATTGCTGGTTTATTGCTTATTTCGGTGAAGGAAGGAGTGCCCTAAGCACTAAAAAGATTTGACAATCCCTTGTGAAGAAGTTGGAGTGTAACCTGTGTCAACATTGGTGCCTTTCACAATGTCAGTATTATTGCTCTGTTTTTAAAGGGTTAGGTTTTGTTTTGTCCTTGAAATAATCATGTTTCAGGGAATGCCAGGAGTAATGTAGCAGTGACACATCTTTGTCAGTCCTTTTTTTAAAGGTGTAAATAAATGTGTTACAGTGAAAGTGCATTTCACACACTTCAGAAGTTTATTGAGCTTTGAGGACTAGTCAAGTTAGGCTTGTCATTCAGTTTGGTGCTGAAATCAAGGAACTCACTTAAAAGTTTTGCTTAGGCAGCTTTTAGTCAAATTTTAACAAGAATTTTGCAAGGCATGAGCCATGTGAAGGGTTGAATCCTGGAGTATCCCACCTTTCTGCTCTTCAATGCTTTCACTGTCAGTTTCTGGGACGTTATGGTTACCAGCAAGAGAGATAAGGAAAGGCATTTCCTATCTCACAGCAGAAAAAGATGAGACAACCAGTAGTTAGAATCTAAACCTATGTTATGAGAAAACCCACATCATGCACTGCCTGAGAGGCAAAGAACTGGAATTTAAGGCAGTGGAGACTGTCCTCCAGCTCAAGAAATACCTACTGTGCACCATCTCCCCTTTCTTTGCCAGTAGCAAGATGGAGGAAGAATTACAGAAGCACCCTCTAGCCTGTACCAAGCAATATCAAAACGCCTACGCTAGGTTTAACCTAAAAACTCACTTTTTCTGAGGCAGCATGAACATGATTCTTTCCTCTGGCAAAGCTCTGGGGCAGTAGTCCAAAAGGACATGGCCAAAGAAAGCCAAAAAGGAGTACCAGCATTTTCAGCCCATCCTGCTGTATCCATGCCTGCCTCAGGTTTCTAAATCCCACATGAAGGACTCCTTCTGCTTCAATTCAGGTGGATCTTCTCAGTCTTTTTTTATAGGAGCTGTTTAAAACAAATAAATTACTAGATATAAATCCTGAGCATTATTCTCTGATATCCCAGATACTGACTAATCTAATGTGGGTTATCTTCCTTTTCCTCTGGACAAGAATCACAACTTCATTAGACCTGGTGCAAATATCCCACTGAGAAATTTTGATTTTGACTGACATTGATTGAAAATGACTTGACAAGAAATCCCTGATGAACTTTAGTTGTCACATTTGCTTTGCAAGCACTGAGGATTCATAATTATTCAAAGGCAGACAAGCTCACAGGCTGCCTTCAGGACTCTGCCAGATGACAATTTTTGAAATTATTTTTCTAGCAACAAAATGAACTTCACACTCATTCTCAGTACACCTTCTACTAAATTACCCCAGTGGTAAACAAGTTACTATGAATTAATAAGATATAAAACTCCCAAATTATTTTAAATGGAATTTATACTGCCAATTTGAGGTGCACTATGGATCCTGTAAAATCCACACAATAATTAGGGCTTACCTTTATGTAGACTACCGTACAAACCTAAGGTGACGAACAACAGTACGAACTAGAGCGTGTATTTGGAAATCAGAACACTGAAGCTGGAAGAGTTTTACACTAGCAATGTAAGAGAAGAAACATGCATTGCAAAGCTTGTAGGGTTAACTCAAGTGTTAAAAGTTGGAGAAATTTGAAAAAGACTTTAAAATTATGATCCCTAGTAGTAGTTTTTGAAAAAGCAGTAATTCCCCATCACTTGTGGCATGGAAATGAAAATATAGAAAATCCCTTAAATGGAAAAAATAATAGACAGTGTCCAATGTAAATTAAATTGACTTTATAACTTATGATTACTATTCTGGGAAAATACTTTCATAGATTCTACTAGTTAGACTAGTAGAACTGTACATTATATTATTTTATTAATAATGTACATATATATAACCATCATAGTAAAATAAGTTTGTATTTGAAAACATTGATTAACAGTTTGACATCTGAAGTGCGACAGAGGTTGATACAGTTTTGTTTATATTTCGCGCCAAAGAAAATTTGTTAGACTAAGTTGCCATGTTTTTTGCATCTGGATTTTATGATGTTTGTCTTTGTAATGGCTGTATATAGAACTGATTCCTGTACTTGAGATTCTGGCTAAATTTAATTAGCTTAAGTGCTTAGAAGATGAAAGTTTATTTGCTTTATACTGGATTAAAGTGTAAGTAGCAAAGGTAGCATGAACAGACTGTGTAAGTTAGCTCCAGCTATTCAGGTTCTAGAGATCTACATACCAGCAAAGGACAGTGGTGGCCAGGAAGTCTAGGGATGTTTGAATTTATTGAATTTGCTCTAAGAAAACATCAAATACATTCATGGATTAGAAAGGTTAAGTGAAACCACAACTTGCATAACTATTTGTCTGATCATATTTCTTCTCAGAAATGTTATCACATATGCATATAATACATTGGTTCTTCCAGCTTGAACGCCATTATAGGTGCATAAACTTACTGTTTCGCTCACCTTCTGCAATGAAGAAGTCAGCATAATTCTCACCATCATAAACGCTGAAGGGTAAGAAGAGGGAAATGTACAGGTGTTTACTGGCATTACAGTCCAGTGATTTAAATGAACCATTAGAGAAGGAAAGCACACATCGCAAAACTGATTGTGAAGACCCAGACACTGGAAAACTAATTTTGCTTTTTATGAATCATATGTTAAAGTGCTAAATAAAAATAAGATTAAAATGATCAGAATGCCAAAGCAGTTCCACATGGGAAAGACTGGTGTTGATTGTTAGATATGGAAAATACACAAGAAGATAAAACCCCAGCCCTATAAGCAGAGACTACTGGCAGATGGAACACTTATCTCTTTGAAAGAGATAAACATGCATGCTTGGATGCCTGGATTCATGTAAAACAGTATCTGGTAATTGCCTTGAATTCTCTGTAGTGCTATTAAATCTTAGCTTATTTATACTTTTGAGGGTTTTTTCTTCCCAGTCTGATAGTGGAATAACCTGCAACTTTTGCACCATACCAACTGACAAGGGATGTGACTGCCAGAACCTCCTGGTTTGTTGTTTTTCTGAACCTTTACAGAGACTTCTTTTTTCCACTGAGACAGGAAGGTGCTATTGCTCAAAATCAAGATTTTTCTTCCTTTGACACCATTCTGTTGTGTTTTTCTTTTTAATCTGGAATTGAATGCTAAAAATATGTGAATATAGATACAGAAGCTGTTACATTCTTACAGATTCGACATTTCAGTTTTTGAGGAATGTGATGAAGGAAGCAGACAAGATTGTATTTATGATGGAAGTCAGAAGATATATTTTTTAGCTTTTAAAGCAACATCCACCATATATTTTTATCAAAACTAATTATATTTTGAGCAAGATTCTAACAAAGAAAAATAACAATAATAATTTAAAAATGCAAACATGATGGTAAAATACATTAAAGTGTATTTTTATACAACTTATTTTTTATGGAATCGTGTGTGTAATTGTAGCAGCTATGCTTAAGAACATGGAAGTATCAGTCCTTTGCCTTCTTAAGCTGCATAAAAAAAATACATTTCCTCTTCTTTGACACTCAGAGTATATCTATACCAATAAATAAAACGGGCTCCGTTGTTAAGTGGTATGACACAGCTCACATCTTTATGGTTAAATTCTCTTAATATCAGGAAGCCATATCCAAGCTATGTGGTCACTGTCCCAGATGAAGTTTGGGAGATGGTTTTGATTGGCCCAGGCCAAAACTTTCCCAGGGATTATGCTAATAATTTAACATCATGGCTGATCATATGTGCCTGCAGCGTGGGTTCACAAGCACAGATGCAGCTCTGTAGTTTTCTTTGTGAAATGAGTGGATACTCACATATTTGTAAATCCTCTGTGGATTCAACAAAGTCAGCTGAAAACAGTTAATTTAACTATTTAAAAATTAAGAAATATAATGTTAAGCCTCTGGGTGTTATGTTGCACTGCAGATCAAGAGGTATGGATACCAGGTTGCTCCTAATTTTTCTCCACTATTCATATTTTAAAGCTATTTTAGAGTGTGTTCTCAGAAGATGAAAGAAGCTGGGCAGTGTCTTGCACATTTTCTGTGGTTACTATGGGTAGTAATCTTCTGTGCTTTGTTAAATTAATGGCAGCAGGACAACCTCATTAAGCACTTTCAAGCTCCATGTTTTTCCAAGAACTGTTTCACAATGAACATCATGAAAGCTCATGAGGATGAAAGGTCTCACAACATTATTGTTTCATATGTAAAAAATGGGAAGGAGCTCAGATGCTTGGAGCTAAAGGTAGCTCCTTGCATCAAGTACCTTTCTGTGGCTTGTGCAATAGAGAATCTGCAGGTAAACTTAGAGTTTGTTTTATTATACCCCTCTCTCCAGTTGCTGTAGAGAACATAAGGAATAACTTGTGATCAAGCATTTTCCGAAATGTGACCACATCACTTACAAAATGCTGATCCCTGGCTTGGAGGCTTCTGAAATCTGTGAGAGTGAATGCTGCACATCCCCAGGTTTCTCTAAGGAGGAAAAAAGAAATCAGAGTTGTTTTTTTTCAATACTAGCATTTGCCTATTTTTCACAGGTTGTTACAGGAAGCAAAAGATAAGAAGTATTGAAATAACTGTATGAAAGGATCACCCTTTAAAATTCCTGAGGATGATAATTATATTCACTAGATCGACTTAATTTGCAGGTTTTGCAAAGCAGACATTTGACTGAAAATTAAAGGCCTGTTTTACCTGCAGGCAACAACCAGAAGTGAAGAGGGTGCAGCAGAGTGGAAGGTGAAGTCTCTCTATCCCCTGAAGAGGTTGAAGTTACAAGATATATCATAGAAAACTAGGAGGAAGGTCCTGAGAAGGTGTGAAGTAAGAGAAATAAAACTTCTACACTAAGGGATCACATACATATGCCTCATATTTAATGGAAAGAAGGAAGAAATATATGGTGTAAAAATTGATTGCACATCCTACAAAAATATATCATGAAGCTGTTGGCCTGTAATCCACATTTTGTGTACAACTGAGTCCCTTGAGTATTTATGTTATACTGTGGATTTATGCACAGCATTTTCTTTTAGCAGAACAGAAGCTGCCTAAGCTTAAAAAAAATGGCACTTTTCTTACCAAGCACATATAATACTTCCTTTCAAAAGCTAATTATAGACACATTTTATTCGAATCAACAGATCTAAACCAGAAATCATCTTCAGAATGGTGTGTAATATTTATAGATATTCAGAATAATGACTATAACCGTATAGCAAGGAAAACACTTGCTGAAAATTATCTTGGCAGAATAGAATCGTAGAATGGTCTGGTTTGGAAGCAGCTGTAAAGATCATCCAGTTCCAACTCCCCTGGCATGGCCAGGGACACCTTCAACTAGACCAGGCTGCTCAGACACCCATCCAACCTGGCCTCGAACATCTTCAGGGACAGGCCAGCTACAATAACTATTGTAGTTATTTCTGCACAGAATATGAACTTTAAAAGCATAAACCAGGTAATATACATAAAAATATGTAACAAATTTAGAACACAGATGGTATTTTATCCCTCTTTGTGTTTTAGATCTAAACCTGATATCCACTGTGGCCTGGGTGCAGTCTCACATCTCATGTTTGCTTTGAGATTATTTAGGAATGAACTATCAAAGGGATCATACCAACCATTTCTTAGTCCTTGCTTGTACCTGGATATTTCTGCCTGTGCCAGCTCTAGCATTAAGATACCTGAATATTTTTTTTTTAAACCAGTGGTTGGATTTACTGATGCTTCAAAGCAGTTTTGTTGTACTTAGGGTACCAGGGCCAGGTACACCTAGATGAAACATCTGGGATGATGTGAGAACATATTACCAGTGGCATGGACATTGCTATAGGGCCTTTGGCAGTATCTCCTTTCTGATAAAATTAAAGCATTTGTAAGACTGGGATCTGAGGTTTGTGGTACTTAAAGCTCTGCAAACTTCCTCCAGAGTGACTGGTCACATTTCCCTCTCTGAATATTTGGGTTTTTTTCCCTTCTTTGACAACTCTAGCAGAGTATGAGATGGTTCAGTGAACTGACACAAGAGAAAATGATTCTTTTTTTCTTTTGGTGGATTACTTTTCCACTAGAATAACAAACTGTACTAATTCACACTTAGGTCAATTGGTTGTCAGGTCCAAGGCAAGTGACATGGCAGGGAACATATGAAAAAACCAATGCAAGAGCAGAACAATCCCATTTGAGGGTTGTAACTTCAAACTACAGTAATCAAACTCTCAGCTCACAGTGAATAAGTGCATGTTATTTAATTTCAGCCTTATGTACTCACTTCCTGGCACTTTAGACAAACATCTCACTTAAACTATTTTTTCTTGATAATTTCAAAATATAAGAACACATTCAAATAAATGCCTGATGATTTTACCACCCATTCTTAGGTTTATATTGCCACAATTGCTCTTAACTATGAGTGCAGTTAACACTGATTTTTTTTCTTTACAACAGCAAATGGAAACTTCAATCAACAAGACAGGCTAGGTCCTGTATGGACAGGGAGTTTACCATGAAGATAAGATTGAATAAAAGAGCAGATTATATGGTCCCTTAAGACTGCAGTCTTTGAAGTCTCTCCTTCTCAGAAAGTGTTTGCAAAAGCTGTGGATCTTCATTACAGAAGGTATGGACACTACAAAACTATTTACTGATCTATAAGGAAGATGAAAATAGCATGCTTTGGCAAAAAAAGTTTTCTGCAGAAGAATTCTGCTGCAGAAGAAGTTCAGTCTATCAGGGAGAATGTCTTTATAAAGAAATTTTTAACTAGTATTAAAAAATCGACAAAACTGGATTATACTAACATGTCATATTGGTTTTCCCATTTGATTTTCACCAAATAAGTACATATACAGATGTACATGTATATGAGGTGCCTGGTTAGAGATGTGAAGTGGTAATTCACTACAGAAGGCAGAAAGAAACAGCTTCTTAAACTACTTGCTTAACCTATTATTAGTTTAAGTTCTAAGAATAAATCAATCTTACAGATTTGACTTGGCTTTGAAAACGCAAACTTTTTATGAGAAATGGTTTAAAAGGTGCTCATTTTTAGGAAGTAGCTGCTCAGCTGAGAAATTTGGCAGGCTCTGTGATGACTCCAAGGCTATTTAAGGCAAAATCACACCAGCAGGCTAGTTGAAGTCTCTACAAAGGAAGAAGCTTTAAACTTATCCATTTGTCTGTTATTTGAAATAGAATATAATTATTCATACAAACACAGCTGCAGAGGAGAGATGGATTAGGAAACTAGTGTGTATAGCCTCTCAGCAGTTAGGGCTTACACCCCTGATCCAACAAGAAAATGCAGCTCCCAAATGCTTGGGCCGTGGCTCTGCTCCACTGCCATTGCAACCGCTACAGCCTCATGTGATCAGCTTCTGACTGCAGCTCTTCCTTGCCCCCCTTAGCAATTTGTGAATTTCTCTAGCTTAATCATCTCATGGAGTGTATATAGTAACAAAGAAAATCAACAGGGTTTCTTTGAAGTCAGAGCATTTGTTGAAGATAAAAGCTAGGTAGAAAAGGCCGTACGGAGCTAACCTCACAAACACAGCAGTGTAGGAAGCATCCTGGAGTGCAGTGTTCTGCAGGTTTAGGGAAGTTGGAAGAAACAGTGCATCCTCTACGATGTTTTAGGAAAGCATGGCCTTTTCCTATAGATTCACAGCTAGGTAGCTGTGACTATAATAAAGCATCTGAGGTAGATGGAATTTATTGCATAAAAAGACTGTACTTCTCTGGGTATACAGGAAGTCTGGGTTAGTGGTGCAGACTAGACTCCTAACCTTTAGGCAGCTATATTGAGGTAAGATAAATCCCATCTGCAGATTCTCAATTTCTGCAGAGAGCTGAGTTAGGTTGCTAAGCTGGGGGTAAATTCACAGCTCTTTTGAAGTGACAGGGAAAGCTTTTGAGTACATGAACTTCAACTAAATAAAACAAACACAATTATTCAATGGCTACTCCAGTCTTTACTGCACAGTAACTAAATGATAGTTATACATGTAAAATAGCTAATAACTACACAGCTAGTAATTAAAACAAGCTCAGCTACCAGTTCAGAATAATTATCCTATTACTGTCTGCTTTTTAGGTCAATTTTAATTTTCACATGCTTGCATTCTAGGGATATATTTTATGCTTTAGTATCACTCTGAGAGCTTTCCCAGTGACTACAAATAATTGTAAGCTTAATGGAAAACATCTATTTATAAACAAAGTATTAATTTTAATACTCTTTTATAAATGCCTGAATAATTGTCCTGAATGGACTAGAAACTGCCTGAAGGCAGGGACAATCTTGGTCTCAGACAGGGCTTTGCCACATGGAGTATTGAATAGGCTCAATAGGTTAGGTATAATCACTTTTTCAGCCATATTATGTGCCTCTGCTAGCTTATTCAACAGCAAATGTCCCAAAAACTAATTCCCACACATCATGGAAAACTCTTGCAGAAACTTTAAGAGTAGAGTCATATCCTAGCTTAGAATACACTATATTTTTTTGCATAATCAAAAAAGAAGGGCTTCAAACATTAGTTAACTCAAAAAATGCTGAAGGGAAGAGAGAATGAGCAGCATGAACCGAGCAAATTGTTATTCACATAGTCATTTCACTTCCTTTTGCACAATTACTTGTAAAATACTTCTGTCAAAATTAAATACTTCCTATATAGTTCCGTGAATTTTATTTCTTTATTTAGATCTTGACTGATTTTTCCCTCTGTAATGCTGAGATACAGCTTGGCTTTCTTTTTTGGCTTAGTCCTCATTCAGTAGAGCATTAAAGTAGGCATTACAATCTACTTCACATCAGGATGTAGATGCTACCATTTGTCTAAATTTTACCAATTTGAGGCTGAATTTCCCCTTTCAAAGTAATGGGACTGTAGAGAGTAAGAGACCATTGTCACAGTGTGGCACAGACTGGGTCACACTGAATTATCAACTGCATTGACAATGGTTATGACAAAAAGGAAATCTATATGAGGTTATTTCTAAAAGAGTTTTGCTAATGGCTGTCATTTTCATCATCATTTTCTTTAATGGGAGACAGTGTTCTGTTGTATCAAGTACTGCCACAGCCTCCAGAGGGCTTGCCAGTGATTGCCCTCCCAGTTCACGCCACATGTCCGGCTGCCAGCCTGCAATCACCCCTCTTGACTGCAGCAGGACCTGAGAGCACTGGTGGGTGAGTTAAGCCTTACATTTTCCTGCAGTTTACTCTGACTCCACAAGCGTAGGTATTGCTACAGCATAACAGCTCTAGATTGTCAGGTTTTGATACACACACACCCACACACACACACACAAAAGTGTTTCTACGACAGTTTTACACGTAAATCTTTGGATGATTTGTCCTAAAAGTTCTATCTTTAATTTATCACCTTTTCAAAGTGCAGTGCTGGTCATTAGTCATTCAACATTGACAACAAGCAAGGATAGCACTCACAATCATAACATGCAAAACACACAGTCTTAGTGTTTCTTCTTCATGATCCAGTTCTTTAAACAGCACCCCACTGATTTGTAGGTATCTTAGCTTTCTGAAACATTCCAAACCTCAGGCTGTTGGTAACCTTTTATCTCAGTTCTTATCAACCTTTACTATGGAGTAGCTTCAAGAACTAGATATCACAATCAAAGGGTGAAGCTTCTCCATAGATTTTGATCAAGGGCTTTTATTGACAAACTAATTTGTAGCAACATATGAAAAACTAACCTATTTAGACCATAGTCAAGGTAATTCTAAGACAAAGGCATATATGAACTGCAATTTTACAGGGTGTAACTTACTTTCTGCTTTCAGAATTGTGCTTAATGATATACACCATGTGATTAAATTCCAATATCATTGCAATAATGGGAAAGTTAAAAAAATAAATAATGGGAAAAACTGATTTAAAGTACTTAAAAGCAGATATTCCTATTATACAGGAAGATATACCTACTGAGTTATAAAGCTCATAAATTTCCCTGTATATCCTACTGCTAGGGTATTAAATTCAACTGAAGCAAAATATTTTCTAACATGCTGTATAAATATCTTGAAAAATGAGTTTTCCCATTAATCTAGGCACATAGCTACCAGTTTTAGGAATTGATTACTTGGTATGCCCTCATAAAAAGCTAAATTAAGACAGTGTTAAAATCAAGAAAACAATTAATTCAGGGAATAATATTGTAGAGATTTGTTTCAATTACATCAAGGTCAAAGTTGTAAAACATCATTAAACCTAAAAGAAATACATTCATTCAGATAATCAATGAAGATTAAGGCTCTCAAACGTTTCTAACTCTGCGGTAAATGTATGATTATAATTAAAGCATTTTATATTTGTGGTTCTGCATTAGATTATACTTCATTTTTAAAAGCGCATGAGATTCCCCAATCCTATGTTTTCTCTACTTGTGATATCACTGAAGGGCAGAGTTAAAGTTATTTAGGTGCCAGACTTCCCTAGTCTTAATATGTTTGGATTACCATTAAGTGTAACCAGACTCAAAGAAAACACTGACGCAGATGCTAAATTTCTTGAAGCACCAACCAGTTTTAAACAAATTATGGGCTAAATAATGTATTCACCTGGAGACTTAAAAAGACTGACCCTGCACTCCAAAATTGTAGAGTAAGTACAGGGTGGATTTGGTGGATAATACATTCTCTGCTTTGGGCTCACAGGGACTGGGCCCTCCCAGCAAAGGGACAGGCAGCTTCCCTATGGCTGCAACAGCATCCGCATGCCCTGACCTAGATGGGTTATTGCACACAGACACACAGGGAATCCCACGCTGCTGAACATTATCAGTGTCTCCCTGCTTGCTTCAGGGACTCCAGACTAGGCCTGTGAGCAGAGATAGTAATTTGTCAAAGGGTTGTACATTCTACACAGAAGAACAGACAAAATGCAGGGAGAATTCCCATCAACATTTTTCAGAAGGAAGCTGCCTCCAGGATTTCCCTGTCACCACCGCTCCCCTGCTTATATTGGCCTGTAGGCCCCTATGAATTCAACATTCCTATTGACGTGAAGTGCAGATTAGCAACATGAAACTTGGGCAAAATGGCACAGGAAACACCTTCTGTGAGGCAAAGCTTTCTGAGGGCAAGCTGCTGGTTGCCTGTGTAAAGGAAAAAAATGGCTGTCCAGCAAGTTGCAATATGAGAGCTTTGTGGCCAATGAAACACCTGCAAGAAAAGCAGTTTCTTTATATCACAATGCTTACATGTATTTATTCATTATTTTAACTAAGTCTTTGGCATTATTGCATGTTGCTCTCTCTTTCCCAAATGTCAGGGATTGTTTATTCCATTGGCAAAATGTTTAGCAGAACATAACTTCTTCCTCAGTCAGCTTCCACATAACTCCATTGAAATGATGTCCAGACTTCTCAAGCTCTTGTTTTCCATTATACTCTGCATCTTGTTTTGTTTCTTTCTGGGTTAATGCTTATATATTGCCCTTTGATTTACAAAGCAGTACACTTCCAAACTGCAATTTCTTACAGTCCAACTGATTGTCAGACTTGACAGAAGTTGTGATCATCTTCTGCCAAAGATTAAACTATGGAGAAAGAGTGAGCTTATAAGGCAATATCTATTGTAAAGAATATAGAGAGATAAATGGGAGATAAAAGCTCTTTCTAACTCCTTACTAGTTTGCAGTTTTTACAGTAATTACAGTGGTTTAGAAATTCCTGATTAAACCTTTTTGCCAAAGACTAAAACCCCAGTTTGCACTGACTTATGAAAATAATTTCAATTGTAATTAGCAGACTTTAATTGCACCAATATGCTTTTCACTGCTTAAAAAGGCCTTTGTTCTTTACAAATAGTGATACAAAGGTAACAGCAATACTTCAATGGCTTTTACTGCTTGGATGCAAAATAGGAGTCCTTAAGCTTTAAAAATCTTTTCTCTCAGAGATACCATCTTTTGCCTGGAGCTAAAGGAATTAGAGGATATTTACATGATTTAAGGCTAATTTTATAGCATATTATGTTCCCTCTCTGCCATGGAATCAAATACTAGAGGATTTGATTTAAAAAAAATGTAAATATGGGTAAAATGTAATAAAACTATTGTTTGTATGGGAAACCTTCATGTTAATCTGGAAGAAATATGCAATATTGGCATTGTGTAACTTGGTGGTCAGCAACAGGAAAAGCAACAATAGCTGTGGGAAGATAAGTACACATGATAATACATACATAATTCATACTAGAAACTTGGAATAAAGTCAGGAATTACATTTTAACTTTGAGACTTCTTTTTTTAGGTGACAAGGAAGAAGAAAATAGTCATAAAAACATTATGATAGATATTAATGAAATATTAGAAAAATCTGATAAATATAGCTGTTTAATCAACTAAACTCATAATTTCTAAAGATAGTTACCAAATCAAGTATTTCACCTATGAATTACAGAAAACTTCAGCGACATTTTGGTGATGGAAAATGTGCAATTACAGAGGAGGAACAGTTGTTGCTTTTCTCTGAAGATAGTGTTTAGCTCGAGGGAATTGTGGAGTAAGACCAGGCTGCCAATACATAGAACCACTGGGAGATGTGGATAGAAAACAAGGGGATTTACTAAAAAAGAAAAAAAAAGACAGTTGCAGATCTTTGAGAATAAAACCCTGTGATAAATGTTTGGACCAGTTAGAGAGAGCAATGTGTGGAGCGAATTATTGAACAAGGGACTGTGGGAGGTCTATGAAGAGCCAAATGCAGTGAATGGAGTGAAATCCCAGTGACCTGAGTGGGCAGAGTATGTGGTTAGGATGATGGAAGACAGAACAGTGAGGCTTATTTTGGACAGCCATCGTTAGGAGTTTCAGTCCTCGGGCCAATGAAGAACAAGGAAAGATAATATTGAGTAAGACCTAATTGCTCGTAATATGAATCAACATCAAAGAGAAAAATATGCATTTGGCTAAAAGAGGTAGAAGAAAATCTGCCAAAGACATTTTTGGGTCTACAGAGCTGAGGGATAATAGCACACAGATTCTAGGAAATTTCATGTGATTTCTCCCATCTTTAGTTTTGGAATGAATTAACAGTTTGCTTTCACTCTTTCTAGAACTTCTTAAAGAACATTTTGAGGAAGACAGTAATAAAATGGCTAGTGGTTGTCTATTCAGAGATGGACTCTGCCATGAGTACTCAGGAATGAAACAGGAAGGGGATTGCTTTACTTGTTTTCTTGTTGCATGTACAGACACAGGACTCATTTTGTGACAAATAAACCATTCTACACCAGCATAAATAGCAAAAGGATGCCTGAGCTTTCAAATCGTGTTATGACTGTTTCCAACTTTTTTGATAAGAAGAATCATATAAGTGACCATGTGACCCACCAGGGAACATTTGGGTCTGAGTCCTGTAAAACTCCACTATTAAGAGCAAGATTTTTTTTCTTAATACAGTGGGACAGACCACACTTGCAGAAGAATTCACATGAATGAGAATTTCCAAGAGCGAAGACCAGTAAGAGAATCTTGATGAAAGACTGAAATATATGTCTTATTGGTCCTTAGTCAAAACACTAATTAAAATGAATGGAAGATCAGTTTAAAAATTGCTGCGACCTGATGGAGTTGTCTGAAACATATCTGCTTTTGTATGCATTTTCTCAGAATTTCATCACAAGCAGGCATTCTTCAAATAGTTAGAAGCTGAAAAATGAAATGACATCTTGCAGCTGATAACATGGAGCAGTTTCTTGTTTTAAGTCTAGATTTGTCTGTCTAGTTACAAGTCTTCAACATGTAGTGGTTGTCTCCTATTCATTCCAACCAACCTCCTATTTTTCTCATGTATTTATACAATGAAATAAAGGATTTTGTAACTTCTGTGGCAGAAAATGTTGCAAAAGTAATGTTTTATTGCAAAACCAGTTGCACGTACTTGCTTTGCCAAATGAGACCAGTACATGACCAATAGTGCCACCAGCATCTAAATGAGCAAGTTTGCATCAGAGTAGTTTGTGGATCAGATTTTAAACAAACCTCAAATATGCAAGCTATAAAAACACGTGCCAAAGCACCTCTTACTTCTGGTTTAAAATTCCTGTACTTAATATTGATGCTTTCAAGCCACAGGCAGTAAGCCTTTAACAAAATATACTGCACTTTCTGAGTGGTCAGATTTTCAGGCAAAATGTGAAGTTGACACTATTCATATGCAATTTCTGAGCTGAGGTTTGAACAGCAACAGAACCTGTTATATACACTTCTTTTCTTTAGTGAAACTCACACATTTGACTTTTCTATGAATACCACCCTTAATGCCTTGTAATCTATGCTTGCCTTTCAACAAAATATTCTTTCACATTTGTCATTTGTCTGCTTTGCAGTTCTACAACAATTTTATTGTAAAATATAGAATACACTTGAAGATGCAAGTATCTTTCATCTCCAAAGCACAGCTGAGATTTTTCTGTAAACAGAAGTGCTGTCAGAACTTCAAGATTCCTTCTATATCAGTACAACATTTTTGCACATTGAAAGTTATTATTTTACAAAAATCTTTACATGGTACTCAATTCTGTCTTTACATTCAAAGTTGGGCTATGCAGTATACTCTTTAAAATGTCATTAGCATTGCTTCAAGCGAGGTGCCAACTAAAACTCAGATTTCTCTGCTCCCACTGCCGAGCACAAACCTGCCGTTTTCAGAACAAACACAAGAGGGGGCGTTTAGATGATGTTGTGTCCATTCTCTAAATGCTTCTCTATAAACTCGGAGCAAAACACTAGTCATGAGTAATGTATTTCTAGTTTTTGACTCTCTCACAATTTCTACTAGTGTAATTTCAAAACTTCGCAGTTCGATGACACCATTTTTACTTTGATGCACGATACTGTAATTAATTTCCTCTGCAAGAAAGCTGCACTGCAATGTATATTTAATTTTACCTCACACCCACAGTGCAGACACATACACCTGCACCAGATCTTCATGAACCTTGAGACAAGGCTCCTAATTTCACAATCCACAAATGAAAACAAACAAGCAGTTAAATCATTGCATACCCCATTTACAATCACTGAACAATTTTTCTTCTCAACCCCAACTACTTCCCTTCCATCACCCGCAACCCACACACTCTCACCTTAGTTCAGAGCCATCAGCATACAGCCTTGTACTTCAAAAAACATGTATTAGTTATAAGTTCCTATGTTACAATGATTAGTCTAGGGTTGGTGTGGCTTTCATGAATTACACATTAAGTAATTCTGCATGTGTTTTCCTGCTGGGATGGTTAAGGAAGTGAGATACAGTGAAAAATGGTAGCTGTAAGCTGTATTTCTCTAATATTCATGGAAATGTCTGAACGGCTGATCTATACTTAAGTGATTTTTTCTACCTTTGGTATGAATTTTTTATGAGGAAATTACAGAATTGAAACCTGCTGAAGTGCTTTGCTGTGTTACACTTCTGGATGAAGTTCTGGCTGCTGTTTTGTTGGCCAGGATGTGAGTGGAGATATATGGGCTGTAGAGGAGGCAACAGAAACCAAGGGGAGGGCCCAATTCATGCAGTATGGTGAGAGAGACACAGAACTGTTTCTTGTCTATTTACAGGGTGTACACTCAAGCCACTGCAGCTGAATTTTACTTAAGGGGTTCTGCTGTCCTCGGATTTTCTTGAGCAGAAAAATTTGCCTATTTTAAAACTGATGTAGCTCTGCTGACAATTATCTACCACAGAACTATTGTCACTGATGAGCAGTTCTCTAAGTCATGTGTCTTTCCAGTCCTCTCTTTCCATTATCAGATTTTCTTGAAAATGCCCCCAGGTCTGCTTTCTTCCTTCCTCCTTATAGTTTTGAAAATTACAGGGAATAGCTGCATTTCCAAACCATGAGATACTGCTATTGCTTGTTACAAGCCACTGATCCCTTGTGAGATACAGCACAAGAGAGGATCATGCACTGACCTGCAGTTATGCAGTTTGCCATTCTGTGGAATTCCTTACTTCTAAGTGACTTTACTTACCAAATGTATTTGGTTACTGGGTAGCAGAAAGCACTACACCTATACAAATAACCTATGTCTCATTAGATGTAGCGGATGTAGAAAATTACATGTATGTACTGGATGTGCAAGAAATTCATGATCATGACTGATTTGGTTTGGCTTTCTGCACTGGTTTCTTGCAAACCTGGGCCGATCACAGTGCTGAGAAGTATGCACTCATGCTTAGCAATGATACAGTGGATGACTTTTGCTCGTTCATGTACCCTTCAGATTCATGTAGGGGTGACAAGGATTGCCCAGAAGCAGCAACAGATAGAAAGATGAGACTAGTAATGACATTGGCAGTATGAATGCTTGTAAGGAACTGGTCAGGCATGAAAGTGAAAGATGAGTAATGAACAGGTGAACAGACTACACTGAGGAACCTCACTTCAAAATTAGTCAGGTTTCTGCAATGGAATGTGGAAATTAATCAAGCATGCACTAGGCTTCTACCTTACCAGAACAAAAGCAGGAAAGCAAAAGCAAAAGGAAACAACCTAAGGATGTTAGAATTTTGCTCTAAAATCTACAGTGATAAATGATCATAATTAGCATAACTTTTGCTTTAAAACTTTTAACATCTTTAGCTCTTGGAATCAAGATTCTGGACCTGATTCACTATAGTTGCCCCTATGCAACATCAGTTTTTCTAAAACTATTTAAAAAAATCCAAATGTTCTCTTTTCTCTCATAATATATAAACTCTGACCCAGCATTTTGCATCAATATCTCTGTACACATAACTTAGGGCAAAAAGAGGCTAAAATCTCTTCACTAAATAAAATAAGTTTTTTAAGTAGTGCTTCTTGGCCCAGAAGAAATTATAGCACACAAATTATCCAGAAAATGGTTCTGAAACTTTATCTCTCCATGTATATTTTTATACTGTGACTTGGACAGAAGCATCCTAAGTTGGCAACTGCCTAATTCTCATCATCAAATACAATCTTTGGCTGATACAGGAAGGTCAGAATATTCTCACAGATCCAAATATTTTTCTGAAAATAAAGACTCTCTACAGTGAAAGCCAAGGTCATGTAGTAGGCCAGAATAATTTTCAGGTAAACTGGTGGTTTCTTACACTTTTCTTCCCACTTTAACCACTCATACACTTTTGTTGAAAATCCAGGTTTTCAACTCATAGCTGTACTTAGAAAGTCTATCAAACCCAGCACCTGCTTATCGAATTCTTAAATTTCGTCAGCAACTTGCCTGTGTACTTGATAGCTGTTTCTACTTCTGAATGAATCCCCTTGATCTTATTGTAGCTTGTGGTCCTAGCATTTCATCCCCCCTTTGCCTTGAGTTTTTTGGGTGAAAAGGTATGCTAAATTGCTGTCCAACACTTTTTCAAAGTCACTAAAATCTCTCATTAGATGTATTTATAAGAGCTACAGGAGTGCCACACACAGCAAAGACATTTCAACAATTGAGAGAGTGGGAATAAGCTATAAAAGACAAAACCAAACTTTTCAATACAAAATGGAAATTTTAAAAGGGTCACCTGAGATCCTCCTTTTGCTTCTTTTTCTAAGTTGTCTGTATTAAGCATATTGTCTAAACCTGTGTTGTTCTTTTGGGTAAATAAACAGCTTTGTCTAAAGTGTAAGGCACTAGTAAAGCATTCTTTCCCCTTGTATGACCTGAAATGATGACATGATGCTTGCAGAGCATTCAAAGCTAGACAGTTCTGAACAAAGCAGACATTTGAGGAAACAGCATGTGCTGTGAATATTTGGACTGGTAAGTATAATAACAAACACTGCAGGCAAAGTTGGTAGAAAAGGAAAATAAATTAATCTGTCCTCAGTGTAGTCCGGAGGTGGCTCAGCTGTGGAGCTCTGCAGTCACACAGCCTTGCTGTGGCAGTTGGTGGTGAAGTTGTCACGCTGAAGGGACTGCAGCTGTGCCGAGACAGTTACCAGACTGCACGCTCCCAACAGGAGTTGTTCTAGTCTGCAAAATGTCTCTAGTTATGCTTCATATGGTCAGATTCTGAGTGGAGGATTTTTCTTAATCATGACTTTTTTCCCCCCCTCCTCAGGTTCACAGCCAGCAAATTCCTCATTCACATCAACAGGAAACATTCCTTCCAACTGTGGATATTCATTCAGATCAGCCTACAGGAACACGGTCTTCAGCTGGACAAAACACACTTAAGCTTCTTTGAAGTACTACAGTCTGAAAAATCCTTTTTGTTTGATTACATAAAATTGTTGTCTCTTCCAACAGCACAATACCAGAAGAAGCTTTGGGGTATGGAGGTGCTGTTGGATCCAAGTCTGATGTTTAGACAATTTCTTCTGCTTATTTAATAATAGACACAGTTGAATCAGTTCTTTGCCTCGTTAACTTTTCTTTGACAAAATTTACTTGACATACTTTGCTTAGTGTTGTGCTTTGTCTCTCCTATAAACCTTTATTTTGGACTCATCAGGGGTTTTATGAGTGTGGGACATTAAAGCAAGCACATTTACAGTTGAATCCTTCAATTGTGACACTGCTGGTCTTAGTTTTTATACCTTCTGTTTTAATTTCCTCTGAATGTCTCATATGGCTGGATACTAGATTCCATTGAAACTGTTCTTTTATAGAGGAAGGGCAGACTAGGGGATCTATGAATCCCATCTCACTTAAAAGTGTACCTACACTTGAAAGCATGTGCACGTATGGACAATATCTTGAGGATGTTCTTGATTTATTCATGAGTATCATGCATTACAAACAAGTACTCAACGTCAGTAAGCAATTTTTCCAGTGAAGTCTATGGAATTGTTTGGTGTGTAGGAAATTATAACTGAGTTTTTGTTAGTTTGCATGCCAGGGTCAATGTGGTGAAGATGGACACTTTTCTTCTGCATAGTATATCTATGTAATCCTGAGTTCTATCAGCTATGACAGAATGGTATTGTGAACCACAATTAATTTCCTTTACAATAGTGTGGATAACTTCACGGCTCATTAGACTGATGATTTCATTCTGAATTGTTGGACTTGTGTAATCTTGTTTTCTCTTCAGCTAGCTTCCCAGGGTCTCATTGTCATTGCTGTGAAGCTTCAGTAATTCAATAAAATTCTCCTCATCAATCTGATGGCCATGAATTACCAAGCCTTGTCTACTCTAGTAATGTACGGTGAGTATTATTTTATACTATGAGCAAAACTGATATCCTATCTGACATTTCAGCTTGCTTTATCCTTCAGACATGCTGGAAAATGTGATATGTGATATTCCAATCAAACAAAAACAATTTGGTGACAATTTAAACAACTTATTGACCAGAAAGCATAGATGAATGGTGGGACTTTGGCACTGAAGTGGATTTTTCTTTCTCGCCTTCACCACTACTGACTCGATTCCTTGTGCGACTGCTTTTGGTAAACTTACTGTCAAGTGGTACATCTGTGGCATCAGAGGTAAGGCACTCACTGCTCAGCTAGCTCCTTACAGATGGTGAATCTGTGACACCACACCAAAGGACTTAAGAAACAGTCACAGAGAAGTAAAAACCACTGAGGAACAAATACAAAAATATTTTATATTTTTTATAAGATAACAGTAACAGCTATTTCTGGTAATCAGAAGTTTGAAGAGTATTTACTTGCCTAAGTCTGTCAAAATACAATGTCATGACATCATTCTTGGAGCTATACTAGAATATGTTACTTTTATGAATGACATTAAGGTGGCTTGCATTCAGATTTTCCCAACTCAAAACAAACCAAACCAAAGAAAAAAACACAAACCAGAATGAAAGATAAAGGGAAGGGTGAGAAAAAGTGAGAACAAAACCAAATAATTTTCAAAATGAAGAATGGAACATCAAGCTTATACTGTGGTTCACCGCTGTTACACCTTCACCTAAAAGGATGCATGAGGTTTTATTTCACAGATCTCTTCAAAAGTATTGAACTTCAGTTGGTATATGGAGATACAAGCCTGTCATGCACACTTGTAGAAATCGTAGGTCTGTTAATATGTGTAGAATTTAAGTTAGAAGTTGAGAATAAGACTTGTCACTATTCTTCCATTTATGTCTCAGCTCTCATCTATGAATGGGAATTAATTTATCATTACCACAGAAAATTTTAACAAAGGTAAATAAATCAGAAATTAAAAATAGTCACATATTAAAGTGAGGGGATGCCTTAAACGCCTAGGGACAAGTCTAAAATCAATAGCTCTTTTTGCTGTCTTTTGTGAAGAGCATAATAAAACAAATGCTTAATGACCAAATGCTTCATTTGATAACATTCCAAGTAAACCATCTTCTTATATGATATGAATTGTGCAGCATGGATTATGAAGATAACCTCAGTTTGGTATGTTTTATGTTCTAACAACTCCACAACATCATTGTCTCTCACTCTCATAGTTAAATAATGGAGATCTTCCAAGAGAATTGGTCAAAAAAGAATCAGTGACTGAGAAGTGAGAAGGCTTTGGGTCACACACTTTAAACTTCTATGTCATAGAGCAGATCCTGAAAAAATATTGTTTATAATGCATAAATAAACACTTTAGATACATTATTTTTAGAATATTTCTACATTGTGCTGTGTTTTCTGAGTAATTATGACCAATTCTCAAATTTATATAATGAGCATGTAAATACATTACTGCACTTTCACTTTCATATTTAACAGGTTTTAAAATCTGACTGCCTGAATTGTAACCTTTATTTGAAAGTAAACATTTTATTTATAGAGCTTATTGGTACTTAAATTATAAATGCAACACCCTGTCAGAGAACCCTGTCTCAAAGACTGCCAAAACAACCAGGATGAACAGTTTCTATCAAGTGATCAACACCAGAAACGGACAAATACCTCAAAACTCAGAAGTTTATGTTTTAAAAGATGTTCTATAGCATAGATAGTGACTTATTGTATTAGATAGATAGTTATTCCCCCTGTATTTGTATGTTTTATTTTGATTGGTGGTGGCTACCCAGTTACCGGTCTTCTACTGGTTGTGTATTCCCTATTTTTTCATTGGCTGGTTTGTGATGCAAAACCCACAGTCATCATATGAGGATAGCCACGCCCCATCTGTATTCCCCTCCTTCCCTCTTAGCCCTTCCCCTACTTGCCACGGTCCGCCCCTAACTCCTCGCACTTTCCAAGCTTCTCCCTGAACCCTACATCAGTCCCATGCTCCCTGAATAAATGAGTTCCAGCCTTCACCCTACCATCGGCTGAGGACGTTTCCTTTCTTCCCTACGGCACGCGGCAACACCCCACCTCCCCAAAATGTACAGTGTAAGTAGTATATTAAAGAGTAATTACAGCACTTTCTGTCATGAATCAAACTGCCATTGTGTAAATATTCTTTTAGGTTATATCTAGAGTATACAGCGGCAATAGCAACATGGCACCATCAAGTCTATTAGACCATCTGAATACTGTGAAACTCACAGGGCTCAATCTTATCTAGGTTATCTGGATATTAAATTTATGCAAATTACCACTGGAAATTTCAGTTTGCAGAGAATCCTGATAGCTAAAAGTAGTGTCACAGTCCCTGCACAATTTCATGTGTGGGACATGTTGGAAGGAAACCTCAGATAAGTCTTAAGTAGCAGCATAAGACTGAGAAGGTTCTTTCTCTCACATTACAGGTTGAAGCAGCTTTGCTCTTAGCCCTGCTCCCCAAACTATGAATACACAGCCAATGGCTTTACCTTCACTGAGATGGCAATTGACAACACAGAGCTGACCAAGTCAATGGAGGCTGTTTAAGATATCTATACAGTACCAGTATTTGCAGTGTTGGTGTGCTGTGGTCTATGACCACTAATTGCAATATTCTACCCCAAAAGGTGTACAAAGTGCTCCCATGGAAGCCAATAGGAGCTTGAGAGCTACAGCACATCCTGGGGATGGCTGGCCAGAAGAATGTAAAAGGGCTCTTCTTTTCTTTACAGCAATTCCTTAAACTCTGCTACTGCTTTTCCTCATACGTGCGAATGGGCTTGGTAACATAACAAGTGTATATTCCAGGTTTTTTGGAAAATCTATGCAGATTAGTTTGACTATTCTCTAGGTGGTGCAGAGTGCTATGATGATCAACATGTGGTATGTGAAGACATTGCATTTCATTCATACAAGTCTGGTGCATTTTTTTAATTCATACAACATTGGAAAGTTTTGCAAAGTGATTTATTTATTTACTTACTTATTTTTAGAAAAAATAGGATATGAAGGATTTGATTCTTTCGGGACTTCAATGGTTTCTTAACTACATTCTCATCTACTTTCTCAACTATTTTAGTAATTTCAGATATTTTAACAGAAAGTTTGTGATTTCAGTATCCAATATTGCACTTTTTGTAGGGCACAGTCTTTTAGTACTGTAGTTAGATTGCTGTTCACATCAGGAAAAAGGGGCCTCCCTGTCTTGTTTGATCTAAGTGGATGACTGGCCATGGCTTGCATTTTGACTTTTGGAAATACTAGGTAGAACTATCAAGTTCTGCATGTAAGATTTATTTATTGACTTCTTTATTGCCCAGTATATTACAGATATTTTAAATGGATTTACTCAGATAAACTCTTCCCTTTATGCTTTGTTGTGTGACAAATCCACCAAAGGCCTCTTATTTTTCATAGCAGGGAAAAGACTGAGATTTATTGTAGACATCTGAAGGTTATATGCCAAAATATGGCAAAAAAATATATGGCTTTATTTGAATTAGATTTTTGTAATTATTGAAGCTAAGTCTTATAATCATCATGCTCCAAAATGCGACTTTCTACTCACTGGAAATCAAAGTTAGAGGGGCAGAAGACTTCTCGACAGGCAATACAGGTCCCTTGTGCTTCCCCCATAAAAATACAGAAACCTGTATTTAAGGCAATATTCAACACTAATTTCTGAGTGAAGTTTAAGTATGTCTTTGACTTATAAAAGTTACAGTGCTTAATTTGTGATTGCTTGAGATGCTGCCTCTAGATCCACATTTTCCAGTTACTTCTCCAGGGATAGTCTTACTAAATTGCCTGGATTCTCACGGTTACCGTGCCCCTTCCACAGGAAAGGAAGGAGTTAATGTATTTCTGAGCACCTTGACTTACCATACAACAATCAACTCATTTGCTACAGACTTTTTCCAAAATCTTTCTGGCTGCTGTCTGTTCCAGTCTCAATGCAGGCATGATAGTCATAAGTAATGACTTGTGCCCCAGGGGAAACTTTGCAAGCTGTAGATGAGCAACCCCTCCATCCTATTTCCTGTTAACTGTGGCAACCAGTGGTCTCAGGCATGATGGGAAGCCCAGCAGGATGACTGTCAGGTTAGTCTATAAAGAGGATGATAGAGAAAAATTTGCATATCTTTACAGAAAATGCCTCTCCAACAAAGGAGAAATCATTGACATGCTTATTTGGGACATGAGCAAGATTAGTTTACATCACGAGAGGTGGTAAGTGACCTCTGGATACTGCACAGAAATGTAATGAACAATGCAAGATGTCATGAAGGCCTTTGTAACGGAGGTAAAGAACCATTAAGGGTTCTTTAGGATCCAAAGAACCATTCTTGGATCTGCTAGGGAAATGGGAACCAACTGAAAGATGCCATGGGATAGGTAATGCGATCAATGTCATGAATAGGAACTTTTTGTGTTGATATGTATGAGACGAAACTGTATTTGTTACAGAAAAAATAATCCAGATGTTACATAAGAACTTGGATGAGAAGTTATGAGTGTAGATAGATAGTTGTGTCTAAGAGATTATAGAAACAAAGAAACCCTATAGGAATTAGGCTTGCAAGTCATCTGGAGATAT
This sequence comes from Campylorhamphus procurvoides, assembly GCA_013396655.1. Taxonomy (NCBI): domain Eukaryota; kingdom Metazoa; phylum Chordata; class Aves; order Passeriformes; family Dendrocolaptidae; genus Campylorhamphus; species Campylorhamphus procurvoides. The sequence goes on along the minus strand of WBMV01001735.1, from coordinate 1,602,916 downwards.
GGTCATATCTTGGAGTGCTAGGAGGAGGTATAAGAAAGGCAGTTCAATTTTGAAAGATGGAGCATTATTGACTAAATAAAGAAACCAAGATGATTTCTATAGCAAACAGAATGATAACTACTTAATGAATTTAAGTCATTTTACTGGATACATTACTGAATACATAATTTCAAAAGCTTTTACTTGCTAGTGGAATAGTCATCAGATTTCTTTTAACAAGACAATAAACTATTTTCATTTTAATGGTTTAATCTAAGAAGCAAAATCATAATTTCCATGTAATTTCTCATACAGAGCCATTTTAAAAATTACTTTCCAGGTGATGGGCTAAAGAAAAATTGTTTGTCAGTCACTCTAGTCAACCAACCTACTATGAACCCATCCAGGACTTCCAATCTGCAGTTTTCAACTTTGGCCATACTGTTCTCTCCTGTTTTGACTCTGTGGGTTTTTTTCAGCTTGAATTTCAAGTCCACTTGCTAAGTGCCCTACTACAAGTCCTTGTCCCTGCATATCCATTTTGTTCAATACAAGCTGAACTGAGATCACCTCTGCGCACTTCAAGGCAGCATTACAGCTATAAGAAAGGTGATTTTTCAAGACACATGTTGCATGCTATTCCTGCTACTAAGAGCATTTCCTCTAAGCTGTAGCTAAGATAAGTAACAGTTCACATTGAGGTGATTTGAGCTACACTTACTCTGCCACTGACTTTGAACTAAAATCACGCAAAATCAACCCCCCTCACTGCTGTTTGAGAGCACTCCTAGAATGCAGAATACAGGTTTGGGGCTACATATGCATGAGTATGACTTAGGAGGTCTTATTTAACTACTGAAACAAAATGTGATACAATGGAATATTTCAGCAGAAGCATTGTTATTAGCCACAATTTGTAATACCCATTGCCCTAACAGAAGCATTTACACTGGCTTTTGGAAAATTTACATCCACTAGGGAACATGTGAACAGGACAAAGCCTGAGCAGTAAGAGATAAAATTCCAAGGTTTGGATGATTAAAAAGTCTTTGATGTTCTAAATGAATAGAGTATACATGGAGACCAAATACATACTCTCCAAATTTGATTCAATAAAGCTGAAAATCTTTGTCTTACCCTTGGCCTCACAGTGCACCCCACATTAAAACCATTCAATAAAATTTGATATATCGTCAACTGTTGCCTGCCTGAAGATTAAAATATTTAAGTTTTTAATTAATACAACAAAGACAGACGAGTAATGCCCTTAACCCTCCAGCTGAGCAATCAGGAACAACAAAAAAAAATTTATTTACTCTGGAGAAAAGCCTGAATAAAGAAATGGGCTTTGCACTGTGTCCTGAAGGTCCACAGAGAAGGCCTTGGGTACCTGTATAGCTTTCTAGTATAGCTATGTCAGTTTGGGGATTGATTTTAAACATTTATAACTCTTGACATTGATGCACTTTTATCATTATGAAGATGCTTGATCTTAGTAGAGCAAGTACAGTCATTTCAGTGCAAGTGTAACTCACTGATGAGTGAATGTGAAGGAACATGTCTGCAATGTATTCTGTTCAGACATATGTGCTAATTCCACCTTACAGAAGTCAGAAATAGTAGGTTTGTTCAGATGGCATTGAGCAATCAGAGACACAGTTATAGTGAGTCAATCACAGAATTGTGATAATGTGGCTGTGCTGTTTCTGGGCTTGAATGTCTGCTTTAAACTATTGTTGCACTGTGCTCTGGACAAATCTGCACACTCAGAATTAATTGGTTGGTCGTTCCTGTAATTCTGCCTTACAGAATACAGGTAAAGTCACTGCTTGCCACTGTTGGATCCCTGTAGATCTGATACTTAATCTAACAAGAATAATTTTCTTTCTGTTTCTCCTAACAGACTCCAAAGGAAGGCTAGATGATTTGTTCAGCTGGAGAAATTCACATTGTAGATATATTAGTTGAGATGAATCCTACTGTTGTGTTTTGGGCAGAAGAGTAATAAAGTAAAAATAGGATCTTAATTCCAATGTAGCGACATATCCATTACCAGGACAACATCATTAAAGTAAGCAGATGTAATCAATCAAAGTGGTACAATTTCCACATGCAGAAGATGCAGCCCCAACTGCTTTTGTAATACAGGGAAGAAAACTCCAGAGCTGGGAAGTTTGGTGAGAATTTGATGATCTCCTCTGCAGCTAAAATGCTACTAAATCACCTTGTCTCAGCTATTCTCAACAAGCTTGCAGCAGTGCATGAGAGAAAGTGTGTCTCAGGTAGTTAAGTCTCAGATCATGTAGGGCTCTCAAAGTGTAAAAAGCATGGTAATTTGCTCTCTGAAGGGAAGCAGTAACTAATGTACCACTGCAGTGTGTTTCTTCTGACCAGTTTGACTAAAGAAGCGGGTCACTGCATCTGCACCAGCTGGAGCTTCTGAGTGACTTTCAGGAGCATAATATGTTTAGCAAGCAGCATGGTAATCTAATCAGTGAATGGAAAAGCATGACTGTAGGCAAAATGTGGCAGAATGGGAAGAACTTATAGTTAAAAAAGGGAAAAAAATAAGCTTCCCTCAGCATTTCTAAACATGCATTTTTTAATGTTTTCTGGAGTCAGAACTAATTTGATTGCTATGTTATAAATCTCATTGCCAAACATTTTAGAATCATATCAACAGGAATCTTAAATAACCAGTTGTAAACTGCTGCATTGTAAATTTCTGCTTCAATGTGAGTTGAGGAAATGTGTGAAATCATTTGGTCCTGTTTGCAGATAACTCCAATCTGCAGGCTCCTTGCTTTGGTAAGGGTCTTAAAAGTGGATCCTGCTGAAGTCATGCACTGGGACTGAATGTTGTACATTTTCAAAGTCATATCAAGTTTCCGCTTAAGATGTCTACAGTAGCAAAGCAAAGGAAATGACTGATCTTTTATTCTGTGGAGGAATAACTAAATACCGCAGAGTATGCTGATTTTCTTGAACAGAACTTTTGAATGGATTTGGCAAGAGAACATTTGAACACTCTAATGTAGAGCCTGACACTATAAAATGGTATGAAATACAGTAGATTCAAAATTAATTCATTTAATTGTATTAATTAACAATCTTCTCCTTTGGGAGCCATGAAATATTTTGTGTAAAGATGGCAGGCTCTGCCCTTAAAGGCTCTTATTTAGCTTTTGTCTTACTAGGTCTAAGAGCGAAAACAACATTGTCAAAAATGTACTGCATTTCCCGTACATGAAGTCCCATTATCCACCTGTGCTGCCATAGAATGAGAAAAGCACCTCTGCTGAATTTTTGTACCTTAAAATTAATTAATTTTTATTTTTGTAGTCATTTCTAGCAAATCAGAACCTCTTCTGAAAGTGCTGGACCAACAACCACACTTGACTACTCTGGTGAAAATGTGGAATTACTGCCTTGAAATCACATAATTTTCAACTAACAGAATTTGACACATAGAAAATGTATTTTGGCCCATTACCTTTTTACAGTAAAGGGAAATTTCAAATAGTTTCCGTGTGAGTTCCTAAATAATTCTATAGATAGCAAAGAAGACAGCATTCGGCATATTGGATCAAACTGATGGTATAAACTGCTTATATCAAAGGCAACACTACCAGTTGCTTCAAAGAAAGGTAAAAGAAACTGCAAAGGAGTGGTATGGACTAACCTGCCACAAGGGCAGAAATAAGAGGAAATACAGGAAAAATGTATATATATATAAAACGAAAGGGAATAATATAGCAAATACATGCAAGGAGATTAACTCCCTTTTCTAAAGATATTTGAAAATGCATCTCTACTATATAAAGTACCAAGACTTATCTCTTTTATTAAATATTTAGAGTAAATTCTCTATTTAAAAAATGCTGGGCACTTCTTTTGCATCCAATGAATATTCATTGGGAAGTTCATTGGTGGGTGCCTATTCAAAACTGAAAGATCAAAAGGGAACTGTGTCAATTTTGTCCTTTTCTGGGTTGACTGCTATTTTTTGATGTAATAAATTGCCAATTTTAGAAGGGTAAAGAACAGAAATGGAAACGAGTATGCCTTTCAGGAGACTTTTGACTGTGCCGTTATGAATAGTCCCCAAACAAACAGCTTGTTGCAAGCCATTCACATAGTAGATAGACATCCAATTGTTAGCCATGCAAATAACCATATCCAATGGTCAGACAGCTGTTAGCTGGCTCTTAGAATGATTGGTAACCAGACTGTTGTAGAACTTACTCCTGTCTACAGGCGGCTGGGTCTCATCTTTTTCTAAAATCTTATTAATAAATTGAACACGTTTTGTGGGATCACTGATGTCTATTGCCTCTCTTCTCACTGTTTCAGTAACATGTAGAAGGCAAAACTGAAAAAAGAACAAGTAGGAAAAACATGTTTATGGGTTATCTTTATAGATTAGGGTTTTATCCTCATAGGAGGGTTGTAGGCAAAATTAAAGCCTTTTTTTGTGCAACCACTGCAGCACTTTTGCACTTCTCAGCGCAGGTATGTTATGCAGGCACACACATACACACATAGACACTCTCATACATGCTGCTTATACACTTATACATCTTTTTCTTAGTGTCAAAGCCATATTCTGAAAACACATACACCAGGAGCAAACTGAGACTTTTAAAGGTTACTGAAAACTGCCACTGATAAATAGGAAAGTCTTTTACAGGTGCTTAGAACAGGCAATTGCACATTGTTCTGATTGTGGATGGTTTTTCATGTCTTGCAACAAAAACTTGTCTAATGTAGAGTGACTAAAATACTTCAGATTAATTGGAAACACATGGAAGTTGAAAGCTAACTAGATATAATGCTCCTGGTAGTGCCCAGAAATGCCCAAGTATGGTAGAATTGTTTAGCTGGGCTGTCTACATTGTTTGCAGGATGTGATGCATCAGCTAAATCATAAGTCACATCAGGAAGAGAGTTTCTCTCACTTTTGTCTGACTCTGCAGTTTCTGACATTTTCGTAAAAGATACTCATTTAATAAAATTGGTAGTATCTGGGCTTAGGCAATCCTGTCCCTGGTGTCTTCCACCCATTCTCTTAGACTCTCATGACCTTATCTTTCTGTTCCCCATATGAGGTCTTCGTGTGCTGCCTCTTCACTCTTGTTTCCATTGCAGCAGGCTGCTAGTGTCTCTCGAGTCCTCACAAAGCCACATCCCGTCGCTGCTCTGTCAAAACCCAAGCATACTGGCTGAACTCCACTAATTCTCAAAAGACACTAACATGTCTCTTGCTTCCTCAGACCTCTCACTTCTGGAGGAGCAATGCATATTTTCCTGAAGAGGCTCTTCTGGAGCCAACACAGCTTCAGGAAAACAGAGCTCCTTGATTCTGTACTGAATTTTGTAATGATATCATTGCTGAAACCCACAGCTCTCAGCAGGAACCACAACTCAAAGGTTACTGGTGACATGGGTGTGTTAAATTAAATTTCCTTTTCTTTATAAAACAATCTGAGCCTTCACTTTCTGCTTTGAAGTGCAAAGTCTGAGATTGAGATGCAGCCCCGCTGTACATCTTTTAAAATTGTTAATTTATATGAATAATGGACAGCAGAAATTTAGAATATAATTTAATAACCTTCTGAGTTAGGCTACTCAGTTGAGGAGTAAACCAAATTTTAAGTCTCCTGAAAATTTTACTGAAGAAGTTTTTTGGATTCAGAATTAATTTTACATGAATGCATGCTTTCCCCATCACAGTGTATTTCTTACCTACAAGGTTATGTTGTCTTTTTATTTTACCTGTTTCTTCTCATCTCTTACTGGCTCAATGACATTTTAATTATGCCAAGCAAATAGGAAACAGACAAACAGAAGACATGCATATACAGCTATCTTGCCCTTCTTGAGGCTTTGTGTAACTACCACAGGAGATCATTCACTGAGAGAGGAGAGTTTCTTTCTGGAGAGTAGGCAATTCAGCACAGCTTTCCTGTCTGTGAAAGAATATTCAAACCAGACCATGTTCATGGCCTCTCAAATCTTCCACTGGAATGTAAACAGGATTGAAGCACTCACATCTTTGGGTTGCAGTAGGTAGCAAAGGTTAGTTACAACATTACATGGCATCATGATGCCTAAGTCCACCTAGGGATGACCCTTTTGGTAGCTATTTTCCATATGAAAAACTAGGACAACTACTGTGCTATACGTCACAGAGGTGTTAGAGGTTAAAGTTTGACAGTACAGAATGGATGGAATGAGATTTAGAACTACATAACATTCTCCCAACAATATAAACAGTTAAAACAGAATTCAGAAGAACTGGAGTAGTTAATGTTCCTCTTGACATTTGTCACAGAACCCCTTCTTTCGGAACATTATGAATATATGCTTTTAGGGGCTTCTTGGAATGTTGCTGCTAAAACTGTGCCTTGTCCTGTGAGAGTTCCAAACATGCTTACAGAATAATAGGTTTTCCCTCTCACCTAGTACATGGAACTAATTGCAAGTGTTCATCTTTTATTCTCCATAGCTATTTGGAATCTAGCAAATACTTCCTCAGTTTCAATTCTGTTAATCAAAGACCCCTAGCTGGTATTTTCCAAGTCCTCCAGATTTCTTAATCGTATATGTTTTATTAATTACCTCAAAACCTGCTTTAATACTCCTTACAAAGTATCTGGTTTTCCTGTTGCCGGATGTGAGTTCACTAGGTGAAAGTTACCATGAAACAATTTAATGGGAGCTTCAATCTCACTAGTTTTTTTACTAAGTATAATTTATGCATACAGTGCCCCAGGTGTCTGTGGAGCTTAACAGGCAATTTAAAAAAAGACCATAGCCCAATTAACTAAAACAGTAACTATTAAAAAAAGGTGCAAGTGTTTGGGAAAAGGGTGAGATGACAAGAATTATTGCAAGATTGAAAGGTCACAAATATGCTTACTGTTATGGATGAAACTTGCCAGTTTACAACAAACTGAAATGGAAAGACTGGAACAAAGACTGAAGTGCTTATTTCTGGGTGCCTAACTGGAAGCTGAGGGCTTTGGAGAGAGATCTGAAAAAGGGAGAAGCATTGTGCAGGGATAAGAAGCATGAAGCAAACAAAAGCATGTGTCCTTTGTGAAACAAAGAGGGTAACGGAAGTAGGATCTGTTGGGCTGCTGGGGGGAAACAGGGTAAGTCAATAGGGGGGTTGAGGCAAACTTCTACTAGGAAAGTGAGGATGAGAGACTATTTGCTAACATCTCTTGCTGTGCTTGGGGCTACATACTACACAGAGGACACTGTCCAAGGCACATAAGAATTTACTATCTGAAAAGCTGATAGTTCAGTTTTATCCAATATGGTCCTTTGCAACAACATTTGCCAAACTGCAGCTATGCCAAAGCTTAAGAACAGGCTGACTTCCAGTATAAGAAATTGTTGGATTATCTAGACCACAATTCACTAATTTCTTCACTGTAGTGAATATGCATAACAATTAAAAATTTTGCATAGGATTTATTACCCTTCTGCTTGACTTTGTTAGGAGTTCCATGAAGAAACTTTTTCTCTTGGGGGAAGATGCAAATATTCAATGCTGCTTTCCTAAATAAACCAGCACTTTCAATTTTGTAGTTGCAGTTTGTCCAAATATTTCTCTCAGTTTTACAGTGCAAATTGTCTTTATGCAAATTACATCTTTGATGACATAGGGAATTTATATAAGTCTGTTATTTCAGACTTTTTAGCACCAACAGCAGAGGTGATGTCAAATATCTTCAGCAACTGGGGGCTAAAAGTATTTCTTTTAACTTTACTGTAATTACCTTGTAACAGGAGTTGAAAAGGTGATTTTTGTCTTGATTTTCTAGAATATGGCATTTGATTAATTTTGTGTGTTTTTTATAACAATCTCTTTGTTCTAACTTGAGTATGTTAATTGAAATATCAGCACTAAATATAAAGTTTAACGACTGCCTCAGCTAACTTAAAAAAGACAGTTAAGGTTACTTTTTTTCTCAGAGTGACAAAAACCTGTAAAAATTCCTGGTGCTGCACCTATGTTGCCTATTTCTTCAATTATGTTTCTTCACAGTCACTAGGACTGTAATATTTGTTTCAGTAAAACCATCAATGGAAAAAGAAAGCAGTTCCCTGATCTTGGTTGTATGCACTAGTTAGTAAGATACATTCCCTGATTTTAAGGATGCAGGTGTAGGCTGATCCTTCATGACAATGGTGCTGCCTCTATACTCCTATGTCCAGAAGTAGATGTCTGCAGGCCAGCATTCAGTTAACTTCCTGGATACAAGGGAAAACAAGCTATCTATCTCCTTTATTTTAAATATACCTCTCTTTTTTCTAAGTAGAACCATTAGTTTTTATTGATAGGACTAATGCTTTGCATTTAGCCCAAATTACAATAGGAAAGGAGATGCTTAAGGGTAACTGGGTGATGAAAGGACTACATTACAGTACAAGTCCAAGGGCTGCTGTTTCCTATTTGTAATGCTGAATCCACATGCAAGTCATATTTAAGCTATAAACTGTGGCGCCTAGGGAGTATACACTCAGATTGCCTTGAGAAACTAAATACTTTTATCAAATCACCAGATGGTCTTGTGTTCAAAACACACTTTTGAACAACAGAGCTTTTCTGTATTCACCTGAAGATAATAAATGGGGCTTTCAGCAACCTAGACATCTTAATTAACATGTTGCCCTGATTTTTTATAATTTTACTTGGAGATACTTAATATACATCATTTCAAACTAGAGATAATTTCACACACCATACATAATTTCTACTAACCTCCACTGATCTGCCTTGTTTTAATAATCACAGTTATTGTGCAGTTCTAAATCAGGGAAGAGACTATACCATCCATTTTCTTTCATGACAGAAATATCATTTGCAGTTGGCACGTTTAATCATTTGATGCTATGAAGTTTTAGCCTCTAGAAGAACATGGTTTGGGCTCTGGTTTTGAGGACATTTCAGCATAAAGAGACAGGCCTTGGCTAAATGGAAGAAACACATCAGAGTGTGTGATTTTCATCATGGTAGTAGAAAGAATCAGGTTTTTGACTCTCAGGATGTCTCAACGAGGCAACAGTCTGTTTGGATGAAACAATTTCTGTTGTAGTAGGAGGAGCACTGATAAACATGAAGATGTTATTGAATATACTTCAAACCATAGCAGCTGAATAGAGTTCTGTTAACTCAGATGTCATTACTTGCAAAGTAAAAGGACAGAATGGGTTTTCTGAAACAAGAGAAGAAGAATAGTGAGGATATATGAGTTTAATTACCTCCATGTCAGTATGTATATTTGAGGAATATGTCAAGCGATCCAGAGAAATGATACAGCATCTGACAGTGATTATGGCTTTGGAGGCATAATGAAAATTCTGATGGGTGAATTGTGAAGTGAAATCTAAGTTCAAATATGAGAAAGAAATCTATAGAAAGATGAGATGTCCTTAGTGTCATAACTGAAAGCATGCTCACAACTATAATCTGAAAATACAGAGAATATAATACATAAAACTGAAACCAATCAATAATAGCTGTAAAAATCGATGGCATCTGAAAACTGAGTGCTCTGTATATCGTTAGTAAATGTTGTATACCTTTGTATGCTATTTTTGCATAAGTGTGTCAAAGTATCCAGAGGCACATGACCACAGCCAAAGCCAAAACCTTTTAAATATCAAGGTAGTTACAAATATGACCAAATCTGAACTGAATATTGTGCATAAGATCTGAGCCACTGTAACCAGCAACAGATTACACTCTTTGTGAAAATGAAAAATTTGAAAATAATAAATATCTAAGGCTAGTACTGGATAGGGATAAATATCAAAAATGATAAGGAGAAGATAGAAAGAGAAACAGGGATAAATGCAGTCCAACAGAAGGTGATTTAAAACTTACAGATGGGGAATCAAAATTTTCTTCCTAGAGGGATTCAGAAGAAATACTCAGCTTTAACATTGGTATAGGAGGAGGGTTTATTTATAAACGAACAGACGATATCTTCCCAACATTAGATGTGAAACTCAGTTTCCTTGACAGACATTACTAAGAATAAAAGTCACTGAAAATGGAAGTGTCATGAATCTTAAATTGTTCCTTAAAAATAATGAAGAAAGCATACACAGGAATGAATTAGGGGATCACTAAAACTGCCAACATTAACCTAACTTTGTTAACTTTAAAGCCAATGGTAAAAATAACACTGATTTTTGACAGAATTTGGGTTAGGCTAGTGCTGAATTCTTTTGAAAATTCCCCTCTCAGAGGATAACTGAGTTATCAACCACAACTGCTTGGTGAGGAGTAATTCTTGCCAGATGAGTTTACTTGTTTTGTTTTGTTTTCTTTATGGGAAAACATAACAAAATTAGTAGATGATGAGAAAAGTGGGGGAGGATAGTGGCGTTTTGGTTGAGTGGTCAGTAGGCTCCTCAGTGCACTCCTCCCATCAGCTCAGTTTGGCAGGGAGAACAGCAGAGCTCCACTGCTGCCCCTTGGCTGTGATCAAGGGAGAGGGGGAATTTGAGCAGAGCCAGGCATACGGTGGTCTGGCTAGAGGAAAACTGGCAGTCCTGAAGCTAGCTAACTTCCTAGACATTTACTCACACATGTAGAGATGAACACTTCATCACAGTTCTGCCTTAATGCCAAGGTTTTGTACAGCACCTGCCTTGCTGCCAGCACTTGCCAACCAAGACAAAGTGATGATGCTACTGCACAAGAAGCATGTTGTGTTGCAGACTGAAAGGCTAGAAATACAAGCAAAACACATATTTACTCAGAGAATGGGATTTTGCCATCCAGGAACATGAGCATACTTAATCCTTATGTTTGCTACAATTTCATCCTGATTTCTTCTTTGAAAGCAGTTGAGCTGAGATAATGGGTAGAAATAATACTGAGTGAACTGGACATCACATCTGAGTTTCTAAGGCAATATGTCAGCAAAAAAGAAATAATGAAATTCAATCTTAAACTCTTAGGGTTTACAGAGAAATAACAACATTTGATAAACAAGGCAGCAATAAAACCCTATAATATTATAGAACTATTAAACTTCATGAAAGTACATTCTCAAAAAGATGCATCACTTGCATAAAATTCAAAGAAAAGAATGACAGTCCAAACAGTGCCATCTAGGCTACATTTAACAGAATATAAATGTAAATGTGCAAAGGAAATGATTTTTTTCTAATGCTGGTATGCTGTAGATTGGATATTATACAGAAGTGATTGTAAAGAGGTGATTTAACAAGGTGTTTCTGTGGACAATTTGTCTTTTTTACCTAACAAGATAGACTAAGATGCCGACTCCGTTAAAAAGAAACAAAAAACCAACGCATTGCCTTGGAATGAAGAAATAGTAAAAACATTGTAGAGAAGACAATGTTCATGGCAGGCTTCAAAGACAAGGCAAAAGATGAAACTGAGAATTAACAGTTATTTTCTTCATCCAATGCTGAAATCAGAAAGGGAATTCCTTCATAGTTACCCATGAGCTTGAGTAAGTTCAAAGTTTCTAGGGTTTTTTCTGCTTATCCCTTTCTTTTTTTCTGGTGACGTGGGCAAAAAGGCAGAGAAATACCATGTGCAATAGAAGTTATCCCAAGATGTTACTGGGATGCAAGCTTTATCCCAAGCACTTGATGGGGTGAAGGACTTTACATGGTTCAAGTCACTGAGGCAATCTCAAAGGGTATCTCCATACTGCATTAGTTGTGCTGAAGTACAGATTTTTATCCATTGTGGTTTCAGTTTTATCTATTCTGCTTAATCTGCCTCTCAGTTTCTGTGTATGGCAAATATGCTTCATTGCTCCAGGTCTGAGGCAAAGTGTGAGATGACTTATAGGAACAGTATAGATGGCTGGGGAATTTAGTCTTGCATGCTAGCTTGAGCCATAAACTAACATGGCTGTATAGACTTACCAATAAAGATCAGTATTATGATGTCAGCCAGTGAGCAGCTGGGGATGTTGAGCCAAATGACCTCATAGAGGCATGCATCTTGACACCACAGACACAAATAATTACCAATATGATACGGGACACGCAAATAAGGCAGCCTTTATTCCCACAGATATTTATGCCTCAGCCAAGACAGGGATGGTTCAATAGCTTCTAAAGGCAAGACTCTTAGTCAAATTTACTCTTCCCTCATCCCATCACCAACCACTAATTAGGAGTACTCCCTGTTCTTGTAATTTTTATCATGGTCGTGATATTTGATACTCCTCTGTAAAGCCCCTATTTTGGAGCCATGTGATTACATGAGACAGAGAATTTCCAGGCCTTAAGGTTGGTTTTCTGGTGTTTGTTTTTGTTTTGTTTTTAAAAAGAAAAGTTATAAACCAAAACAACAAATAGAAAGTCCCCAAATGCTTAGTTTTCTAAGCATCATTATTTCTGTGGCCTGACATGACTTTAACATCTGAGGTTAACAATATGAAGTTAATGTCATGTTAAAAAAGCAAGCAAACAAACAAGCAATGAAACTTTGTCCCCGAAGGAACATAAAAAATTGCTCTAACTTTTGGTAACCACCAACTGAGTTTTGATCTGAGCCAGGGACATCTATTTACTTCCCATCTTTTACATTTCTTCCCTCCTCAAAATATTTCTGATTATCTCTTCTATTAAAATTATTTGCTTCTTTAAACAATCCTCAGAATAATTCAGTCTTGTTGATGTTATGTGGTATTTTCCATGTAAATAAAAAGAAATACTCAGTAGAGAGAAATGTTAAGAAGAGTAGTTTAAAATATTTTATGACGAGAAGTATTTAAAACTTTTCTTCTGGCTCGGAATGTGCAGTTTCTAAGCCAAGTGTCCATTTCGGATTATGTAGTCAAACTCTCACTAATATAAAAGACACTAAGGCTTTTCTTTGGGAATTCTTTGGCCTACCATGCTGTTTTCTGAACAGACTGTCATTTTGTTACACAATTACTTTTAGTGATTCACCTTTTTAATGAGAGCAGAAGGGAAACAGCAAAGAAAACATTTCTCTAAAATGTTTTCAGAAAGGCCCACTGGAATTTGAAATGGGTCTTATTTGGTATACTTTGCATAATTTGTTACACTAAATATGAAACAGATTTCAACTGCAGCTGTAGTGCATGTGTTATTCAGAAAAGCTCAGGTCTCCCAGAATTCAACCATTGGCTTACTTGGAGTTTGTCAAAACTGTAGTCTCCGGGCAGAATGACACTGAGTAAAAACACAATGGCACCATCCACTGAAGTTTCACACATTTGCTCTCCTTTGACTGTTTTTGGCAAACTACATTGTTACTTCATGGTAAATTTTTATTTGAATATAAAAATATTTTACTGATCTGATAATACTGATAACAGCATTATTGTTATCACATGGGGACATGTGCAATGAGACAAACACACACCTTGTCCTCCAGAGGGATTTCCCTAGTTACACCCAGCTTCAAGTGGAGCTGGTGAAATGGCTTCAATTAGGCATTACATTTCTCAGGTGCAAATGCTGACTTGCAGTAGGTCTGTTGTCTTTTCCAATGTGGTTTGAATTTACAACTCTAACAAGAAAAGTAACTAGAACTTGTGTGGCTGTGCTGATAGCAGCTCCTCTGCATTCAGTGTTTGCTTTCTGAAGCAGAGGATCATCATTGGTTTCTGCAACCACAACCCTGAGATAGCAGTCACAGATGTTTTATGTATATGTATGTGTATATATATATATGGCTATATCAGCAATTAGACCTTAACAGTGAAAACCATGATCACAGATGAGCTTTGATTGAGAGCATTCTCTACTTACAACTAGAGAGTTTCCTAAATAATAATAAAAGAAAAGAAGATTTATAACATAGCTTTTAGGAAAGAGGAGGCGTATTATAAGTCAGTGTTTTCATCACAACAGCAGAATTTCAGTTCCGGATCAAGATGAGTCTGCTCTGCACTGCCACAGTGCAAGCACCTGATAGAACGAGTAGACTGATGACGCCTTTCACTGTTTAGATGTCTAATATTTCATGTTATAGAAACCTAACTCTTTGCTTATTATTTGACTTAATGTTAACATCCAACTAATGTCTCCCTGTGATTTTCTCTGCAATCCTTCTTGGTCCATTACAGCAATGCTCCTGTGCACAGGCGGTACCTAATAATAATGAATATAATTCTTATCTAGGTTCTAGCAGCACTTTAAGGAATTATATATGCTAGAGATAAAAATTTAACAATGGCTGACTCAAGCTTGAGATATGATTTCATAACTGTTCCATTTGTATCCTTTATAACAAAGTTTACTATTTAAAATCTGCTAAGAGTCTCTTTCTACATTGATTTCTATAAGGTCCATTCTTTGATCTACTACTAGGACACACCTGAGGTTTCACGGTATTTGAAACTACAAATCTTCATGGAGTGAAAGAGGAAACTCAGCTGTTGGAAGAACTACATACTGGTGGCTAATTAGTTAAAAATTGGCTGAGCCAATAGGAAAGGACATACTATTTTTGTTGACAAGGGTTCAGTTTGTGAAGCATGAACCAGCATGAAGTTTGAGACATAAATCTAAGAGCAAAAGTTTTTGTGGAACTTTGTTATACCTTTTTCCCTGGTGTTTTGGGGCTAGGCAAGTATTCCACCATCTGAGAAATATTTAAGTATGGCCTGATCTTACACCAAAGGAATTCAGTAATAATACTCTTGAGTAAAATCAAAACTTTAATTTCTAAGCCAAGCCATTAATTTCCTGAAACACCTTCATCACTTCTACTGCTGGCAGTTGCTCCCCTTTTAACCTTCCTTTATTCTGAAACCATCGCAAACCATTTCAGTCAGCATTATGGAAAATGACCTAGCCATTGTCAGGTCGGAGCAGCTTTGACATGCAAACCAGGATTTCACCTAGAATCCTAAGTCACCTAGGTCCTAAGATGGAGGGCCTAACAGAAGGGAAGCATTTAAAATGCTGAGTCTTCAGGAAGAAAATTAGGACACGGTCCCTACACGTACCTATAGGTGCACTCTTCCAACATTTAAATTACAGATCCTGTCAAATGAAAAGACGGAAGAACTGTGAAGAGAGTCAAATACACAACTAAATCTTGCTTATTCATTCTCCCTTTAAAACCTCTACGTATCTGATTCTTCTTTGTGATTATTTTTTATGTCTTTCACATGTGAAGTATCTTTGATCAATGGGCATTTTAACACCATGAATCTGAACTTGGAACATCAGAAGTAGTCTTTGAGTAAGAGAGGATGAGGTGACTACAAACAAAAGTATTTTATGAGAAACTTAAAGCCAGACACTGCCAGTCACATCACACTTGTCTCAAATATCATGAAAACAGATTGATCAGGCAGAGAAAAAGATTCAGAAAGTGAAAAATAGAAATATTGATTTCGAAATGCAATTGATAATTTTCTTTCAATGTATAGAGAACAACCAAAGTTTAGAGATTTACTATATCAGCATGTTTACATTTTTATGCAAATATTTCAGTTTGTTCTTCCCTTTGTTTTTCTTAATTAAAAGTTACAAGCTGCAGAGTGTAGCTGAGAATTTCATGTATACCATTCCCAAATAGCTTTTAGTCACCCTGAAGAGAGAGCCAACTCTGTTTCATTTGAGCTGCTTTCTTATTGTGGTGCAATCACCTGTCACATTTGTTCCTTGCAAAGGAACTGAATGCAGTGTTATGTCTAGGAAGTACATTATACAGAGAACTGATTTTAAAGAAGTTAACTCCTTTAGCTTGTTTCCTCAGACTTGATACCCAATTAAAAATTAGGTGAATAATTTAATTAAGTTCCTCATTCCCCCAGTTAGTAAAAAGATGGAGCTAACTCTAGAAAATGATTAATTACTTCCTAAAACAGTTAGCATAGGTTACCTGTTGAAAATGCTCATCTTCCATTGATTCTACTCTTATCAGTATTTAGTATCTGATGCTTAAATAATGGTAAGTCCCAATTTCAAATAGCTCTTAATTCCTAGAACCAGAACTATGATCATGATGTGGAGATATAATGGGCTGATCATGTATTAGTTTTTACAGGTAGTTCTGCCAAAGACAGTGGCTCCACCAACTTCAAAATCACTATTCTAATATTAGTGATTAGCCTTCTAATTTTATTACCAGGTACAAGGTACAAGAATCAGGAAGAGCATAAGTGTTAAACGGCTGAATGTCTTCAGTTATAATGGTATGTCAGAAGCCCATGCACTTCAACGCAATGGAAATGCGTGAGTGTAAAACCTTGTGGAGGCAAAGAGGAATTAAATGAGACCTGATCCAAAACTCACTATGCAAACTTCTTCTCTGATCCACTGAACTTTGGATCAAGCTCCTAGTTCCTTGGATAGCAACAGTAGTCCAGCTTCTTAGTTGCCAACATTTCTGCAGTAGTCAGCTGTATTATGCTCCACTGCATCTAGGAGGGTATTGAAAGTAATGCTGCTCTGCTGAGTGCATCTGTACAAAACAAATCCAAATTTCTGTGGACATTTTCTATCTCTTTACATTGTAAATAGAGGTCTAAACTGGATATTGTGGCAACTGTGACCATGACATGTCTTTTTATCTGTCTCTTGTCTGTTCCTAATGCCAAATGGCACTATGGACTAGAAATGATTGAGTTGCCCTTCCAAATAAGAGAGCAAAGATTTAGACCTTCCTTGCGGTTTTAAGATCCAGGTGTCTGTTCATGTCTCCAGGCTTTAACAGTTCATAAGCTGAAATAAGTCACTAGTAGCTGATGAATAGGAGTTCTGCATTTTCTTTGCATTTATATTTAAGATTCATCTCCCCTTTCTGTATCAAATTTATCATTGCCATATTTCATGACTTTACTGTAATGCTTGAAGTCCAAATAACATAGCCAACATTTTTTTCTTTTTTAAATTGATGTTGATCCACTTTGAGCTCAATGAGCAAGCTAAAATATGCAATAACGTGTAAAGCTGGCAACAGTTATAGGACCAAATAAAGCATTTTTTTTTCTCTTAAGACTTGGAGAAGATAATAGAAAACAAAAAGAGCTAGAAATTTCAATGGTTTAATGTTGTTTCAATGCTGAGTTTAAGTATAAAAGAATCTCTGAGGCTCTTCAGGATGTGCCAACAGGTCAAAACACTTTCCAGTTGCTCTAACTACTTCATAATAAAGTGGAACTGTTTGAGGATTTGACAAGTCCCATGGGTCAGGAAACACATATTAAACAGCCTTAGAGAATTTTTCTCTTTCAGTATTGAACCAATATTGCATGACATAAAAAGCAGTCCTCTCTACCATACAGAGATCTCTTTCAATGTCTGTTTTGAGTGCCAGGGTACCAGGACATTCCATTTCAAACATAAATCCCACTCAGTTCCAAACTGAGGAGGCAAAAAAAAATCTGTGAGGAAGGAGCATTAAAAAGGAGGAAGGGAAGAGAAATAGAAAAGAGCAGGAAGATTGAAAGAGCAAGGCCAAAAATCAAGTGAAGGAAAAAATTTTCCTCTTTTTCTTCCTGCCACTGTTAGTTTCTCCCTTCTTTTATTCTTCAGTTGTATTGTTTCATCAATTGGAATGTCTTTTGCTGCACTCTGGTCTCTCTCATTTTTTTTTTCTGTTAATTGTCACTCATTTTACATAAATTTCTTAAAACTTGTGTATATGATGTTTTAAGTACTCATTGTTTAAATCCAAAGTCAACAATACAATGGGTGTTCATTTCATGTGAGAGAAGTTACTTTCCAATTTTCCATCATCTCTACCAGCAAAAGGCAGCAGAGATCTAATTCACAGGCTATCATCTGAAGAACTTCATCTCACTTCCCAGCCTCTGTGTCACTCGACAGTCATCTCAGCAGCCACAGAACACCATCATCTGACCAAACTCTCATATCCAGAGAAAGGGGAAAAACTCAAAGACAGAGAAGTTTACTATCATATTTACTTTATAAAATAGATGGATAAGTTGAAGCATTTCTCTTGCTTGCCACATGTCCTTTTTTCTCAACCACCTTATTTAATTTACGTTCAGGGTTTTATGTTTTATTTCCTCTTTTTTCTTTCTTGTTATCAAAACCTTCTCATTATGTTTTTAGCAGTTTTAACATTTCAGAAGATTCTTCTTTCCTCAGTAGATAGCCCAGACATCAAATGAAATTCCTTTAAAGTCATTTTACTTTGCCAGTCACTGAAAAATATTTAATTTCTGACCCTCAGTGATTTTTTTGCGGTTATGTGTCTAGAGGACTAGAGTCAGATGAGAGTCAGAGTGGATGATCCAATGTTCTGCAGTTTTAAAATCTGTAAGTTGTAACAGATAGTTAAAAAAAAAATCCATTACTCTTTTTTTTGTTTGTTTTTATTGGTGGGAGAAGGCAGAATGTACACATGCATGTGTACGCAAGTAAGGCTCTTCACTGAGCTAGCTTTAAAGTGGAGGGATTTTAAGAAGCATTCTTAGAATAGAAGAATCCTGAAAACAATTGACATACAGCACTGATAATTCATACTTCTATTAATTTTTACCTTTTTGGTATTTTAAATAATTTTATATTCAAAGCATCTGATTTTGGTTGATGCAACACTTTGCTGCTGTCATCACTCCTGGAAAATAATGACTACTTTTGAAACCACCTCTTGTCCATTGGGTGCAAGCCCTGCTAAACTGTACTGTAAACAATCCATTTCCACTTGATAATCATATTTGACTGAAGACTGGAATTATATAAGATGCAGTTTCTTTCAACCTATGTCCTATAACTCTGATTGTGCTAATATTAGTCTGTTTTTCATTTTTCACTATCAGCATCAAGGATTTCTGTAGTCTATGTGTGAGGACATGTGAGGACATATGAGTCCATATGTCTGTGGAGAGGAATTTCGCCATTCAAGTTACGTTTCTGTTAAAGTGTACTACTTCAGGCAATAAATGACTTCTGCAATTGAGTAAGGGCCAAAGGTCAGGGATACATCCAATCTACAACACTGTTAATTGTCTGCAAGGCAGAACACAATGAAGGATGCTCACAATTACATAATAAGGTAGTTTATGAAGAATGCTTCAGAAGTTTAATTGTTGTTTTCTTGTTAGGCTTTAATGTCCTGTACAACTTTGTTGCAGATTCTAGGGACAGAACATAGCTTATTTAGATAGGTATCAACAATATAGCACATGAATAAGTCACTAAGAATATGGCAAACATACTTAGATGTATCATTCCACTCCTGTGTTTTCTATGAATGAATCAATTGGCCTGATTATATACTGTGTGAATCAAGGAGGATTTACACTATCATTCCATCTAGCTGTCCCTTTATTAAGGCACTCAACTCAATGCCTCTGAAATAACACAAGAGACATAAATCCTGCATAACTTGAAGTTTGTGGTTTCATAACAGAAGCAATTTTGCATTAACTAAGGCCTAGGTAGAATCAATATATTGGCATCAGTTTTGCCCATCTAAAGCATGATGCTATCCATTTGAGTTAAATAATTGCTGAAATACTTGCTGAGAATACCTTAGTCATGTCTCTTCTTGTGCTGTATCACTGTACTGGGAAAAAATCCCAACAACAGTATTTCCATTAATTGGCCCAGACATCAGTGCTTTTTAAATCAGTATCATCAAGAGCACATGCAGTAGCTCTCTGTTGATATGATAGAGAGGAAACAACAGTGAAAAAGATAGACTAAAAGCACAGAGACACTATTTTTTGTTTGTCATAGCACAGACATGTTAGCAATCCTATTAGTATAATGGTCTCACAAATTCCTTGTTGAAACTATATACAACTTTATCAAATGTACAAACTCTTTGAATTGATTAGGCAATTTACTGACTTTTCATATTTTCCAAAATTAGCTGTTTATTAGAAATGACCATTTAGCAAGACATAGGCTAACGTATGTTACTGTACTTGAGCCACTGAGTCTGTTTATGCTAATTATGTCACTATTAAATGCAACTGTTCTTTATCTCTCTGAAAACAAATTACTACCTTCATAAGATTTTAATTTTTTGTTTCTCCCAATGTCACAATCCTTTTTCACATCTTTTCAAGATTGACTCCATGGTTCCTGACACTGCTTTTACATTTCCCAAAGCCCAAAGAAGGCTGCAAATACAATCCCAGAAAGCTGTATTTTATTTTGACCTGTTCCTCTTCTCCTTTGGAAAAAAACCTGAAGAACAGACAAGCAAGTGTAATATATTACCTCTGGTGGCTTAGCTGGACAGCAGCAGGGGCTTGTAATAAGGATGTGGTAATACACCACAAGGAATCTGTAGACTCGTAAAACTTGACCTTATAAATCTCTACGTTTATCAATTCCATACAGCACCCACTCCCTGTGGTGGAAGTCTCAGACCAATAAACCTGCAGTTGATAACCATACAATTTATCCTCAATTTTCTCCTCCAGGCCAGCTAATCATGCTACATTAATAATGTCTGTAAAAAATTGGAATGTCACTCTAAAATAAAGATACCATCTGATTCTTGCCATTATTTTGCATATAAGTGAAACATTACACAAACAAGTTTACAGTGATAACCAGGAGTC
Organism: Campylorhamphus procurvoides; assembly: GCA_013396655.1. Taxonomy (NCBI): domain Eukaryota; kingdom Metazoa; phylum Chordata; class Aves; order Passeriformes; family Dendrocolaptidae; genus Campylorhamphus; species Campylorhamphus procurvoides. The sequence goes on along the minus strand of WBMV01001735.1, from coordinate 1,582,391 downwards.
CTGGATTTTTTTTCTTGTTCACACCTCTTTGTTCAAAGTTCCTACGCTCTCACCTGAAAACTGCTTTCTGTGGGTTTTTTCCTTGGGGTTTGTCCCCCCCCCCCTTTTTTATTTGTTTTGGGGTTTTTTGTTTGTTTTTGTAGCTTCCTGAAGTAGATTACTCCTTTCTCTAGACAGTAAATACTTCAGAAACAAAAAATGATACTTCTGCTGCAGGAACCTCTGCAGTGCTGTGCTGTGCTGTGCAGAGGTGTGCCGTGGACACCCAGCAGCTTCTGGGAACCTGCTTGGTGTGGAGAGGACCTGGATTTGGTGCTAAAGTGTGAAGGCAGACCATAGTCTGATTTTCTTTTGAATACAGTGGCTCTGACCCTGATTCTACCTCTGCCTACTGAAAGTGCCTGAACAGACACAGCTCATGTCATTCCTATTTCCATCACACTGTGCCTCATACTCTGGATACACTTAGTGATGAGCCAGGAGAATGATTTCAGATCAATTCTGGTTTTCAAGAAGAAAACTGATTTAAAGTAAACCCCCCAAAAGAGAGTTAAAACAAGTTTAAGATATCCTGCTTTATCCTCTGATGCAGTGTTTTATCTTGGATGGAATGACTGTATATCTCTGCTTGATAGCTGTCTCCAAAGAATATGGCAAAATAAGACTAATGTCAAAGTAGCAACTTCGTCCAACTGCAAGCAAATTAAGTAGCATTATACAAGGCAAAGTAGGAGAGGATTGATCCTAAAAAGTCTGACATTAGTGTATGGCTTGAGAGAAGCTAATGGAGCAACAAGCCATCAAAAAGCAATCAAATCTGCATGCCTTACATTAAATATGAAATTTGAGGTCACCAGCAGACTTTACCTTACTAGATTTTGCAGAAAAATAAAGTTTGTTATATGAAAACTGTTGTCAGAAATATAAAACTGAAATAGCTGCATATTTGATCTTAATGTCATCACAAGGCAGATCCTAGATCATTGGACAATATTCCATATTTCCTGCCCAAAAAAGGAGAAAACAGAAAACTACATTGTGTCATCACCACTTCAGTGCACTTGAATGAAAGAAAATATACTGCACTGAACAATAAGGAAGTATAGTTTATTCTCTTCTAGGAGCAACAGAGGAGAAGGAAGGAATAGAGAATGATTCTTCAAGACATAAAACTATTGTGACATTGCTTACAGATGTACTCACACATCTTTTCTTACTAAAGGCAAGACATCTCATAAATAACATTCAATATAACTAGGGCTTGATTCTGGATTTGAGGAAACTTTGGTCCACATGCACAGGCCAAAACTTTTAAAACTTGCACGAATAATGTCACAGCAGACCAATAGTCACTGAGAATGCCAAACCATTAAACAAGCCAATATATTTGGAAGAAAATGGTTTGAGGGAAAAGCAAATGAAAACAAACAAATAAAAAATCCAAACATGATTAAATTTGCTTTCTTTTTCTTTTGTTTTTGCTCAGGAAAAAAAACCCAAAACCCTGCTATTTTCATGATTTCTGTTCTCCTTGAATATGTAATCACCAGGAAGAACAACTAAAGGAGTAATAATGACAGCCTAATACATGAGCTTTCTTTTCAGTATGTTTCCCCAAAGGCAATGTAGAAAAACAAAACTAGGCAGACTCCTTTTTCATACAGCTGAGCAGTTTTAATGTTTTTTTTTTCAGGATTTATTTCCATGCAATATGAATTTTTAGCCAAGATGTAATTATATTCTAATATTTTAATAATTTGATCATTAAAAATGTGTTTTTAAAGATGTTAACAAATTCACAATTCTGCTTGCAAAAACATTGCTGTAATACCCTGGCTCCTTCAGTTACTGGCAGTTATGTCACAGACTTTACTGGGGCTAGAATTTTCCTCAAAGGCTTTTCAGATACAGCACCATACACAGCATAAAATGGTTGATAGCAGTAGTAGTTTGATGGATCTCACAAATTATTTTGCAGTGGATTGAGTACTGCATTTCAGACAAAATTTAATCCTTAGTAGACTTTTTAAAAAAGTATTCTATTCTATTCTATTCTATTCTATTCTATTCTATTCTATTCTATTCTATTCTATTCTATTCTATTCTATATTTTTACCCTTCACCAAGCTCAGCATAAAAATGAGATGGTATTTGAAATGTTTATTCAAGCTACTGTATTTTTTTATTGTATATATAGAAAAGAAATGGTAAATAGCAGACTGGATGTGATTCTGCAGTGACCACTAACCACAGAAGTAGCATCTCTTTCCTTTACAGTAAGTCGATCTTCCAGTCCTTCAGAAAGTAATCCTGCCTCATCAAACCAATTCCATGGAGGAATTTCATGTCCAATTATGTGAATAACTAGGATTACATATGTAAGATACTCAAATTCAAATGCTTGTCATCATCATATAATTTTTTGCCAATTGATTCATGCAAAATATGCCTACACTGCCTAAGGATAGTGAAAAGGTTGGAACTACTACTAGCAGGTTCATCTACAAGGACTATTCACTTTACCAAAGTACCTGGAAAACTAGATTTTTTTTCTCCCTGAGTTGGCTTGTGCAGAAACAGTACAGATATCAGCACACTATACTCACCAGACTTTGCAAGGCTCAGGTTGGCTCTCAGAGATCCACCTCTGGCACCTCTGCATCACTTTGTGGTTAGACTGAAGCAGGAAAATCACTCAAATACTTAAATAGTCCTATCCTTTGGCAGGGTTTTATGCCCTTCTGAATCACGTGTTCCTCTGCTCTGCACTTCTGCAAAAGCAGTAAGTATAAAACACTACCATTCCCCTGAGAGGGAGCACTAAGCCCCTGCAGCAGCTTGTGCAGCTCCTCAGAAGACTGTATGAGTTTAGGCTGCTGGGGCTAATTAGTTCCCATAGGGTGAAGAGGCAAAAGAAGAAATTTGGCAAGGATTCTTTCTTGAGAAGCCCCATGTCATTGCAGCTGCAGCCTTATTTAGACTTATAAGCCTTATAAGAGACATTCCCAGTCTAAGTCTTTGTTCTGGAACCTCTCCAGTCCCCTGAACTCCACCAGGGCTTGTCTACAGAGGAATAATCTCTGTGTGGTAATAACCACTGGAATAGTTATGGTAGAATGGCCACTCAGTCTATTCCAACAGAAAAGCAATTTGATCCTGGAATAATCACTACTTTTCCAAATAAGAGTCAACATTCTAGAAAGAAACCCCTTATTCCAGGAGAGTTCGTTCACATAGAGAGTTATTTCACTATGAATAGTGGTCAGTAGACCGTATGGGCAAGCTCAAAATGTCACATCTAGTGAAATAATGCCACATCTAAAGATTTGGATTTTTTTTCTTTACATGTAGTTTATATTTTCATTTCTGCATTAAATATTTTCTTAGCAGATCTTGTCTTGAGATTGGGACATAACTATGTATATTTTCATGTACAACAAAATCCTACTCAAAAGTGAGTGTCCAAGATTTTATTTTACAGAGAAACTGACCTACTCTCTACAAGAGGAAGCTAAAGCTTTCCTTATCTACCATGATCATCAGAGTGAGGGGATGCACAATGTGTAAGGCTCTATTTCTTACAAAGGACACCATGAAATATGAGGCTTACTCAGTAGCGATCAAGTTGCACAGGGACAAGGAAGCAGAACTACCTGGCAGATGGGGCAGTGGGCTGATGCTGTGGAAACATATTCTGTCTCTGGGTCCCTCACTGACTTGCTGCATGGGCTTTAATAATTGCTTTTGTAACACTCAAAGATCTCTTGTAGGATGTACAAACTGAGTGTATCTATGCAATTTGTATGTTGAGCAAGTCTTAAATACAAAGCATATCAAATAGTTTTAATTCTGATTATCTTTCAATATGCCCATAATCATTAGACACTTTCCTAATAAATAGTTTCCTGTAATAACAACTGGAAAGTGCCTCAAGATAACCTGAGACTTCTCAAAGCAGAACCCTTGGATCATTTATGGTTGTACAACAGAGATCATAATTACTCTACATTCTCAAATAATAACAACTGTGGAATCACTATTTGTACAATCTCTTGGTTATAAGCTATAGTAAAGACAACTTCTAAGTAATTTCGTTAATAAATAGATTTCTAGGATAAAAATCAACTAGTTATTCCTTTCAGCCTTTATTGGCTTGCGTGGGGATACTTAGTGTTGAACATAACTCCTCATGACTGTAGAACAGAACTGTGTTCTAGCTCAGGAGAACACTTAAATGTCTTTAAGGATCTGCATTGGACCTCAGTGAATAGAACAGAAATGTGTTCCTAAAGTTAAACATGTATTTACAAGATCAGTCTTCTAGTTAGTTGCTAATTCTGTGTTGCTTCATTAGTTTGTAGTTAACCTAGAGAAAGGGAAAATATGCCATTTCCCTGCATGGAAAGTCCAGGTGAGAGAGAGCCAAAATGGTTCTCTCCTTCTCATTGGGAGGAATGAGGCAGTAGGAGAAGAATTCAATACCTACTGCAGACTTGGTCATGACATGGTGGCAGAACAAGTGCCACATTTGGTGGCTGGCAGAGAGCAGACCATTGCACAGCAGAGGTGTGACACATTGTGGCAAGAGAATAAAGAGACTGTGCAATCTATAGAGTGTGAAGAGGTCTAAAAACCTGTCTTTCTGTTAGCAAACAGTGGGCTTGCTCTACAAAGTGTCAGTGCTGTCACTGTCTAGTTGATGTACAAAATCTCCATGTTTTCTTCAGTTTTCTCTCTTTCTACAAAATGCAGAGAAAATTTGTAATTTTTTTTTTCTGGACAGAGTTCTAAGGAAGGCGTATTCGTTTGTTTATTTGCTTTTAGCACCAAATTACAGACAACTGTTGTGTCAAAAGAAAGAAGGCTGGGCACAACCCATGAAGAAAAGTATTTATTTTGGGTGAATGTAAAGTCCTAATTTATTCAGCATATTTTTTAGGCCTTGCACTTTATCCTTTTTTAATTAACTCATCTCTAAGCTTTAAATCTTGTACAAAAATATTTTATTGGCATTTCATTACCATTGTTTTCCTTGGGAAGGTGGCTTATAATCTTCATGATATTATTGTAAACCCATCACTAAGCAACATGCTTTGGCATTTGTATAAGCCTTTGTCCACATCCTTCCCTCCACCCAAATGCACACATTTGCATTTACTGTTAAAATATTATGGATGCTGACACCAGTTTAGACACAAGACCTGGTGTTAGACTGTCTCTAATTGATTTAATTATTCATAATTGCTCAGCTGGGGCTTATGTGTACTTCAGCATGATTAAGGGAGAACATACAAGTCTGCAGCTAATGATGTGTTCCATCATAATTTACAACCGTGAAGTCGCTAGAGCTAAATTGCACATAGTACTTTTCTAATCCTGTTTAAAGTGCTTTTTCAGACCTTGCCAAAAAAAAAAAAGAAAAAAAAGAAGAAAGAAATAACCCAACCACACTTCTGATGTTCTCCATAAATGAGTTTTAAGAAGGCTTGAAACATTATGTTGGCTTTTTGTTTAAGTTAAAATTATCAATAAAAAGAGATCAACAGATCTGACTCTGTTGCAGATGTGATTTAATTGCAATGAATTTATTGCCTCCTTTCTAATTGTACTTGCTCATCCCTCCTTTCCACTTGCTCATCTTGTGCTAAATATGAAATTTTCTCTGAAAAAAGGTTGTCATTTGTGATTATTAAAAAATAAAAGTAAGTTCTGTCAATAAGATGCATGAAAATGATCACATAGTGGCTTCCTTCATTGTCACCAAACATGTTTTCATAATTAGTTCAAGACAAGCAATTCTCACAATACCATGTACATTTTACAAGACAACAACTCTGAATACTGTTACTGAGGGATGGTGCCTTTCTTGTCTTTCAGCAGTTCCTTACAGATGGTGAACACTACTGGAGGAAAAGAAATAAAATAAAATTAAAAAAATACTAGCAAAAATATTGAAAAGAACATTGTTTCCAGTGTAACTGGATAATTTCTGACAGGGCCTCTTTTCTGCTTCTGATTGGAAAAAAGATCATATTTTTTAGAAATATATATGTGAGGAGAGGAAAATAAAGATGCAATATGCTGTGAATGATGAATATTTCTGAGATTTCTGTAGCATTAACATTGCTAGCATGAAGCTCAGCATCTCTTAAAAGTTCACTCAAACTAGAGCTTTAATTGGATAGAAAGCACAGTTTACAGGATTATATTCAGTTTAAGCTTAAACTGAATGTTAAATCACACTAGCAGGCGATGTAAACTAGAAACTGCAGCATCACTGCTCTGGTAGGAAGGGCAGTGTGGCTTTGTCTGGAGCAAGCCTCAACTGCTGTTAACATGGCATTCACTTTCTGCAGTACTTTGTATTTTGGATGCTTCTGAACAAAGAAGGTCCAAAAAAAAGGGTTCCCCCCAAGTCCTGGTTCCTAACATGCACTTTTCTTTTTTGGACCTTGGAGAGAGACAGAACATCCAGCATATAGAACTGCAATGTATTATCAGAAGGATGTAATTACAATTATTTATTTAAGCTGGTTCTGAACCAGGGAATCCTGATATGAAGCTGGAGCCAGTAAAGGCTTGAAAAACTACTGACAATAAGCAATTCTTCATGGAACAAAACTATTACAATAGAGGGTCTTTGATCTTGCCTGTCTCCTGTTGCCAATTGAACTTTGTCACCATGCACTGTCATCCACAAGGGAGCACTTTTGAATTAAGCAGTCTACAGCAATTTAGTCTGTTCCAGCTTTGAAGTGCCAACATCAGTCAGGCCAGTACTAACTTTTTTCATTAAATTTTTTTTGAGTTCTCTTAGGAGTTTAGCAGTCCTGGCATTTAGATAACTAAAGTCAAGAAACCAAGGCACTAAGACATCAAAAGCAAGAGGGGCCCCTAAAATACAAATGTGAACAATCATTAGGCTCTAATGGTGCACTTCATTAATGTCCACTTCAAAGCAAAAGTTTACTGACTTTGGGATTGACTAATTTACACATTGTGGGAAATTGCTGCCAGCCATGCATGTAACCACTAAATGTTTCTGGAATAAATAGAAACGCCCTCTTCCTTCAGAAATCAGGAACTGCAAACTGAGCCTTTAATTACAAGATGGCCTTTCATTTGAATCGGAATGGAAAACCTGTCTAGCGCATAAATCACTAAAGCTGTGTGTAGTTATCATACAGACACACAGATGCCAATCAGCATCCTTTTGCAATTTTCACTCCCTCCCCCACACTCTGAAGCTAAATAGGAATATTATAGCATAGTCTGGTTTCTTTCAGACATGTTCATTTATTTCGTCTTGAAAAATTCTCATCTTGCTTTGCAACCTAGAGAAAGCTGAAAAGTCAGTCTCTTCTAAGTAAAACTGGTTACTACAACGCTGGGACTGAGTTTCTTTGGGAAGAGAGAAAGTGTAATACTGCCTTAAGTCTTACTGGTAGCTCTTATGTGAGTAAACAAAGTAGCACTGTGCCAACAAACTGCATTCCCATTCAAAGGTGTACTAGTCTAGTCACATAAATTTTAAAAAAAAATAAAAAATACCATAAACTAACCACCACAGTTAAGAACATCATTCAGATGATCAGAATGAAAGCCTTCCATGCTCAGAAACATCTACATTATGTGAACTGTCTAAGCAATACCCTCATGCAGGAATGCCTAAGATGATGTGAGCCAGTTTGAAAAATAACTGAGCACATGCAAGCGTTCTTATGCTGTCAGTAAGAATTGCCTACATTACAAAATGTGCTTGTGTTTGAATGGAATTGTGATAACTGAGTGAGAGGACAGGAGGCCAGTCACAAGTTAGAGGTCAATGGAAGCCAGGAAAAATTGTGTTCAGCTGATGCTATGGTGAATATAATTTGTCCTTGTCTAAACACTAACCACTAAGAGATGGTAACATCCTGCCATCTAAGTAGATTGCTTCCAATCTTGTTCAAGCACAATCAAATCTTTTATCTAGACAAGCCTCCCTGTGACTGTAAAATCTCAGCCACTTTGAAAAATCAAGTTGTTGGCTCTTAGTGCCTTAAAGAGCCTAAAACCCATTTTGCTTAAAACATATCTGTATAGGATTGCCAGAAATCCACACTTTAGTGTGAAGGCTTTGAAAAATAAAATTGTTTTGGATATCCATTGGGCAAAATATGGAGAGATGATTGCCAGGGGTTATAATGAAAAGTAGGGGACATAGTTATAATGTTTCTGCTTTATATTTCAGCTAACCTTTCTTAATTTTTAGCAATTACCTTCTCGTTGCAACATTTTAATAAAAGTCTGTGCCTTCATGCCTGGTAGGGAAGCTAACTTGCCATAGGCAAGAATGGCCCAAAAGAAAAAAAAAAGAAAAAAAAAAAGAAAAAAAAAAGGAAAAAAACCCACTTAGCAAACCACAAATTTCAGAGACCTAGTCACATCTGTGTTTTATCAGCTTTTTCCGGATAGTATTACACCAAACAATTGTCTGCAGATCGGTAGACAGCTGAGACTTTAAAGTGCTGAATTACTGAGAAAATGCTAGAGATAAAAAACAGCACATGTATCCTATCAATGTAATGAAACCAACCTGCTGCTAGCGCCATAGTGCCTTAGTTCTAAGTACCCTGTAGAGGAACGGAAGGCTTTCATTTAACTCTTAAGAGGAAAGCAAGGGAAAGAAGAGTAAAGGTCATCTAATACCAGCCTTAATCACAAAACTGAAATACTCTCAGATATATGAAGGGAGGAATGCTTGGTGTTCAAAATAAAACACCAACTGCAGACAACAAGAGTGTGTCTGATCTTACTGGGGGCAGCATTTCCTGTTGGAAATTCCCAAGACTTAGGCTGATGTCAAGTGGAGTTACAGACACAGAGCATGGCAAAAAGCTGAAACTAAAAAACCTGGGCACTCAGGCACTGCCACATAAAGGCCAATTCAATCTAGCAGAAAACTCTCCAACAGAAGGTAGATTCAGTAAATCAGCCAGAAGGTACACTGGAAATGAATAATGGATATTTCCTGAATGGAGCATGGTTATTAAGCATCAGAGCTACTACTCAATGACAGATGTACAAGTTGAAGTTATGTTTAGAACAAAAAAAAATATTCCACAGTGTACTCTAAGAATAAAGAAAATGGAGAAATGCAGAGAGTCAAATAAAACTCTTCAGTCACGGAAAAGTGATTGTTGAATGTCTCGCATTTTTTTTCTTCCTTTTTTTTTTTCCGCATTGTGTTGGTATTTCATTGCAGTATAGACATCAGGTTTACTTGGCTGATCATGATACTCAGATGTCTGAGTAGAAGAAACTCAAAAAGTACTTGACTGTTCTCACTGGAGGCAGTAATAAAACTTGAAGGATAGAGGGGGTTTGTTGTCAGGTTTTACTCTTTTTTTAAAAAGGAGAATCAATTTGACTTTGTGATTTGTTTCATAATAGTGTGAATTTTACTCTGCTGACTTCTACTGGAATAAGAGCTAGCCCAAAATGACTGTATAACACTGGAAAAAACTTTAGCCTTACTGTTTGTTCTTACTTTTCTACTATAGCAAAACCCAGAAATTCCAATGAGAGCCAATCTGTTGTACCTGGTGTTGTATAACAGAAACTATATATGGCCTCTTCCACAGAGAAACTATGGAAAAAAACAAAAGGTAATGAGTGAGGAAAAAAGCAGATCGTTAATATAAACCTTTTTGTATTCATATATATTTTAATCAGGTTTTGATTAAATGTATGAAAGTGTTCTCTCTCCATTAGTCCCTCAGGCTTCAAATGACTCTCAATTAGCCATTTAAAGTTAGCTAATTTTTGTCTGTTTTGTGGTAGAACCATAGAAAAGACACATGAAAGAGGAGCAATATTTACTTCAGGCAAGAAATTCCTAACTTTAGGAGTAGTGCAGGGAGAAACACAAAGGGGACAGAGCCATTTATGAGCAAACAGAGGATATGTCAGCTGAAGCAAGCATCATGGGGAAAATGTGAGAGATGAGAGTGGATAAGCAGAAAAATTAAAATGTGACTTTAAAGTCTTAGCACTAAAGCATCTGAATATACCATCAATATCACAAATAGCCATAATGCCTAACACTTCTGTTTCATGTGTGTCTTCAGCTGAACTTTCTTCCAGGAACATCCATTTTTGTGTGTTTATATATATACATATATATTATTGCAACTAGGCATAGCATGGACACATACTTGAACTGCACTTGAACATGTGGCATAAAAGAAGTTATGAAGTACAAACCACTCATTTCATGCATTTCCCGTTAGTTCCATTTTAATTCACTCTACTATTCAATCAAGTGCAATATAAATTCACCCTATTTTCACCTAATTTTTAATGCATTCTTGGGAGAATACAGTGGAGAAAAGAGTAGTTTGTAATTTATTTTTAAAGCTCCTTAATTAAATATCCAAATCCCACAAAATGACACAGAAGTGTATAAAATGAGCCTTTGTACACCAAAAGTCTTACTAAGGATTGGATTATGAGATTGAGATGTCATGCATAAATTAATTCTAATGAATTACTGGGCTCTGTCCATCCTGACTGCTCTCTTCCACAAACCTGCAAGGACAGTTCTGCAATCCACTTCACAGGTTAGTGTTAACCAAGACATAAACAGAGCTACTTATACATTTTATGTTAGATACATATTCTCTGTTAAGAGAATAGAATATTTAGGTATATAAAGACTAGCCAAATACTAAAAGATGGGAGTAAATTTCAAACAGCTTTATGAAGAGAATATGACTGGAGTCACCGGTGTATTATGGTTTAGGGAATTTAAGTGATGAAATTAGTCCCATCAATACACAAATATAGAAGATTTTCTTTTGTTTACAAAGCTAAGATTTCAAAAGTTTCCAAGCAATAGCGCATGTCATTCACTTATTGTTCCAATTCTTTTCTTCTTTAATGTTGATTGATTTGAAAAGATTGTCTTTAATTCAAAAGCTGTTTTCATTTTAGTTTTCATCTTTCTGTCATGTTCTAAATGAGATGAAATTGAATTACCCTCAAGTATAAACAAAAGAGTTTTGATTTTCTTATTTGCTTTATCCCCCAAAGACTGCAAAGATTGCCTATAAGCATCTTTTTATTTCTCCTACCCTCTAATCTGGAGACCATTCATTATGAGTGGATGAAAATTCTGTAATTTTTCTCATTTATTACACTTTGTGCATCAAAATGATAATACTTCTTATCCCATGGGAAACATCTATGGCTTACATTTTTATCATTAAAGTATCTTGCATCACAGTTTGTGGGCAGTGATACTCTGTACTATGTGATACTTGCATCATTCTGGCATGCGGAGGCCGTTCCTTCATTCAACTGCCTGTAACTCAGCACTTAATTACAAAATAGCTCAAAAGTACCATGTTAAGGTTGCTAGGCCAACGAGTTCCTACACATGGTCAGACTTTTGTCTAGATTGTTTGTGGCTCTACAGAGGATACAGTTATTTTATTAATCATCAAAGTAGAATACAGGAAAATACAAATACATGGCCAAACATGAATGAGATCCTTTTCTACAGGTTACACAGTTCCCCTTTTAAGGAAAAAGAAAAAGGCAGGGATATATATTTCAAAGGAAGCTTTTTAGTGGATTTTTGGTGGAGTTCTTTTTGGTGGTTTGGTTTTGGTTAAAAAAAAAAAAGAGAGGGAGAAAACCAAATATGAGTGGTGGGAATTTTGAGAAACCAAGTCTTGGAAATTCTTACATAATGAATAGGTCATGTCCAGCAAAGGGAAACATAGTCATACCAGTTCCTGTGCACTTTTCCCAAATTCATACCAGGCTCTGTGGCTGATCGATGATCAGAATGTTTGCACTTAATACAAAATAGTAACAACTTTTTACTAATTTTCTTTTGGTGACAGTGCTGTTTTGTATGGCACTCTGTAACTACCTCTGGTTTTGTGTTTTGCTACCATCCCCCCATGTAATTCCACTGTCAAGACTCTGTTGCAACTGCTTGGCCATTCTCCAAAGTTGTGCCAACTCCAGCATTACATTACCACGCGGCATGGACCGTCCAACTCCCTTTCATTTAATGGCATATTCTTCCATTAGACACAATGACTGAACAGAGTAGTGTCTGGGTTTATGCAGAAAGAAATGCACATAAGTATCTTCTGCCTGACAAATCAGACATTGACTCAAGACAGTTTCGTTTACAGGTCAGCTAGGTAAAAAAAAGAGAGAGAAAAAGAAAAAAAGAAACCCCCTTCAAATAAACCCCCTTCAAATGAGTCAAACATTTTAGTAATACTAAAATCATTCCCATCCCCTATGGACTAATGTAAAGGTGCTGTAGGTCAACATTTCTGGCTTTATAGCCTTGAAAATATGTATTACATAGTGGTGAAATATTTCATCCATTTTTACTCCACATTTAAAGGTAACCAAGGAAAATACGCATAAGCAAATAAGAGTTAAGAAGACAGATGGTTCTTTCAAATATTTAGTGCACACAAAACCTACTGCAAATTCTCTGATTAGCACTTCTGACTTATGTACAGTGGCTAGATCTCAACAATGATTTAGTGGGTTTGGCTCAATCACCACACTGATGACATGTATTAGTTGTTATTTCAGCAAATTATTTTTCTCCAGGCCAATTAATTATCTTCTGATTGAATAGCACACACTGACTGTCAAAAGCTTCCAGAGTCTTTCTTTCCTTTTCAAATCATGCAGAGGAAAAGAGTAAAAATTAATCTCCACGATTTTGAAGCTGCTATGTAAAATGTGAATTAATTTTATTTTATTCATTTTTTTAGGCCTTTGTTGAACAACTGCTGACCTAATGGTTTCTGGCTGGAATTTAGCTCAATTTTGTCCAGCAGAGGAAACATCCAAATACGTGCTTGCGTGATTTCAGCTATTTATAGGATTCATAGTTATTGATTTCAGAATAGAACTTATCCTGAAATGCTTCTAAGGTGTAAGAGCTAGTATAGAAAGCACAGCACAGGTTACTTGTTATTAAGGCTGTGAAAGTAAAAATTATTCTACTGATTAAAAAGAATGACATATATATAATATCTCCTACTAAAACATAATCCCTGTTAACAGAAATAGAAGGAAATTCTGTTTGATTGACATAGAGCTAGGGAACCAAGAGAATCCATTCACAGTTCAGACTGCTATTTTATTCTATGACCACTGCAATATCATCATACAAAAAGTTTCTGGGGATTCATTCATGGCCCATTTCAAAGACTTGAATCACAGGGAATTATGAGCACCAGAAAGAATAAAAATGAAGTAGTGGTGACTCAAGTGACATGGTGACATAAAAAGTTTCATGATGCACAAACTCTCAAAACCCAAGTATAACTATTTATGTGCTAGAATCCACACAAAGTAAGCTTCTACATAAGTAGTAATAAACATTGCAAGAAATACAACAACTGTGAAGATAATTTGCATAAGCACAGATAAACAATGTAATCAGTACTCTCTATCCCAGTCCAGAAAGAAAACCTTATGTTAATAAACAATGGGGATACACTCAGTAAATCTAGTGTGAAATGTGCCTTTCTGTCCCCTTACACTGTTCGCAGAAGCGATATGCATTGCCATTGTTTTTAGGGCAAATATGATCAATAAAATAGTCAATTTTTACCTTTGCCCTTATAAATAATTCCATGTTTTCCAGATTTGCTGTAATCTGTCTGATGTGAATGATATTACCTTCATTTAACAAAATCGCTGAATATACTACATAAAAGGGAGGAGACAACATCCTTACAAAAATATTTAGGCAAATTTAGTTTCTACAAACTCTTTGGTATCACCAGTCAAGAGCTGGGATATTGGACTTAAAGGTTTGATCCTACAGATTTACACCCAAGTTATTTTACCACTGTCTCAAAAAATTAAAAACTGGGTAATAACTTCCATGTATTTCTTAAAATAATGGTAGTTACTTTGGAATCTTTCCTTTGAGCTACCTGTTTAAAAATGAACCAGCTAAGCAAACAACTGTAGCAGTAAGGACTTGATTCTCTTTCTAATTGCTGCTATTTCTTCTTTCCACTATCTTTCCTGCCATTTTACTTTCAGCTAAATTGTTCCTCATATTTCTGGTGTTGACTTGATTCCCCATTTTCAGAACTATTTTTCAGATCTTTTCCACAAACGGCCTTCTGTTTCTTCCTTGAACTTGGATTTGAAATTGTAAGTTGGAGGCAATGAACAAATCAAACTGTTCCAAACATTCGACTCCTGTAAGGTGTCAAATACAGACACAGGTTTTAAAGGTTGTCCTCTTCAATAATTTCATCCCAAGTACTCAAAAGTTTAAGCCCAGCAGCTTTCAGTGAAATACTTAATTCAAGTACCTGAGCAAATACAGACTCTACAGGGAAAGATGCCTACATTTCCTACTCTGCAGCCAGGTCTGCACTGTAAAGTAATTGTTATTGCAGAGGTAAAAAGGCCTCCTTTTGCTTAGTGGACCTTAGCTGTGAATTAAAACATTGAAAGTAAGCAGCCTGCCAGTTTCACAGGCCTTAACACATCACTCTCCATGACAACATGGAAGTCAGAGGAAGGAAGAATATTCCTGAGGGAAAGCTGAGAAGTGCAAAGAATTTTTTTAACTTTCTTTTTTTCTAAATCTAGGATGTGGTGTTTGTTTTTGTTAGCTGAAAACTACTGTTTGAAGTCCATTTGTGTTGGTAGATTACATTATCTACTCTCCCTCAGGGAACAGATACTACACTATCACTTTGTATACACTACATTGATAGTGCCTTTACATTGGGCATGGAATTGTATGCAACTATGATCAAGTGCTTTATTTCCCCCCAGAGTTCTGAAATACTGGAGGAAACTTGCCTGCAAATGGAGGAGAATCTTGCTTTATTGTTTTTACTGTAAATTTTGAGTGTGTGTTGAAAGGCCAAAGAGGCCAAAGACAAAAAACATTTAAATAACATGAAAAAGCAAAATTTTCTAAATTATAACCATCAAGATTTTCTACATTATACTGTGAAATATACCTTGACAAATAGTTATAAGACATCAATGAGAAACCCTCCGTAGGAAAGCTATAAACATATAAAAAATACATAATATTTTCAGAAGCTATGAAGTTGCTTAGGAGCCTAGGTTCTCTCAATTGCCATCCAGATCTTGGCTCCAAACCCACTGAAATATCCTTGAAAGTTTTATCTAACAGCAATAACAGCCTTGTTTCTGCACCCAGGTACCTCATTTCATAAGGAAGGAACTTTATCCTTTTTAGAGGATGAAGTGACTTTCAGTGAAGGCTTCAGTCATACTTTACTCCCCAAGCGTTGATGTGCACACACAACTAACCATCCTAGTCTCAAAGAAGGAGGTTATTGTACCTACTATTGATGTTGTTAGACTTTACATATAAAAATAATAATATCAGAATTTCTAATATCTCGTTTCCAATGGGATGGAACAAGGACTTTCCCATTCTAGCTGCCCCTTCTGTTGGGCTGGCAGGCAGACAGACACTTCTGTGTCCTGTGCATTCCACTGAAATGGTCTCTGCCTGGTTCATCTTCAGCTCAGATTCAGGAAGGGAATAAAAGGTCTGGTTATCTAACAGCTTGAAAGGACAGACATAAAGCAGATAAGAGGAACAATGAGTGTAGAGTAACCCAGATTTTAATTAGGTGGTGGAAGAGATTCCTTCTATAGAAAGCAAGACCCTACTTCACACCATGCAGCTACTGTCTTACCGATGTGCAGAGACACAACTTAAGTTCAGGTACCAGGCTGTACCTCCCCTCATCCAGGATACATAAAGTCTAAGTCAATGGCAGGGCAGAGACTTTAGAGGATTCATGGTATTTTTATAAAAGTCCTCGGTTTCCCCAGTTGTAAGTGATGAAAAAGAAAAAACATATCTCATCAGCGTTTGGTAAGTGACACGGGATTTGAGACTGGACTACAGGAACTCCCATCTCATGTAGGGCATCTAGCAGCCCCTACACATGACTACTGAACTTCATCCTCAGGAGTGAAATAGGACATTTTTCCACTGTTCAAGACAATACAATTTAGAAAAAGTTCACAGGAGAATTAGGCAAGCAAAGACATCAATGCCCTGATTTTCATGTGAGTTAGTCTGAAACTTTGGGTAGTTGTTACACAATTAAAGCACAGCTTGAACCTGTGCTCAAGACCACACTTGCCTGCCTCAACTGTATCATCATACCAGAACATTATCTTGGAACAAAGCCCAGATTGTGCCTAAACATGTTATGTGGAGGGACTGCTACCATGAATGCCATTTGTTTTTCTGACACCACTGCATAGGTATTGTCAGACAACTTGACATGGGCCATGACATCAAGTTCCAACAGGGAAGATGGTGGCTGTAGGTATCAACAGACTAAGGTTGCCTGGAAATGTCAAGAAGACACTGTGAAGGCATCCTACATCCTTGTGACTTAGTAAAAAAAAGCTGGGCTATGGAAAGTGCAAGCTCCAGCCAGCTCTGTAAACTGTACTGCTAAATATGGCACCAGCACTGCTAGCATCTTGTGGTCACAAGTGGTTAGGAAGGGAACTTTATTAAAGACTGCATTTCTGGCAGAGTTCTGACAGCATCATAGAGGAACACCTTTCTTATTAGGTTTGACTTTCCTAGCTTTGGTAACATACGAATTTATTATCAATAATATAATTTAACTACCATTCCAATGGTAAATTCTCAAATATCTCTTTATGCAGTAGATCTTTTCTTTGAGATCAACATCTCAAAACATGTTGAAAGACAAAACTTCCCATTTTGCAGGAGTAGGAATTGAGGCACATAGTAATTAAAGTGCAGTGGTTCAGTCATGGAAATTACTCATGCTGCATCCTATCACAGAAGAAATTAAAGCTAACCTCTAATTTGCTATAGAAAACTGTTAGCAAGGCATAGAACTTTTTTTTTTTACTAGAACCGAAGTTTTAAATCAAATGAAATCAAATCCAGGTTTCCTCAATAAGCAGGCTTCCAGAGGTACTTTAGAAAAGGTGTGATTGCTTTAGCAGGTTTTATTTTTTAATAGGACAAAGCTACTCAGGCAATAAAAGTGTAAATCAAATATGGGGCAAGCTAAGTATCAGGATGTTTGAAAATTTGATAAATTTATAGAACAGTTTTAGGTTGTTTTTTTTTCTTTTCTTTCTATTACATTTATTTTCATTATGATACAGACAGGGTCATTTTAAGTCTCATCTACCTAGCAAATACAGTCATACTTCTGAGTAGAATTTATCCCTAGGGCTGGCTGTATGGGAGAGAATGGACTTCTGAGTCTTTTCAAGGGTAAGCACTTCTCTAATGGCTTCTCTACCACTATCTTTGCTGCAGAAATGAGGTAAAAAGAGAAGACAGTGACACAGGGAAGTACACATTTCTGTGAGAGGAAAGCCATGTCAACCTGTTGAGAGTTCCTGGAAGCCACTGCCTACTGCTGCAGTGTAAAGAAACTCCAAGACTGAAATGCTTTTAGGGTGAAGCATTGTACTCAACACAGGTCCAATGGGACAGCTTATATTTATACCTAAGGAAGCAAATTCTGCCTTCAACTGCATCTCACCATATTCACATTACTGCAGTAGTACTAGAGGAGAATTAGTGGCAGCTAAATCTGTAGGGAAACATATCTGCTGGAATAGTAATCTGTTGTGCAAAACCAATCAGATGTCCTGTTATATGATGGAAGCATCCTAGCACAAACCCCCATAACCACAAAGGCAGTGATTATTTTTCTCTCAATACATAGATGTCAGTCATCAAATGTAAGCACTGCTCATGATCTTCAGAGAAGACAAAAGTATTTCTCACGAATGTCGGAGATGCCCCAGTTCTGGAAATTTAACTACCCTTAGTTCAGCTTTACAGGCCTGTAACTAGATGCTGAATGCCAGCCTGTGTAATTTTCCTCCTGCTCTGTTTAGCAGGCTGGCAGTAAATGCTGAGGTTTTTGTTTGTAGTAATCTACTGTAAAAAGAATCTTTTCATCCATTATGATTTCAGGAGGGATTTTTGTCTGATAATTTCCATGCAAATGCCACCGCAATTTGCAACAAAATGTTTTAGCTTTTTTTTTTCCAACATAAATCTATTCTTTTGATCACCCTGCCTTTTAGAAATAAAGATTCATTGATCCATACACTTTCTGGGTGGAAGGGTTCACAGTGAATATCTTCTCTGTCAGTTGATATATATAGATCATATAATTTTTTTTCAAAAGCTGGATTAAAGCACTTGAAACCAGAAAAGCTTGCATCATACTAGGTGACTCCTAGTAAGGTCCATGATCTCCTTTTGTATGCCGCAGTAAAACAAACATAAAATATAACATGTGATAAAGTCACCCTAATATTCCCGATCTCATGACTTGCTGGCTGTTCCTTTCTTGTGGAGGATGATAGCTAGCTATCTAATCAAAATGCATAAGCAGTGTCTGTTCCTTCCACCCCCAGACCCATTCATTTTCTACTCAGAATCTCTGCTTGGGGTAGTATAATTGATTTCAACATAATTTACTGCTTACTTGGTAATGCAGCATTGCAGTCTCTGATAAAAACCGTATCAAGTCACAGCACCGGTCTAGAGCTTGAAAGGGAGGCAGTGTAATCACTTTCTTACCCTAATGCACCTCCATCTCATTTCTGCTGGGCAAGGAGCTGCAAAGTAATCATTGTTAAATGACGCTGGCTCCAGAGAGGGTCTTTCACTTCTCTGCCTGACCACTCCTCCTTGTCTCTCCGCTTTATTTCATGAGAAGGCAGCAGGGAAACTTTTCATTGTTGGACTGTCATGGAAATAAAAGACTATGATTATAGTTGCCTACCATCAGACATCTACCTCTAGTGCAGAGCAGATACCCATTCCTGAATCGCCGTGGAAAGTAGTGGTATGGGAGGAGGATGTGAAAGACCAAGTAGTAAAGAGGCAATATTTTGCACTAAAAGCTTTGTTATTCCACAGTGTCTGCACACTCCTAAATATCTCTTCCGGCTCCCATTGCCACCTGTGTTTTGCAATGAAGCAGTGAGACCACTCCCTCCCTGTGCCCCCAGCCCCACGCAGAGCCCCACTCAGTACCAGTGTGGGATGTGGGGTCTGTCCACAGCAGCTCCTCACCTCCTCAGCACCAGCCTTGACCACGCTGTCCAGCAGCCCTCAGACACAGTGGGGTTTAAAAATGGGCTAATTACAGACGTTCAGGTTAGCTGGGGGCAGCAATGTGCTTCGCAGGGCGTTGTGCGTTGCTGTTCACACATCTAGTCATGCTCAGCCGTTCTCTTTGTAAGGACATGGAGCTCTGTAACTTCATGAAGAACTGCCTCCATCTCCCCGCCTGCCACATTTTCAGACCCACCTCTTGCAAGGGCTAGGCTAGCTGAAAAACTCTCTCTGAATGGCTGCTTTTCTTGTGCTTCCCCCTGTGTGGGCACCGTGACCAGTGAGAGAGCTGCTGTAACACGTTCCCTGCAGCCCTCCAGCTCGGGGGCTGATTTCTGAGAGACAGAACTGTGGTGTTCCCAAATGGTGGCCAGCCTACCCCTGCCACACCCCGTCGGGATGGCTCTGCCTCCCCTTTGCAGCACCCACCTGGGCTAATAGCATCTGCAGCTTAAGGAAAGAGGTGGAGACTCCCGGGAAGGGCAGAAGGGTTATTAGGAGCCACCACAGCTAGGCTGGCAGAGGCTTCATCCAGTGCACTAGGTGAGCTGGTGGGGAGGGAGGTGAGGGGCAAGAGTGGGAAAAGACTTTGATTCCAGCGCCTGGATTTCCCCAGGCCTGTTATTGTTTGCAGTGATTTATGTATCATTTGCATATGTTGTTAAATGAGCACTGGGTTACAGCAGTTCTGAACACACAGTCTGTGCCCTGGGATGCAGTCGTGTGCCCATTCCCTGGGGACAGCAGGTTAGTTACCTTCTACTGGTCACTCCTGACAAATGGCCAGGCATGGCTCGCAAATTTGGGGAACTCCTGAGACTTGTCCCTGGTCAGCTGACTGTATACAGGGCTTTTCTGAAAGCCCTCAGTCCTATGGTCATGTCATGAAAACAAAGGACAGAGGAAGTACCACTTATTTAAAAAGCTTCTTAGGCTGCATAATACAGCAGATATTTTTAAAATGGGCAACAGTAAACTCATTTGCAAAGGCAACATCTTTTTTTTGGAAACTGAAATTTATTGAGGAAACAAGTGAGCTTCAGGGGTGAGATTTTAGACACATTTTCAAGCCACAAAGTATTTTGCTTGACATTGATAGAAGATTCATTGATATAAGTTGTTTTTTAAAGAAAATTCAATGCCAATATCCACTCAAATAGTTTATGAAAAGTAATCCTTCCTACAGTATCATCCACTCAAAATCACTAATGGTAGTGATTCTTCTCACTCCTTCACACTATATACTTATCTTTGAGAGTAAGGAGAAGATCTCATCTAAATGAGCCACTTGAGCCCAGTCCTGGCAGACACTGAACATGTAAGTTGGGGTGTGTGGGAAGCTGTGCAATGCAAGGCTGCTATATTTGATGGCAGGAGCACACATGTTGCTGGTGGTGTTGGGTCACGTTGATGTCATGTCCATGGTAAATATGCAAATGAAAGTAGTGGAACTTTCTCACCTTTTAATAAACTGCTTAGAAACAACTGCATTCCACAATTTGATATCGAAACTTGAGAACTTGAGAAGGAGCTACATGTGACTGCAGACAGGTAAGCATTCATGCCAGCTGGCTTTTAGATGCTGACAATCCAATCCAGATCAGCTTTATTCTTTGATGTTGTAAAACAGTTTACTTTTACAACAAGCAACTACAGCAGGAAAATACAACAAGCATTAAAACAGGGCATAAACCAGTAAAATAATAGGTATTCTACAGTAGATATTTTTTTAAAAACAGAAAAAAAATAATGAAACAAATATTTGTTACAGCTAGGAATGAAGAAGCCAAGATGCCGTACTTATAAAGGATTTTTCTGGTACTCACTGAAAGTTAAATTCAGGTCTATACAGCCATTTCTACATTTAGATACAACTCAAAGCTCTCTGCAAGTAGTACTGTAATATGGGAAGGCTTTGTCTATTTAAATATAAAGGCATAATATTATTCCTAGCTTCAGTCAAGGCAGCATTCTACTCATAAATGGGGAAAGAAACAACAAACACCCTGGCAGACTATTGACAAACCCACAGAAGTCAGGAAGACAAGACTGAAACAGTCCTGGGCTTACCCTGAGGTGCTCAACAAGGCACCTCAAATGTTCGATGCAATCATCCACTCTCTTAAGCCACCTTGGAGGCTATGCCAAAACTGTGCCAAAGAGGAGCAAGGTGAATCCAGGATGAGATTTTAGCCCTCCTTTTGATGTCTTCATAAACCATCCTAAAGCTGGCAGAATTTCCACTGAATTTTGTTACCTGAAAATGGTTTGCTTATTTTGATTTGCTTTGATTTTGTTTCCTTAAATCATTGTCTTTCTTGCGTATTTAACTTAGAAGGTCAGGGCACATGTTTATTAATTTATTTGAATAAAATCCTGTGTATTTTTTGAATTTGTTTAATATATTACAATGGGTTTAGATATTTTCTTTGTTCTGAGACCTTAAAAGCACTGAATGATGCTAAAAATCCATGCTTAGGAAACTAATAAAAGGGAGACTTTGTGTTTTGGGGGATGGAGTGGAGGTGATAAGCAAAAGGATACCTGCCAAAGAGTACACAGAAGTTCAATGGATTGGACTGTGCTCTTTTGTATGCTCAGGTTCTAGCCTGGAGTTACTCATGTGCTTAATATTAAGCACACACATAAGTCTGTGCACGACTGGAATCTATTATTGCCATGTTGACATATATTTGTTAAGGGTTTGATTCTGCTAACATTTCTATTGGCAACACAGGGGGATGCAGTAAGGTCCTGTAGTTCAGAGGAAGATGGAAGAGATTTTGGGGAGCTGCTAATACATTCAACTTTAGAGACCATTCACCATAAACCACATTTTAAATACATTTCCATGGTCATGTTTATTTCTAAAATACCTAAAGACATCAATCAAGTTGTAGATTGAAGAGATATATAAGTATCGAGCCCTGAGAACAAAACAATTTGAAAAGATTTATTAACAGTTATTTATATACTTAAGTCCAGTTCCTGTAAGATCTCCGTAGTGTGAATAGGTGATTTAAAAACTGTTCCTTATTTATTGGCATTCTAGCTATAAATATATATTTGGCCTCTGTATTTTTTGGTAGCTTTAAAATATTTTTTTTTCTGGATGGAGGCCTAATAACCCACATATTTGTCCAAAGCATGAATTTTGAGAAGCACAGATTTCCTACCATATCTTCACTATGACAGCTGCTGTTATTTAACTTATAACATTCTAGTAATTTACAGAAAGCTTCTACCAGGAGCATAAACCCATACTTGTCTGCTTTGTCTTCGGACTTGAGTGTTTTTTTCCTGGAGTGTTTGAACCGTGTGCTCAGGCAATTTTGACCTTCTGGTTTAAATCCAAATGTATCAGTTGTGGGAAGCACTAGATTCTATTTACACATCCATTACCTCTGGAGAATTTAATGTGCCATTTCCATCACACTTAGATTTCTAGCAGCTGAACTTGAATTTCTTTCTTGGGGAACAAACTTGTACAACTTAGATTTATGAATTGAAGACTAAAATGACTTTATTCTTAGTAGCTCCTCATTCAGATACAATGCTGTGTGGGAACATAATGAAATATGGTGAATGAATGCAATGGAGTCAGTTTTCTTAGGCTGCAGTGAAGCCAGGTGTAGGGACAGGACACTGCTACCGTCTTCTGTATTTCTTCTCATGCAGCTATGGCTGAACTAGCCTGCTGAGTGAAAGCAGTGTAGCATAAAGTTAGAAAGAAAATAGCTTTTCTGGGAAAAAATCTTTACAGACTTAGGTGCTAATGTGGCTAATATTGCTAATGTGGCTATGTAAAGCTTTCAAGCTATTATCTCTGTATGTCATGACACTATACTACAATAACTTGGTTAGCAGCATAGCCTCCCTAGCAGAATGCAGATGTGCAAAAAGGCAGATATTCTACATTTTCAATAGTGTTGACCAATCTTTTGAATAGCTGCCATCTTCCTACAATGAAAAATCCCTCAGCAAAGAAATATTTCTCCTGTGGAAAGTCTGTGAAGAAAAATTCAGGGTTAGACACCCTTTGCTTGACAGTGTATGGCCTGTTTATAAAAGTTAGCCTCATCCACAAACTTTGAAAAGCGGGAATCCTCAGTGCCTACAATAGAGATTTCTGTCTCTTCATTTGAGGTGCAGCTGAGTGTGGTGATGAACTGGAACTCTAACTCCATCGCTATCTGCACCACTTTCCCATAGTATACCACACAAATGAGCCCTGCACCAGTATGTTCACAAGACTGTGATTAACCCATAATTTCTGTCAAAATTTGTCATTCTTGAGAAATCAGTAATCAAAGCTAAAGAAAAAGCTAACTCAATGTCAGTTTGCTTTTGATTCTCTGCCAAGTAACTGTTATAGGTCCAAGTTTCACATGTACCAAGCTGTAGTTACTGTGGTCATTATTTCAGTAGGAAAGGTAAATGAGACCCATAATCTCTTGCTGCTTCTTTGCAGGAGCAGTTTCTTAGTAGTTTTTTTGTTTTGGAGGCAGGACAAATCTGAATCATTGTTTCATCTCTTCTTTGTTTGCTATGTCTATCTGGCTATTGTGTTGGGAATGATAATGTAGACAGACTGTGGGAAAGGAACTTAATTCCTTAGAAGTCTGCACAAGTCAGAGCTACAGAAAACGTTTATATTTTGAAGGAGTGTGGACAAATTATTTTCTGACACGATCTATTTGAAGAAACATCTCATATTGGCCAAGAAATTTTGTTTAGAGAAGGATAGTTGCTTGGCTTATCATCTACTTCAGCTATGCTTGGCCCCACTCTTCTGCTGATTTGTTTCTTATCAATAAGAGCTACATTGCATCATGTCTCAAGTGTCTAAACTAAGGGCATGTGATTGTGTCATAGAATCCTAGGTTCATAGAATGGTTCAGTTTGGAAGGGTACATAAAGACCAACCCCCCTTCCACAGGTAGGGACACCTTCCACTAGACCAGGCTGCTTAAAGCACCATCCAGCCTGGCCTTGAACACTTCCAGGGATGGGGCATCCACAGCTTCTCTGGGCAACCTGTTCCAGTGCATCACCACCCTCACAGTGAAAAATTTCTTCCTATTATCTAATTGAAACATAACTCCTTTCAGTTTATCACCATTCTCACTTGTCATGGAATCACACAATGGTTGACGTTGGAAGGGACTACAATGGGTCCTCTAGTCCAACCTTCCTGCTCAAGCAGAATCGCCTAGCACACATTACTCAGGATGCTGTCCAGGCAGCTTGTGAATATATCCAGTGCAGAAGGCTACACGGCATCTCTGGACAATCTATTCCAGTGCAAGGTCATCTGCACAGTATCACAGAATCACAGTATAAGTCAGGTTGGAAGGGACCATAGTGGGTCATCTGGTCCAACCTGCCTGCTCAAGCAAGGCCATCCTGGAGCACATGGCACGGGATTGCAACCACATGGTTCATTGATGAGGTCCCCTCATGATGAAGTTGTCTCTTGAGGCTGAACAGGCCCAGCTCCCTCAGCATTTCCTCTTAAGAGAGATGCCCTAATCATGTTTATTGCTTTCCCTAATGAGATTCTCTAATCATCTTTGTTGCCCTCTGCTGGACTTGCTCCAGGAGCTACATGTCTCTCTTGTGCTGAGGAGCCCAGAACTGAGCACGGCACCCTCAGATGAGGCTTTACTAAGGCTGAGTAGAGGGGAAGGATCACCTCTATTGACTGGCTGGACATGCCCTTTCTAATGCACTCCAGGATTCTGTTGGCTTTTTTGGCCACAAGGGCACACTGCTGTCTCATATACACCTTGTTGTCCACCAAGACCCCCAGGTCCTTCTCTGCAGAGCTGCTTTCCAGCAGGTCAGCCCCCAGCCTGTACTGGTGCAGGGGGTTATTCCTCCCCAGATGCAGGACCCTGTATTTGCCTTTGTTGAATGTCAGGTGGTTCTCTGCCTATCTCTCCAACCTGTTGTGATCCTTCTGAAGAGCTGCACAGCACTCAGTGGGATCAGCCCAAAACTCCTCCCAGTTTTGTGTCATGACTGAACTTGCTAAGGAGGCATCTACCCCTTCATCCATTTGATGAGTAAGTTAAACAATACTGGACCCAATAGGGACCCTTAGGGAACACCACTAGTGACAGGCCTCCAACTGACCCTGTGCCACTGATTACAGCACTCTGAGACCTGCCATTCACCCTGCTCCCAATTCATCTCACCACCAGTCTGCACTTCCTGAGCTTGCCTGTGAGCCTATCATAGCATCAAAACCCTTGTCCTATCACTACATGTCCCTTGGACATTTGTCAGGCTTGGATTCTCTATGGGAAATACTTAGAACAGACATTGGCCCCTAAATATAATGGAATTATATAAAGTGGAACTTTCCTCCATACACAAATGAGTTACTTTGCTTTGTATCTCTTGACCATCATTTGATAAACCTAAGCTTCTAGACTAACTCTGCATGTGCTTTTTTACTGAATCTTTACTATTCAATATAGAAAAACAAATCCATTAACGAAAGAGTGATCTTAAGTTTTGTTTTTGTTTTTTTTTTAATTCTAGGGCCTATAGATTGGGTACACCACAGTACTGAAGTGGATCCAGAGCTTTCAGACCAGTTGCCTCATTTCTGGTGTGTTTAAATATGTATGGCAAAAAATCTCAGGCCTATCAGCCATGAGCCACAGGTGTCTCTCAGGTATTAATGTTTTGCTTTAGTTCATGGGGAACTGGGGTGATAAATGTATTTTAAATGCTAAATACATACTTCACCCACTTCCTGCTTGAAGTAAGTTGACAATTCACAAATTAAGAAGCCTGACAGAAAATCTTGAAGCATCTGATCTGGTAAATATGCTTGAGGAATAATACTGGTGTTAAATATAAGGCCTTCCAGAAACAGCAACCACAATTTTTATTCAAAAACACTGGGATGGGAAGTATACTGATCTTCACCTTTGTGTAATAGCCCAATGGCTTGAGACATCCTGATAAGCAAAGTACTCAAGACTTGACATTCTCAGCCTATCTTTGGTTCAAACATTTGTTTTAATGTTTCATTGCCTGCTAATGCTTAGAAAACTTGGGGGAAACACCCAGAACACAGTATTCCCAGTTTTTAAGCATGCTCCCACCACTGTGATAGAGTTTAATTTTCTGTTTCTTTCTTTGGTCATATGAGTTTTATTACCTTTCTGCTTAGTCCCCACCTTAACCAAGAAGCAGTGGAGTTTACCTGTAGCTGTGAGACAGACAGACCAAACTTAGCTTTATCTTGTTACTCATATTACCTGTTTCCTGATGAAGCTTTCCAACTGTAAGGATATTACATAATAAATAGATGACACTTTCCCCTATGTTTTCTAAGAAATGAGCAACTGATCATCCAGACTCATGGGGATGCTTTATACACATTTTTCCCATCAAGTCAATCAGACTCTGACCAGCCACCTTGTTTGTGTTCTTAAATCTAAGAAAAATTTCAACCACCGCAACTATCATCTTCCCGTGGTATATTAGCTGTCAGACGCTATGAATCTCCTTCTTCAGTACCTAATTTTATTTGTGAGTAGTTTATTAACTCTAGTCAAGCATTAAGATAATGGTAAAAGTGTTAATCCTCACAGGTGAAGGCCCCTAACTTTCAGCTTGACCACACCTATCTCTGTTTTAAATGCAGGCTTTGCAAGAGGTGTTCACAGACTTATCAATCATACAGAGTTCTGAACAACTCAATGTTCTTGCTGTTTAACTTGAAATCCTGGGACCTTAACTCCTTAAATTTTGAAGACATGCAGCTGAAATATAAAATTGTTGGCAACTGTGATCTGAACATAAGCATATGAGACATGAGAATTATAGTATAATTTTTTGTTTCCACAGCCTTCTGTTGTTTGCAAAGTGAATCAGAGCCTTCACTCTGTTCCAACAGTCCTTCAAATGCAACATTCCAGAGATTTATTAGGAGCAGGTGTTAAACATTTTTTCTCTGTCTCGTTACTACATCAGTAACTTTTTCTAATATTATGACTAAATACTTGCTAAACTCTCTGAGATATTTAGTAATGAAAAAGGGGTGCCTACTAACAACAGTGCAGTTCAAGTACATGGCATGAATTTGTTTCTCATTTTTGTTCCAAATTTCCACCTTGTTACCTTCACCTGTAGAACATCAGGTAGCATTGCCTCTTGGCAGGTCTTGTGCAGCACCCTGCAACTCATTGCTACCTGGCAGCTCATCCTTTTCACTGGTATTTATTCAATTATTATAAAGTACCTTTTGCAGCACAAACTGATGTCAAACATATGATTCGTGTTTTCTCTGGCACTGTCTTTTAAGAAACCTGATTAGTTCAATGGAATTTCCAAGATCCAAGTCTTGAAATTAGCTGGATTTCTCTTGAGATTCTCATTTAAATTACAAAAAGAATAACAAAATTGTGTGTACACAGTTACAGTTTGTTCAATTGGAGTCTATCTGTGGGTTTACTTATTACTTACCAAGCAACATGTTACACTAATCAATGGTGAGAAGCATAGTCTTGTTTTTAAAAAATATTTACTAAAATTAATGGTCACAAATAAGGTTAGGACAGTGGTGGTATGTGGTGATATATTACCTCAGAATAATAATCATTCTACCTCTGTATAGTCTTCTGAAACTATTGTTTCAAAAGTGTCTTTGATTATAAAATCTGTCTCCAAGAAACTTAGGTTTGAGACTCTGTTGAGGTTCAGCCAAGACAGTGTTGATTTCCAAACCATGCCTACTCAGTGGTTATATTGTAGCAGTTATAAACATAACTATTAAAAAAACTACTTTATGAATTATTGGCAGGTGGAACAATAATGTTGACATATAGAGTTTTATTAGCAGCAACATATTCCATTTAGTGGCTAACCTATAGATTTTTTCTTCTTCCAAATACAAAAACCTAGCTCTAGAGGACAGCAATTTCTCTTGTGAACATGAAGATTGCCTCTTCAAGATGCTAAAATCTCATCTATTATTGGAGAGATCTTGGTTAACTCCAGACTGATTCTCTGTAGAAATACAAACTATGCACCACAATCTTCTTCTTTGGTAAAGACATACTCCAATCCAGTGATCATCAGTGATACCAGTAGCAGACCACCCCAGCAAGTGTAAAACCTCTTACTCTTTGCAGTTCTCAAGTTTCTACAGCTGGTCTCATCTCAGATACATTACTCTTGGTTCACAGATTAGCAAAAAATTTTACATCTGTGTGGGGAGAAAATCCAAGCAGCCATCATTTCCTCATATAACATGATTTAAATGCTGTGGAAATTCACGTTTACAAACAAATCAGAAGGCAGGCTCCTTATATTTTATCAAACTTCTAATGTAGCATACAGTCATCATTTTGTCCCTTTTTCTTTTAAGAGTCAACACAGCACCAGGTTAGCGTCGGTATTATTACTGTTCTTTAAACAGAACAGTCAGCCAAAGTGCAGAGCCTCATGAACTATTTTCATTAGGAGGAGTGATAATTGAGTCTGGCATCTCTGATGCAATCCTGCTCATTTACAATGTACAAAGCCCTGTTTCCCTAAGCACTGAAGAAATCAAAGAGGAGACAAATTCTTCACAGATAGCTCCAAACCTCTCTAATCCAGCCTCTGGCTAAATAGTTCTCTCACATTTTTACACTATTTCTGTGGTTACATCTGGTATATTCTTCTTGCCTTTTCTCTCATCTTCTCTGGCCAATCTGGTGTAAGTCTCACACCTTTCAATCTCCATATTATGTTATTTCTCCCACATATGTGCTTGCAAACACCTTTGCATTGCCTTTTGATTTGTGTTTATGCTTAAAGTGCAGATAACAGTAGTTTCAACTCCTCACTTCTAAAGAAGAGCTTAGTGACTCTTTAGCTGTGTAAAATGAAGGGAATTTAGCACCCTAAACTTCTTCAAGGTTACATTCAATGCCTTTCAAATTGTAAGGCAAGTAAGAAATGCTAGCTTTAGGGTATTATGGAGCAATTTGGTAGCTTTGTGCAAGAATTTTGCCTGTTGGCAAAGGATGGGTGAGAAGGCATCTAAGGGCCAGTCAATACATTTGAAGTTATCAGATCTGCAGGTGCCCAATTACTTTCAGGCCACTCTTTTCTCAATTCTAAAGCCTGTGTTTACCTTTGCAGTTTAAAAGCTGTGGTCTTTATCCTGACTTTTGCAGACAGCTCCAAGAAAATTTTGAATGGCATTTGAAATATTATTTCTTAAGGTCGTAACTGAGTTAGGTAAGTTTAATCACCATTACTCAATGTCCAAAATGTGAACTTTGATTCATATTCCCTTATTCTTTTTCCTTTAACTGGCATAACATTTTACAACAGGGAGTCATATGAGGGTGGGAAAACATATTTGGAAACATAAAGCCAATCTAGATCCAAAATATGCAAATCAGTGTGTTCTACCCCCATTGTGAAGGGGCAGTTTTAGGACTGTGTTGAAACATTCCACATTATGGAGCTGGTCAATAAAACTAAAACACTTGAGTTAAACTTTCTTCCAATTCCATGATTTATTTCTCAGAAATGATTTCTAGCTGTGATATTTTCTTTATATTTTATTTGACCACAGTTGTTCAGCTTGTCCTTGTATAAATAGTTTGTGGATTTGGATCTGCCTTTCATCATACAACCCTTGACATGCTTCCAAAGAAATACAAAGATTCGTATTTAATAGGGTTAGATATGTCAATCCACTCATGTAGCCATGTATTTACAGTACTTGTGCACACACAGTTGTGAGGATATGTTATAAAGAAATGGAATCTTTTTACAGAAATTTTATCATAAAAACAACATTTTAGAAAAAAACATACTTATTCCTTTCAAATGCTCCATGAAAAAACATATTTCAAAACTCCATCTTGAAGGTCACCTCAGGGATTACTGTCCTTTTCACAATCACCACAGTGGGCTGCAGAGGGAATTGAATGACTGATAGACTAATGGACTAAGATGGACTAATTTGCAGAGTATTGTGTGAGTTTTTAAGGCCATTGCTCTCTAATCCAAAATATTCCAAATAAAAGGAGAGGGTAGTATCACATGACTCAGGGTAGTATCACATGACTCAGCCACAAGTTCTCTTAGCCAAAGCAAATTTACGTCTCATAGACTATCTAGGCTTGTCCTCAGGGTGACCTTGATGTTTACAGATGAGAAAAAAATCTAGTGATATGGTATATATAACTAGGGGACAAAGGATACAGAACAAAGAAACATTATAGGCTAAAATGCATATATTCTAACAAACACTCAAAAAAAAAAGTCTTGGCTATGTTCCTGTTGTACAAAGTTACCGAATGTCACTCTTTTCTCTAACTAAGTTGGTGGCTAACTGTCTTCTGTTGGGATCACTTTTCTTTGCCCTTTTTCTGTAATAGAAGTGTGCATAGGTTTTCTGAAGTCTGACTACATCCTCTCATTTGGGAACCTGCTCTCTGAATATCTCTTCCTCTACTCCTAATATCCAACGACTAGGGTGTTGTTTAATTCAAACTGGAAAGTCATTTCTCTGAAAGATTTTCCAGTCATTTGCTTTATGATGACTAACTTGTTAACAAACCATTTGATGTCTACATCTGAGTTCTGCAAAGTTCTTTTTTATAAATTTGAAATTATTAGTGCAGGGATAACAATTCAGCAACCTGCGGGGCATGTATGTTATTCCTTACTGTCTTCTTTCCTGAAGGCTTCTTAGGCTCAGACAGTGGATAATTGTTAAAACAGTTTTCTTCTCAGCATAGTTTTTCATGGCCATGTCCTACACTCAAGAAGTATAATAACCTGACAAACTGCAGCCGTTCCATTGTGTGCTGGGCCCAGACCATCACACAGTAATCATTGTATGAGCAATGGTTCACATGGAGTGAGGAATGTGTGAATGATACAGACATGCTCAATGACAACAGTTTGCATTTGGCCACCTCAGAGAGGCATCCGTGGTCACATGACAGGTGGTGGCATGACATGCAAAAGTGTGTCTTTGTTGTGGCTTGATGATAGGGACAAGTATGAATATTTGACAGCAATAAAATCAGAGACATGTGGGCTGTTTAGTGGATGTATGTCCAACCCACTGAGGGAGTCATGTGTGCTGCTCTCTTGTAGCTTGCTCTTGCAGAAAAGAGTTAAGTCACACAGGGTTAGAGTACTTATCTTGGATTTACACTTTGAGTCTTGGATGTAGGTTCCTGCTGTACCTCAGACTCCTTGTTAGGATATGAGACACCTGACTTAATATCCTTCCACTTCAGTTCCATGAGTTTTAAATAGGAAAATTTAGTGCTATTTCTGCAGATTGTAATAACAGGGATCATTCAAACAATTTTAATAGAAGTCACTGAAAACATGTATAAGAAAGTAAGGAATTAGATTCTGAGTTCGGCATCTTCAGGGACAGCAGTTCCTTCCCCACAGAGAACTGATGAAGTCTGAGAAATTCTTTAGACTGTGAGAAATAATTGAAAGAAAAAGCAGAGATTATGTTACTGCCCTTGATTGAGGGATACCTGCCATTTCCAATTCACATTCCAAAATCCTTTCTGAGATACCGTACTGCTTTTGGATAGGTAATGTGCAGTTGCTTCCAGTTTGTGTACTCCAGAAAATATTTACTTCCTTTTCTTTTTGATATATCCCTCTCCACAATGGGTGTTGTATTTGATGCTTTGGTGTAACACTTTCAGATTATCCAGAAATTGCAGCTGTTACAGTGCCTGGTCATTAAGGGCAGCTTCATACAAAGTACGCTGCTGCTACTTGCTGTGATCTCTATCAGTTCTCAAGTTTTAAAGTCTGTTTTTCCAGTAAAGCCTGACGTAACTTTGACTTGGGCTGCTCATATATACCAAGTACCTAATCCTCCAAAGTCTTTTTTTCTGCCTAAGTCCCTTTGAAATGAAAGGAACTTAGAAATACATTTGAGGATTGGAGCCACTTTTTTTTTCATCAAAGTCTCTGTGAAGAGGATATCTGAAAGTACACAAGGGAAATAGGGACGTAAGTCTAACTGAAAACCCTGAGTTCTTGGACTTTTCACTCTCTTAGATGACTCCTTAGGATAGAATTTCTAAAAGACTGGAGTATTTGGCAGTTTTTAATAATTTATTTAAGTCATTATATTTATTAAGAAGTCGCTGACTGTTCATCATATGTGAAACTCAACCTGCTGCATAGATACCTAAAAGAATTTCTCTCTGTAGTTGATGTTCTTGGTGTCTCTTCTCAGATGACACCATGATGTTTTATGAGTAGCAACTCCTATAAAACAGTGCACCTTGAAATACAGGCTTCAAAAACCTTGTTAATTCTCTCTCCAA
Organism: Campylorhamphus procurvoides; assembly: GCA_013396655.1. Lineage (NCBI taxonomy): Eukaryota > Metazoa > Chordata > Aves > Passeriformes > Dendrocolaptidae > Campylorhamphus > Campylorhamphus procurvoides. Next base: position 1,549,856 of record WBMV01001735.1, on the reverse strand, counting down.
CAAGTGATGCTGAACTTTTCAGAAGGATATATTTCAATTTTTAATGGGAAAAGAAGTGCCCAACAGGAAGGGGGAAAATATATAAATTTGTATAAATGGCATGTAGCTAATGGGAGAACACTCTAGACAAGAGTCCTGATTTTAGAACTTATATTGAACTGCATTCAAAGAACATTAGAACATCCTTCCTTGGGGCTTTTCTCTTGTTACGGAATAGATTAGAAATGGGGTGAGGAAGGGGAAAAGAATTTCTTGAATAGTAAAGAAGATCTCTTTGAGATTTTTTGCCTAATTTTAGAGCTTAGAATTGTAGGCACCCATCAGGCAGGACTGCCAACAGAATTGAGAGGGTTTGGAGAAGGACACCACCCTTATTCCCATCACAGCTTTAGATCACTACTGGCACTCACAAAGTCTGACATAATTTGAAAACTCTTGAGCTCCAAATTTCACTGTTCCAGAAGCCTCTCTTCTTTTACCTACTGAGTCTCATTAGCTCACTGCTCCTATTACTTGGCAATCCTTTAAACAGCTATATTGCCTTATTTTATAGCTTAGCTTGTTGCGTTATTGAACACTCACTAATTAATTTTCCTGCCAGCTCACTGTTTGCCTGTGTCTCAACTTCTTACAGAGCCATTGACAGTACCTTTCTATTACTTTTCTGTCAGACTCATTACTTCCTTCAGTTATGACTATCTCCCTTGTCTATCCCTTTGTACTCTTCTGTCTCCTGCAATGTTGTTCTTTAAGTAGGTGATTTATTTTTTGCACCACTCAATATGGTTCTTTTTCCCTTTCTCTCAATTTTTAGATTCCACAACCTCATTCTCTTATGCGGCGGTTTCTACTACCTTTACTGTAGTAAAGTCTGTGTCTGTTACTTTCACCAAAATCTTCAATCACCTTTCATCTATACTTAGCCTAACTATATGTCAATTTAAATACGATATATTAAAACTTGTCACTTGGTACATTGTTAATGTTTGTCAGAATGTCAAGAGATCTTAATTTCCTTTTTTTTTTTTTTTTGCCACAGATAATGACTACTATATTATACTTGTCACTATAAAAATGAATGCCAACTGGAATTCCATTTCTTTTCTGGAAAACTGATTTTGGCTTTAATTTTTTATCTTTCATGTATCAAAAATCTAGCTGTTTTCTGATTCTTGCCTTTTTTTCTTCCAAAATGAACCAGAGGAACCCCACAAATGTAATCTTCTCATCTATGGCTTCTTTGGTGTTTACATGATGCTCAAATATGTGTTCAGATATCTGTCAATATGTTTACCGTTACATTCTGAGCATTTTGTCTCTCTCTTTGAATTCTTCTTCTCCTCCTATGTGTTATATACAGCTTTATTGCACAGTTGATGATCAGTTCTGACAGCAGCTTAGCCCCCTCTCAGTATTGCATGTGCTTTTTTTCTTTCTTAGTATCATTTATGCACAGAGCACATTGAACTGCTCAAAACTTGCTTCTTCTGACAGGATCATAGGAAACTGATGAGTGGTAACTAAGCAAGTCCCCAGGAGGGACTGTTGCCTTGAAGGAGTGGGAAAAAAAACTTCAGGCAACTTCAGTAGGAGATAAGTGAGCAGTAGCTTTAATGAGCCAACACCGGCTCCAGGAATACATTCACACAGGAATCCCCCCCTTAGAACTAAGTTACAAGATTTTATAATAGTGTCCATCCAATCCCATTCTGTTATTTCCCCCAGTCCTGCCCCGTTCCACCGTCGGCACACCCCATCAGGAATTGGGTCTGGGGTCTCAGGACCCTCTCTTCATCTTCGTCGTCTTCCTCACAACACGTCAGGTCCTTGGAGGCTTCCAAAGCTTCAGATTTGGCGGTCCTTCTGTCCCTGTCTTTATCTAGTGGTACAGGCTTCATGGCGCTTTTCTGCAATTCTACCTTGAAATAAAGACTAAACAGCTAATGAATTTCTAAGGGATTGATATAGGATGGGGTTAGTATGTATAAACATTCAGCTACTGAAGTTATATTACTAGTACATTAGATCTACAATAATTTCTAACATCTATAAAATTAAAAAATCAAAAATCAAAGAAACCCTTAGGCGTCAAGGCAGAAGAGATTTGTTTTAGTCATGCTACTGCTCATTACTTATTCTAGCTAGTAGTTGAATCCTGCCTTGATAGATTTTGGGGTCTTTGGCACAGGGTCTTCCCTTTAATTAGTTTTGCTTGCATCTTGACAGGATGACTATCTTTTTCCTGAATAATGAACACAGGAACCATCATAACGTCAGCCTTCACTTTTTCTTTAAAATACAGGCTCCTCCATCAGGACTGAAAATAAGATGCCCAAAAGTCAATCACTCCACTTCCTTGCAAATGAAGAATGCAAATGAAGGGTTTAAACTATGGCAAGTCACTGCTTTTGTTTCTTATGCACAGATGTAGTGCAATATTTGAAAGCCTTTAGAAAGGAGATACACTTTTCCTAATCAGCAAAACCTACTTTTAGTTCTTACATATTGGGTTTATTAATCTCTAAATATATTCTGCTTTTGAATGAGATCAAAGTAATGGAAATCCATTCTCCAGAAGCTTCTGAAACTTTGAGAGAAAAAAATTATCACAGACTTTCTTTTCTCCAGAATGAAGTGTTCTTTAAATATTAAAACTTAATCAGAAGCTTGTTATATTATATTCTGCATCATAACAAAAAAACAGAAGCTTTGCTTCATTCTAGTAGGAAATTTTGACTACTTCGATGAATTCCCACGAAGAATTATAAGGTATTCAAGAAAATATGGCAGATGTAAAAAATGCCATCAGCAAATCTTTGGCCAACCTTACCACATCATGTTTTTTGGCTAGTTACTCAAAGCTGTGTATTATATATAGCAATTCTCTAAACCATAGTTTTTCTTTCTTTTATTTTTTTCCTGAGTTTTGCATATGTAATTCTGATGTAATTCAGTGAAGTTATTTCCCACTAGATTAACCCACATACTCAAATTATATTTCGCAGTTTCCAATATAAACACCCAACTTTGCAGCCCATACGTTTAGCCAAACAAGGAATCCCACTGGTGGTGGTAGAAGTAAAACCCACTGAAAAGGTATATGGATGGCAGAATCAAGACCTCATAAAGTTGAAGACAACTATAAAGTTAACTAATCCCTATACTTGCTCTCTACAGAGGTTTAGAATCCTCCTGAGCAATCCCTCTGTATTGTAATATGCAAGTCATTATAGAGACTCAAAGTAGGATTATTTTCCAGCCTTTCTTTTTGTTTAGCTCTAACAGGATTTGAATTTGCATTTCATTTCTCACTCATATCTTTCCTGCTTGCTTTCAGATTTCCCCATTTGTTCTCTTTCACAAATGGATCTTTGGGCAAACATTTTGTATGTGGGATGGGTCGCCATGTTAAAAAGATTATCTCACCATGGAGTACATCAGCATTCAGCAACAACAGCACTTATATTTTTCTCAGGTTGCCTTTATCTCTTGATCATTATTAGCTGACTGAGATTTATGATATCTTCTTCACCCAGAGATAAAATCAATTAGTTGAAAAATCTCTGTCTTGTTAGCTATAGTCAAAAAATGAACTGCGAAGCTGGATGTGTATAATTGTATTTTCCAGTTCAATGAGCATGTGCGCAGGAAAACAGCCACAACCCCCAGCAGGGAATGGTCAGCTGGTCCCAGCCTATTCAGGGGTCTTGGTGCCAGCCAGCTTTCAGAGAGGGAGGGGTGGGCCCTAAGGAGTCCAAAGGATTTTCCCGACCCTCTTGGGTAATTTACACCAATCTTAAACATGGATGTTTGTCTGAAGTCTCTTTTATCAGCGTGGTAATCCCATTACTGACAAATGAAGATGTAATCACAGTTTATTCAAATAGTTTGAAAGCTTTATCCCCTTTAAAGAGAAAGGAGAAAGTACAATTGGCTGCAAATGACTTCTTAAACTCCTACTGGGACATTACCAAAGCAAAAATGATTTTCAAAAAGCATCAGCGCTTGAGTATAGGATGAAAAGTATTGCCTACAGGGTCCCTGAAGTAAGGAATCTGCTATTACTTATGGAATTTACATCACACTCAGCACTGTTACTACTAATTTCAATCAGTGAGAGAATAGTGTTCTCTCCTTCGTTTGTCCTGCAGTGCTATTTCCTACTAAAGACATCTCTGCCTAACTCCATCAGTAGTCACAAGGATAGAGATGCTGGTTGAACTGTGTCTCTATCACCAGGGTAACCATCTGCTAATGTGCAGAGATCCTTCCTTTTGTGAAAGGTACACCAGTAACCAGAAAACTACAGAGAAAAATCTAGAATAGACCACCTTGTACATTTTCAAGGGGAATATTAACTATCACAATGTTTTTGTGTGAGCCCTGTTTGTAGCAAAGGGAAGCAAATACAGAGAAAAATCTTGGTGCAGAACTGAAACCTTGAGCACTAACAACACCATTGAAGTCTCTAAGGTGATGAAGTGTCAGAGAGGATCCATGGGAGGTCCTAGAAACCCCTTGTTAAAACTTTATCATGTGTGGAACAACTTCCTTTTTCTGGGTATAATCCATTCACCCTGCTCTGCTACACTTATATAAAGATCATAAAAATAATTGGAAAATTTTATCTTCCTCCTCTTCTCCCCAGATCCCACTAAAGAAGAGTTTTAGTAATTTTATGACTTAATGTATGCTCAGATAGCCTAAAAAGTTAAAATGAAGAAAAAAATGTTTACATTATTTTACCTTGTGAACGAGGAAAAAAAATCAGTAGCATTTCAAATGCCAAATATAATGTTATTTTAAGACAGACTATATAATGCAAATTCCTTGATTAGGTAGGTATCTTGCACGTAAGTTTCTTGGCTTCATAATGAAATTTGCTCTCACTGATAAACAGAATATCATGTTCTGAAGTTCTCAGTAGAAGAGAGTACTGCACAAGGTGATGATTCCTTTGCACTTCCGTGAACATGAATCCCTTAAGAAAATTGTTTTTTCCCTTAGAAATCCTAGATGATTATTATTATTATTATTATGACAGTTCCCCAGTCTAGACTAGGAACTAATTACATTAATACATAGCAAAATATTTCTGGTTTGAAGAACATATAGTCTAATTACACTGAAATTGAGAAGAGAGACTTGTAGCAAATTGCCATGCACCATATAGCAAGTTAGTTTTGTAGCTGAGAATAGTCTTCTAGAGCTCCATAGGATCATTTTCAGTTAATAAAATCCAGGACTTCCAACGTAGTGGAACTTGCTCCTTTCTTTTTGCTGAGCCTTTACTTTTGCTGGAACAAGTTTTCTTGTGGCCACACAGTAAACCAGAATTGAGAGGGTAAGAGCAACACAGCCAGAAAAAAAAAAAAAAAAAAAAAAAAAAAGAAAAAAAAAAAAAAAAAAAAAAAAGAAGAGAGAGAAAAAAAATCAATTTTCAGTTGGATCAGTTCCCCACACTGAGTCATTGTTCAGCTGCACAAACTTTCATGGTGGCACAATGGAAGGAATGACAAAGGCATGGAATGGCCTGCCAGGATGAGGGAAGAGGATGCTCAGCAATGAGAGCAGCAGTGTAAGTACTAGCACTTCACTCAGCTGAAATGGTGGCCTGTGTTTCCTCATGAGGTTCACCTTAGTGTCGCACTGTACTAGAGCTGCCTTACTGTTGGTAATGGCAGCTTCTTTTGGCTCCACACTGCACGTATGTGAGTCTGGAAGGAAGCGTTCAGCTATGTGAGCAATATCCTCTGAATGACCTGCATCCAGCAGCTTGGAAACCAGGGCTAATAGAAGAGTTGCAGAATCTAGGGGTAAGAAACCTCCACAGAAAAGATTAAGAAAAGCAACAGATATTTTTCTGTCTGTACATAGTATTCAGAGTTGATAGTTACCAGGAATCATTGTCCAACTTCTATTTTGTTCTGCTTTTTTTTTTTTTTGGTTGACTTCTATGTTTCATTTGAGCATGTGTGAAGGAATGAATTTGCACAGGTATGTGGAATACCAAATGACAACTGGTGGTAGATTGCTTTTCATTTGATGAAAACACAAAGTCATTAAAACAAGCTGATTGTGCTGAAGATATGGCTTTAATCCTTATTGAAGTTATTCTCTGAGAAAACACTGTAAGAATACTGCCTGTTACTGATCATTTAGTAAAGTGTCCAAAAATACTGGTAGATGTGATCTGGTAAGGAAGTCTTTGTGAGTCACTAACTACGACCTTTGCGTGTTGGATGTTTCCAATTAAATACAAACATGAACACTTTTTACCTGTTTTCTGTTCGATGCATCATGTCAGACCATGTTTTGTCCCTGTGTACATTTTCCTGCTCTTCAACCAAAAAAAGGATATTTCCAAATTCTTCTTTTTCAACTGGGAGTTCCCTTCCAAAGCTATTTAACTTGTGGATTGAAACACAAAGCAGAGATCCAGCAGCAAGTGGTACAAAAAAGCACTGACGCTATGAATAAGAGTACGTGCCATATCATGGGAGAGCCCATCACAACTAAGTCGGACCTTTCAAGAAATCTCTGACAATTTTGCTAAGCTCCCTCACATCATTTGAAGCTGTCAAACATGAGTCTTGTCCAGTCTTAAGCAGCGCAAGCAGAAGACAGGGCATAACTGATCAGTGCAGTGATGTGTCAAACTGAACATGAGAATGTGCAAGAAGAAACTTGGGCTCCATTTGGGTTTTGGAGATGGATTCCAAAGCTCATTGCATTCTTCCAGTGGTCTTTGGATTTACTGTATTTGTACATCAGCATCAAAATAATTTCTTATACTTTCAGTTGACAACTCCCTTAAGATATTTTTAGCTTGAGGAATAGTTATGTGTCCTGATCTTATGGATAGTATGGTCCCTGTTACCGATCCTGTCTCAAGCAGCAGACTCCAGCATTACAGATACTTTCTTTTTACTGATGAAGCCCATTTGACTTTGTAGTGTGATGGTACTGCCCCATAAATGAATTATAGAGAGATCTAAACATCAGGTAAATCCAACCTAGAGTCAGAATATTGTCTTTGTAATATACGTGCATTATAGTGCCAGAAAAAAGCATTTAAGTTCCTTAAATTTTTCCTTAGTTGTTTGCATAAGTCTTACGCCCTTCCTTGAAAAGAAGAGTTATGTTTGCTTTTCCAGTCTAGGTAGTGGGGCTCCATATATCTAAATAGGTACAAAAACTAATAATGCAGCTGTTGTTTTGCAGTTGTCTGAAAGGACATGGAACAGACTACCTGATGTGTACTAGGGAATATGGAATCTGCAAGAGTGTGCGATCACTGTTGACAGTCTGACATTCCTGATTCAAGTGGAAAAACTCCAAGTTCAATTTTTCCTTCCTGTTTCTTATGAAAGGATACATATGGCTGCAGCCGTGCTGCTTTTGGCCATGAGCACCTCAAATGTTTTGTAGTATTCATAACTGTGTTTGGTCATTAGAATGAGTACTGGGGTAATAACTGGCAAAACTACATTTTTGAAGAACACACCAGGTAGGTCTCTTCCAAGCAATGAATTCTACAGCAGTGCTCTGTTCCTAAATACATCTGCAAAGAAGATTGTGTTGCAGTGTCTGCAAGAATATGAGCCTGTTTCAAAATTTTAGCTATATTTCATGTCTTGTATCTTATGAATCAGTGAAGAAGGGCACAATGAAAAAAATCCAGAATAAAACTGTCAAAGTAACAGCTAGGAAAATGGTCTGTACTGAAGAACTTTTGGTATTGAGATCTAGGATACACTTTTCTAGTCAAGAGGGAAGTGCATCACTATTGAACCAATAAAGATAAAACTATGCTGTGGAGTGGTGTTGTTCTTATAGATGCTCTGTGATAAAACAAACAAACAAAAAAATGAAAACAAAAACCCCAAAAATCATTAAAAAGAGAAAAATATATAAGGATTATGCTTCAAAAACAAATCTGGAAGTTATAATGATTTAATAATGTATAACAAAAACTTGACACTACGACCCAAAGGCCAAGAGTTTAAATTGACCTAAGGAAAAAAAAAAGCCTTCTTTCTTTCTCCCTTCCTGCAAGTGCAGAAATACTGATTCTCCAGGGGTAAACCCAATGCCTCTATCTTCACCTCTCTCTCTTCCCCATCTAGATCTGTGTCTTATGTATTCACAGGGCAGCACCACATCCTCTTCACAGCTCCACGACTTCTTATACGAGATATGGTTGATTGGCCCCATCTGCCAAACAGCTGTGTCTGCCACATGAGATCACTGAGCAGGAGAGAAGCCACAGCATCATGGTCAAAACAGAATCCCAGACTGAAGTTTTCCTTGAGTTTCCACATCGCCAAGGCCCTTGATATGTCCTTACATTGGCTGTGACAGGTATGTCTCCTTGTACATCATCCAGTACATCATTGGCTCATGCACCAGGATGGAAGAAATGTCAGTTCTGAGTAAAATTACTAATTTTTGCAAGGCTGAGGCACTAAATTCAGGAATTGTGAGGAACTGCCCAGCTTCCAGTGGACTGCAGCTTACAATGAAGATACTGCAGCATCTATTTTGAATAGTAGGTTGAGAAGACCTGGAAAAAGTATAGAAGGTTTTACTGGTATCTAGAATCACCTAAACCTAATGAAGGCTCTGTAGCCTCTAAATTTTAGGTGTTTGGTGCCCAGGATGGAGTCTAAGTAGCACCAAACTGAAGATACGTTCTCTCTGAAGGTGATTGACTGTGGCTGATATGTGCCACATCAGTCCAGGAGCCACACAGCTACACCAGCATGGCACAGTAATAAAGCTAATAAAGCTCCTAGACAACATCTTACAGGACAGGCAAAGCAAGGCCACATCTGCCTAAAGCCAATTGTGTGGCTCAGCCTCTGAATGGATGGTACACTAAAGGAAAATCATGAGGTGACGGAAGAGGGAGGCACTATTTTCACCTTTCTCTGAAGCATAAATACTATGCTAAAAGTATTAACTTTAATAAACATAAAATTCTGTGCTCGCATTTGTAAAGAGGCGATTAAAGATCCATGTTTCAAAAATCAGTCCTGAGATAAGGGCTTGTTTTGGTTCAGAACGCCCAAGCTTCTGTTTTGAAATGTGGCCAAATAAAGAAACACAAGTAGCCCTCTGTTGATCTCTGCTGCAGTCAGCAAAGGATGGAAGATTAATGGGGCTGGAAATCAAGGACAAAAGGAATCCTCACCCTGTAATAATGGTTTGGCTGCTCAGCAGGGATTAGAGAGACTTAGGTTCAGTGTCTGATGTTGTATAGTACTTGTATTCCTGGCTGAGTACTCATATTACTAGTATGCTACACAGAGTGGAGAAGAGGAGAGATGGGAGTGGAATCCACCTGTCTATCCTCATCTAATTTTGTTTTAAATTGAAATTATTCTGTTGATGTCTGATTCATCTAGTGGGAGAATGTCTAAGAGATATGAGGCCCTCTGTGCATAAAGCGAGAATTTATAAATCTGACAATCAGTGAATTTAGCAGGTTGTCAAAATGAAGCTTTTGGTCTATTTGTTTTGGATTGCAACTTTATTGCCAGGCACCTCAGTCCTGATTTTATTATGATTTAGATACCTATGTCCTTTATTGGACCTTTTAAAAAAAAATATTGTTCCAAATTAACCAAGAGGTAGGAGTTAATTTTTTGAACCAATTCATTTGGAAAACTGTGTCCATTGAAGCATTGGTCAGATTTCAAATACTGTAACCCATAAAAAGCAACAGAATCTTTTGGGAATGAACATTAAAAGGAACAAAACAACTTTTATTTTTAGTTGCTTTAGGAATCAACTATTGAATAATTTCTTTCAGAGGCTTGAAAGAAGGTAAGAAGGAGGTTTTGGGCTTTGCGTTTGTTACCCACTGTGGATTCAATATCAATCTTTATATTAAGTGGCGTAAATCAGGAGCTGTTCCAATGAAATCAGTAGTTACACAATTGTAAAATCAGTTAGTGATCACCGTCTGGCTGCATAGACCTATGGCATTAATCAGTTTTAAAGATCTAGTCCCTAAGTACTTAATTTCTAGGAAACGGCACAATGTGACATTACAAGGATCCTATTTAGAGACACACACTCTGCAGATCAAAGCAGGAACTACTGGAAATACTTTCTGAAGGTATGTGTAACTATAAAATGTTTTGAGTGGCTGCCAGTATTTTGTAATCAGTGTTGTAAAGTTTTGTGATACTCTTGATGTCTGCAGATGTTATGTGGCCCGTGGCACAGAGCTGATGTTCTGAATTACCAATTATATACCTAATGGAGCCCTGAGAACTAACTCCTGCCCTCCTCTGGGTACTGAGGCAGTCTTTAAACACTAGCAAAGGACTGATGCTATAAATAAAATTTTGTCTCCATAGCGACTGGCAGTTCAGTGCTCAGCTTTCAACACTTTAAAAAGGTAATTACTGTCTTTTTTCTTTATATTTTTCTATTCTTGGTTTATAACAGCAATAATAACCTCCTGAGTTGGGCATTTCCTGGCAATTAATGACTGACAGTGTTAAGAACACTTGGCTTTACCTCAAGCCCCAAATCCTCCAGCCGATCATTAACTGCCAGGAAATGCCCTTCTCCGTAGTCATTATTGCTTAATTATGTAAACCTGGATTAGAAATTTAATTAGATGACTTTAGCATTCTCTTATTCTCTCTCCACTTTCTTCCCCCATGTCACAGTTGTTGGTTGGCATGGCTGATGTTTACTTCAAAATAGTGCCAGTATAGCAAATCCTACACGGAGTCTCTGTGAAATAAAACTGATTCCCTTTTTAGACCTTGGTCAACAGAATTTATCTGCATACCTACTAGTGAAAAGTACATTAGATTAGGTAGCAAAGAACCTCTAAGTTCTATTTGGTACTGCTTTTAGGTGGTGACCAAGAAGAGTCCACAGTGGGAAGTCTCCAGTTTGATGAATGAAGGAAAGCTTGTGGTGGAGGATGCTGAATCTCTACCTTTGCTTTCCAACTCCAGCTGTACCTGACTGAAGAAAGAGTGCTCCAGGTATAGCTATGTTTTGTCCCATTTCTTTTAAAAGCCCAAGAGTGTAAGTGCTGTAGGTAAATGCTTAAAAACTGGATTAGGGGCTCTGCCTCATTTCTAATCAGGCAATCCTTAAAGCTACTTTCACAGATTTGTTTCCTTCATCTGAACATGGGGCCACTGTTTAGCTAAATAATAGCTACTGCAACATCCAAATAAAGGTGACAAATGAATCTGTTTCTCCCTATTTAATGCGCCATTTGTTTATTCATTGCTCTTAAAGAAGATCTCTTGCATTGCACAGTTGCTGTAACACTGACCCCAACAAGCTACCATCAAATAAATTGGCTTTCAGGAAGGCATTACCTCTGTAGCCTCAGTGTCACTGACCCATGTGGATACTTGCATCACATTATTGTCACCATCATCCATGTCTTACCACTACATTTATAAAATCCCCTATCTATATCATCTCATTTTAGTCCCAGAATCTTTGGACAGTAAATGGAGATTAACACTAATATTTACCATTCTCTTCTCTTTGAATGAACTAGTAGCCAAACCTTAAAATTCATACTTGTGATTCTGGGAGATCTTCTAAATTATTAATTTTCTTCTTGCTTCTGTACAGGCTGTATGACACCATTTAATGACTCAGTGTCTCTGATGCTTCATCCAGCTATAACTTCTTCCATGCTTCATAAAGTATACCATAATGTTAATTGTTTTAATATATAAAGGTCATATAATTTGGAGCAAAGGGCAGTTTCTATGAAGTCTTATGCATTGGAGCCCTGGCACTAAGTATTACTTTTTGACATATAGTTAATTTTGTAATAAACAGAGAAGTGCTAATAATGTCGACATGAAAAGTAGTAATTATGTTACTGAATCATCTCTTTAATTTGAAGTCTTTAAAAAAAAAAACACACTACTCCTGACTGCAACCTCTATCAATTCCCAATAAAGACAAAAGCATAAGTGACTTTTGAAAGGTCTTAGGTTTTTAGCATTCCAATAATTTCTACTGAGTATAATAAAAGAAGCAAAACCAAAATTGCCAGACAAATTAAAAGATCCTAAAAACAGTGCAAAATAATATTAATTTTAAACCACACTTTTTTAAAAGTTTAAAATTTTATAGAAAAATCCATTGGAATGCATATCCATTAGAAAAGCAAACTATGGATGGTAGATTGAAAATATTTACTCATTATTTTAATTGAGCTATTAAATTATAGTATTCCTATACACTCACAGAGGTGTTTTCATTTGTAGCATATGGTAATTAACTAAATGGATAAAGCTGAGGCTAACCTGTTGTGCAAATGGAGAAGCCTTTTACTCCTTAATAAGAGTTAGACAAGGTAACTAATTTTGACCTGCCTCTTTAAAGGCATGCTAAAGGTGGAAAAGGTGGCATAGGGTGGACTTCCAGTTCTTTGCTGGCATGCTGGTGGAAAAATGAGGCAAGTAGACAAAGATGAACACTTCCTGTTGGTCTTGTTTTTCCTTCTGTTCACTGCATATCCCTGCTTTTCTCTGAACCTGCCCTGCACAGCTGTAAGGCAGTGCTTGAGAGGAACCCCACTCATTTCTGCAGGGTGTCATGTGCAGAATGCCAGGGACTCTCCATCCAGCTACTTCTGGGAAAGTAACACAGAAATAACAGTGGCTTTGAGGCAGCTTTTAAAGAATTCACTTCTGATCATAGTGAATTGATTCAATCTCTATCATTAAGTTAAAATATATTACAGAATTAAAGAAGCATTCCCTCCTTCCTTAAGATAGGGTGAACCAGAGATTGGAGATAAAATCTGGACCATGATAGAGGTTTATTCATATCTTGGCTCTACTATTGACCTGTTGCTTTAGTTTTGTGCCTCAGATTCCCAAATATATAATTAAACTTGCTTCCTGTGTAACAGAGATGTTGATGTGTACTGACAAATAGCACTATATAAGCATTAATTGCAGAAATCTCACCAATTCAGCAGAAGGAATGAGAAGACAGAAAAAAAGTCTCTTATTTTACATACCAAGAGAGGTAATGCTTCCTCTGATGTGATGCTTCATAATCGACAGTAACTGTGGAGCTGACACTTCAGAAATACAGGTTTATCTTCTTGTTATCTTCATTACAATAGTGTATATTTTGCAATTTGAAAGCTTGCCAATGCATTAACATAAAAATGTGAAGTAACTCTTCCTCCTGTGTCTTCTATACACTGTACCTTAGCTAACAAACTAAGCACTTTTGGAACTTTAATTAGTGTATTTTGTGAAGCTTGAGTGGCTAAAAATGTTCAGTAAACATAAGGAAACTTAACAGTTAATACTAACAGGTCATTGTTAGGCATATCAGACTACAGACAAATTCAATTGCTAACGAGATGGCTGGTCTAACTTCCCACTTCAGAATATAGAGTAAATAGGAAAGAATAGGAAAAAAAGAAAAAGCTCTGAAATATATTACAGAAAATGAAGGTTTCTTGATGAATAACATTTGCAGAAAAAAAATAAATATTTAGAAATACTTTTGTTTTCCATGGTGAAAGACTATTTTTCTTCTTGTTCTCCCACAACAGGTTTTCAGCTCAATGGGAGCAAAGAACTGTTGATTTAGAAAGGATTACAAGACTGATCCTCATGTTATACAACAGAATTTATCCACCTCAGGAATCACTTCAGATTCCCTCTCTTTGTGTGAGACTCAGCAATGAATCAAAAGGCTATTAACTGCTGTAATTTATATAATCTTCTACCTCTATTGTGTTGCAAAAAAAAAAAAAGCATTCAGATAAGACTATTTAAGGAATTCTTTGCACAGAGAAGTATTGTCAGCATAACTTATATTGCGTTAGCTAAGTTGATATTGCACCAATTAAATGCATTCATGCTGTTGTGTCCATGTCCTCACGGCATTATACTATGATCTTTTCATTGCAGACAAGGTGTCTGATCCTTGCTGGCATTGTTTGGAGTTCATTGTGTTGTGGATAGTTTTATGATATACTGTGGGATACCTCTCTGAGGCTGAAGGAGCAATGGTTGCAGTGGCTACTTTCTAATTTAAATTCACTTGGAATGCTATTCTGCTTCCGAGTTGTCCTTCACTTGCATGGTTGAAACACAGAAGGACACAATACTTGTCCTGTATCTAACAGGAAAGCAAACTCCTTTATCAGAGGGCTGAAATATTCATGGGTAGCCTCATTTCTCAATCTTGAGATTCTGATAGTTTTGGGGAGATTTACAGCTGAAGTAATCCATGTGAGACTGTCTTTATGTTGTAATCTAGCTGAAAAATCACAGAGGAGAAGTTTTCTTGTACAAAGCCCCCAGCAGACTTTCAGGGTCACTGCTGACACATTTTAAGTTTTTGTGCAGGCTTCATTCCTTAGGTGTTTGATGTCCTCCACTGGAAAGCCCAGATGCAGCCACAATATATGCACAGAAACCGTGAACCCAGGTTTCGTACCCTCCGCATCAAGTAACATGGAGTATGTGTTCCCCATATGTGGAGCCAACCAGGAAGCAGTGAGGGACCTGGGACAGTTTCTTTAGTTTTATTGATAAATCTCTGCCTCATATACTGCAGAAGAAAATTGGGAAAATATTTGAAAGGGTCTTAATTCTTTTAAAAATTAAGTAACACTTTGAGACAAATTTTTCTATGCTCTTATTTTCACTAGATAAGAGCAGACAGATTTCTGTAGCAGTTTCTGTGTGTTTTTCATCATATTTTCATGAAAATGTTATTTGGGTTTTTTTGGTTTCTTTTAAATACCTCTAGTTCTTGGAAAGCATGTAACAGAGACATGGACTTTACAGTTTAAGCATAACCTTAAACTGCCAGAAAAGATTCAGGAATAATATTGACCTCTCTCCCCCTGAAGTAAAAGAAAGCTTCCTATATTGTGCCCTTCTTTTCAGCATGAAGGAAGTTTTCTCTAAAATGCGAGTCATGCTGAGAATGAATGGTACATTGCATGAGGCTGCTCATAGGAGCCAAACTCAGTGTGAAGGAGCAGCGTGTAAGCAGGGCTGTATGTTCTGAAAGGCAGGCAGTGCAGGATAGAATCATGTCATGAATGGTGAAGGAGCAGGAATGAGCCAGCTGATTAAACTGATAGGAGCCAAACAGTGCTGTGGAGCCTTTGATGAGTGTCAGAGGTCATCTCCATACAGTTCCCCAAGTCCCCAGGACACACAACCTTGCTGACCTAGTCACTAGATCAGACAAGGGCGTTGAGACTTCATCAGCAAACAACAACCCAACAGATTAAGATAACTGATAGACTGCTAAGCAAATGCTGTAAAAACGAGTGAAGGAGAAGCAGCTTGTCAAGAAGGGAAAACTGGGGGAAAGAGGGAAAGAAATTGTTCTGAAAAAGTCTTTTTATTTTTTTGTCTAAATCCTACTACCAGGACATATGAGAAACTCAGAGTAACCACCATTGACATAGATACCTTAACTGCAAATTGTTGAAGTCTGTACACACGTTAATTCTTCTTCTGCTAAAGAATTTATGGAATTTTAGGTATTTCTTTAGCTGTCTGGGGAGTTTTGGTATTTACATACCATTTAAAAATGGATGAGGTATCAACCTAAAAATATAGTCAGCTGCATTGTATGCACTGTTCCACCCCTTTGTTCTTGTTTTTTAGTGCTGGTTTGCTTTGCTTTTTGCAGCATTTAACAAAAGAGACAAAAGTCTACCTCTAGCAAATGTTATGAGAGATGCTAATTTAGATTGTTAAAGCAGTATGTCTATAATGGTATAACACTGTGCCAAGCTACTAAGCTCCATAGTCAGACTGATTAGTTATTTTCAACCCAAAATGTGACACTTATGCATACCAGAAGCACCCTTGAGGCTTCAGTAAGTTGCTTTGGTGTGTGTGCCTTCCCCTGTATGTGTGCAACTATTGAAATGCTCACCTGTTTGGGTTGGTTTTGATATCACCACAATAATAAATACATCTGATATCAAAAGTTCACTATCGAAAAAGTTATAGAAAAGCAATGATGACTGACCTTGAGTACTGCATCCAGCTTTGGGGTCCTCAACACAGGAAGGACATCAACCTGTGGGAGTGAGTCCAGAGAAGAACCATCAAGTTGATTATAGGGATAGAGCACCTTTCCTGTGAGGAGAAGAGAAGGCTTCAGGGTGAGCTAATTGCAGCCTTTCTGTACCTGAAGGGAGCCTACAAGGAAGATGGAGAGAGACTTTTCACAACAGCATATAGTAACAAGACAAGGAAAAATGGCTTTAAACTGAAAGAAAGGTTTCGAACAGATGTTAGGAAGAAATTCTTTGCTGTGAGGGTGATAAGGCACTGGAACAGCTTGTGGGTCTACCATCCCTGGAGTGTTTAAGTCCAGGTTTGATGGAGTTTTGAAAAACCTGGTCTAGTGAAAGCTGTCCCTGTCCATGGCAGGGGGTTCAACCTAGATGATCTTTAAGGTTCCTTCCAACTCAGGCCATTCTATGATTCTATTATTTCTGTTTTAGAAGCATCTAATATATATCACCGAGATATACTATGCGTAAATAAAAGTGTCAATGGCTATGTGAGATGTCAGATGTCCTACGGTGCTTGAGACAGACACCTGAAGCTGGAAAGTATGACATGGGACCTGTGAGAGACCTTCATGCTTCTGGAAGGGAGGCTGAAGGCCAGAAAAGGCACCCTGTGTGATCTTAAATGCTATTAAGAGCCTGATTTGGGTAATCTAATCACTGGAGCAGGAAGGTTGTGTCTTCTCTTCAGTATTGTATTACCAGCACAACTGAGAGTAGAAGATCCATTCAGGAGGCATTAGCTACATCGTTCTTCCCTGTGAACTGACATGATGCAAACCACATGTGAGGTGGAAGCCATTTAGGCAGGTTTGGGTCTTGCTGAAAGGTAACATGATGTTGAGAAGCAGGACTTATTTGCTGTGCCACAGGACTGAGCTGACACAACTAAATGGCTTCCAGAGTACAGCTTGCTTACTGGCAAGTCCAGCTGGCAATTGGTAGCACATGGCACTGTGGTCACACCCTGAGAGGCAAAAATCAGTCTGGGCTCTGCTCCACCTTGTGTGTTGCCATCAGAATCATTCACTGAGTTCATGTGGCAAATTGTGATTGTGAGCAAGCCAGGAGGAACTGGACTTGCAAAACCTCAGCTTGAGTTTCTAAGCATTGGTAGCAAGAAAGTAAAAATTCTGATATATAAATTGAGAATGGCTAAGACAGGCATGTGGAAAGAAAATGAATGAAATCCTTTTTACATTTGTTCTTTATAATGTGAGACACTGTGTAAAAGGAAAATCAGAAAAGTGTTATGAGTGAAATTAAATTGTACAGATGAGATACAGAACTTACCCTGCACAGTTCTTCCATTCACAATCACAGATAACTTATTTTTCAGAAGCTTATGTGGTTTGTTTAGTTAAACAAATTTCCTCAGAGACATAACTGACTATTTTTAGCAGAACGCTCACAGTAACAATTACCTGCATCTCAATGTCCATGAGCCTCAATAAACAGCCCATGGATTTATGTCTTAGTGAGAACCAACCTATTAGTTTCAGCCATAAATCTCATGTGCCTTGTGTGCAAAGTGAATTTTAATAAAAATCATATAAGGAGCCAGACTTGCTAGGCAGGGTTTCACATGGCTGCCAACATTTGAAAACAATTAATAGAGACCTTTTGGGGGAGGGTAAGTAAAACCATGTCTTTAGCTCCTGTTGAAATACAGTGGACTCAGTGAACTTGCCTGAAGGACAGAATAAAGAGGGGTTTTTTTCTACTAAAAAAATAAAAAAAGAAATGGAGGCCATCACTTCTAAATAAGGGCAAATGGAATGGAAAAGGTCATTCCTTTGAGTTTGCAATCTCATCCTCTCTGACACCCTGCTGCCAGGGAAATGGCAATAAGTATCTTAAAATTAAGCAGCAAAATAAAATAAATATACATCTGCACTCCCTGGTCTGAAAATGGATTCTGGCCCCTGATGAACAGAGGTAACGTATGTGTTCAGTTTCCAAACTCTCACCTTTGGTGCTCCTGGTGGATTCTGTGCCTGAGCGTACAGATCATGTCATGTCGAACAGAGTCCAAAAGACAAAGCTAAGAGTCAGTGCTCATTTTTATTCTGGTGATCGTATTAGTTTTATAAGCAAATATTTCAGACATAGAAAAATAAATTTGAAAAGTTCAAAGAGAAAAGGTTAGGGCCTGAGCTTCAGATGCTTTGTACTGTCTCCACAGTGCTGAGGGCGGAAAGGTTGCTTCGAAGGGGAGGCCAGGGATTTCTGTAACACACAAGGAGCCTCCCAGGGTCTTGGTGTTGTGTCTGCCCAGCCTGTACTGAACTAGTTCAGCTGGTGTAAATTAACCCAGCTCACAGGCTATAATATACTGCTATAATATACTGAGGAATGGATGCCTTATCACCAGGCTGGTAAAGGACCTCGGGATTGAAAGGTACTGTTTATACTGAGTTTAACCAAATACAGCTGAGGGCAGGTCCACTTCGTGTCTAACACCAATAAATATGTAGACTTGGTTCAGGTAGGGAACTCTGCCAGTGATAAGGGGATAGCTACACTCTACCTGTCTGCTTTTAAGAAACACATGGCGTATGTTTCGAGTTACTGAAACGGTATACACCAGTACTACATATATACTGTGTATACTGTGCTGCTACTCACATACTCATGTTTGAATCCAAGTTCGGATGGTTATAATGAAATTAATCTTATAATTGCAGATGGAGTCAATCTTTTCCACTTGGAAGTTTTTGATGGAATAAACTGATTGGCACTGGTGTTATGGCAAATTTTCTTGAGCAGTCAAGGTGTGAGTCCCCCTGTCCACTACCATTCATATATACATATTATGCTGTACACCCTGAAGCTTGGGTAAATTATTCAGGATTAATAATTTTAAATCCAAACAGACTGAATTTCAGCCAGCTATACAATGTCCAAACACAGAGAGCTAAATTCAGTTAGCATGTCACTGTGGCTGCAGGTATTTGTAATCAAAAAATGCCATGAGTTTAGGTAGTCCCATTCAATATGGGAAGAAGAAACAAGCTGTTTTCCTCCCTAGCTAACTTTTCTGCCATACTTTCCTATTCTTTCAGGAATGTGATGGGATATCTGGTTAACTTTGATATTTTCAAATTGTTGCAATGAAGATGTCTTCACATCCTAAAACAGCATGAGGATTAATTTGACATATACAGAAAATCAGTACTCCTCCTTTTTGAGGAAGTACTAAGTAATAGTTTCTGCCTTCATATATGGGTACACTGATCTGATCTAATTCCAGCCAAGTTTATATAGTTAAGATCAGACTGGACTGCAGTATTATATTGGTGGGCATGGGGAAGACAGTGGGAGCAGAATGGTCAAGAGCAATAAGACAGTTCAAGAACTAAGTAGAGCATTGAATTCAATTTGTGCTCTGGTACAGGGTTTGATCAGTTCTGTAATATATCCTTTAAGGCTACTAAAAGCTTGATAAAGAAAAAAGAGGTGTCTTTCCATCTACTTCTGTGGTCTTTGGACTTGGGAGTCTTTTGCTATCTTGCAGTAAATGCTTGGGTATAAGCTGAAACAACCTTCCTTTTCTTGTCTCTGTAGATCCTATGGAGACTACTCAAATTACCCAAGAGCATTGTGGTAGTGTATTGTTTTCCTGGATCTAACTTTGTGTAATTACACAGAGGTAATCCTGGTTTATTTCTGTTATCCCTTAATTGAGCTATAAGATTTTTTTTAAGCTTAAAAAACACCATAGGCGTTTCAAGGGCTCTAAATTAAAATGCAACAAACTGAAAAAGAACCCTCACCAGTTAATGCTATTGACTGATAATCTGCCAAATTTAATTGCAAAAGAAGTGTGGGTTTTTTAAATTACAAATTCCCAAAGAGATCCTTCAAAATAACTATATGGATTTTATTATTTTTTGTTTCAACTGCCCTGGAGTGCTGTGTCTCTATTTTCTCAGTCTGAGGTATGTTTTTATGGCTAAAGTATCAGACCCCTGCAAACAGGGGTTCATAAGGGAAATCCTGGTAGATCTTTAGCTACATGGGTGGGTGCAGTCCTAGCTATTGCATCCCTTGAAGTCTTCACCCTGTCACTTCTGTAACAGTGGCACCTGTTAACAGTGCTGCTGCAGTCTCTCACTGGTTCCATTATAAACTTCTCTTTTCATGAGTTCATTTCTTGGGTAATAAAAGTTTCCTCACTGCTGAAACTTGGCTGAAAGTGACTTTGGCTGGGAACAATTAATATTCATATTTTTAATATATATTTCCTTTTAAAAATCTTTCTGTTATTTTTAAATTAGAGGAGAAAGATATTTACAGGGTTCAGCTGCCTACTCCTTGTATACAACCAAGTCTGATGGTCTTATTTACAGTTAGATGCCAGCTAGAAATTGGGGGATCTGATTGTCCTGTGGGTGACACAGCACAAAACTAACTCGACTGCTGTCAAGGGGTGATGACAAGCTCTGTGGAAGACCTTCTGTCTACTTGGATGAACCAGTTCCTAGCAAGAGTGAAGACCTTAGGCCAGGGTTTTTGGAAATAAGTATATCCAGGAATTTAAAGTTAAGTGAAGGAAGAGCACAATGACAGTAAGTTCTCCATCCCAGAAGTGAGTCATGCACACTAAGTTTCTAGAGAGAGTAATTTAAAGCAGCCCAAAGAGTGTAACCTCTGCATGTGGTGCCCACTGGGTGCATCCGTGCTTTCACTGGATGGGTAATATTGAGCAGGGCTGAGGTCAAAGTGTGTCCTGACATCCCATCACACATTACTCAAGGTTTGCTGATCTGTTTTCCCCCTTTTGTTCCCAGGTATCTTTGTCTGACACTGAGTTTCCAGTAGCACTCATCTCCCATCAATGTACAGATTTCCTTTCCTCCCTCTGCCACTCAGCACTGGTGAAAGGCAGCCCAGCTCCCTGGCTTCACAGCTCCTGGCTGTGCATGCTGGTGACA
Source organism: Campylorhamphus procurvoides (assembly GCA_013396655.1). NCBI lineage: Eukaryota > Metazoa > Chordata > Aves > Passeriformes > Dendrocolaptidae > Campylorhamphus > Campylorhamphus procurvoides. Next base: position 1,528,835 of record WBMV01001735.1, on the reverse strand, counting down.
AAACTCCTGTATCCGGCATTTTTCATACCCTTATTGAAGGAAGCTATTCTGTCTTTGCTTTCCAAGAAGCTGGGCAGGTGAAGATTGTCATATTCAATCAGTGACTGATGCAAGGCATTTGGGAGTATTTGGGAAAACAGTATCTCCTCCTTGTGTTCCAAATATTTCTGAGCTAGAGGATGTACATGGTGCCGAGATATTTAGCAATAGTGATCAGCTCTTCATTCCAAACAGGAAGCAATATGTAAATTAGAAGATTCCTACAAGTCCACAAGGGCAGGGTCCCCACCAAGGAATTTTGGACAAAACCAGTTTGCTGAAATAAAAAATAACCTCAATTTGAACTGGGATATGCAAAGAAAATCTCTAATGTCTTCTTCTCTTTATATACAGGATTTAGGTAGTAAACAGACCATGTGAGGATGTGGGTGAATTTTATTCTTTTTGAACAAAACAAGCATCTTCTTTTTTTTTTTCTTTTTAAATTTAGAACACCAAGTAGCAAGTGACTGGTGAACAATGCAGCAGCCTTTCACTTTTGCAGCAGTGGGTGTTACCATTTTCTAAGCAGTATTCCAGTTTATGCATTTTCTGGTATGTTGCTACTGGGCATGCCTTCAGCTCTGCCCCATCTTTCCCTCATGCCGGTACACCATCAGGCACAGCAGTAGCTCTCGCTGGGCAGGAGCAAGGATGACCATTTGGTTGCCTGGGCAGGGAGTGTGAAGCAGCTCACACGCGCACACACACACACACACACACACACACATTGTGACCAGGGATCCCTGCCTTGGGTGCCCTGGACTGGGCACATGCAGATACTGCCCACCCAGCCTGCCAGTGGCCATCTTAACTGCAGTCTGGAGAGCTGCTCTCCATTTCTCTCAGTGGTTGGTTTATATCACTTGGAGCATATGGTGCTCAACCATTCAGCTAAGAGGTGCAGTACTGGCTTCAGATCCCTTCCAGCCCTCAGTAAGGGTGGATATTTGAAACAAGTTCTCAGACCCAAAGCACAGGTTAACTCTCCATGCCCAACTGGAACTATCCTACCTACTGTTTAAGAAGGAGAAGGGTGAATAACTCTATTACAAGGCAATGAGAATGCTTTTCCAGGAACTAGGATACCCAGCTGCCAGCCCTGCCTCAAAAGACAGCCTAAGTACATACTCTAACTTAGTGTATCATGCTGGACTCTCCAGCACATCTGGACAAGGAGACATCTTAGAACACACAAGAAATCAAAGTCTCCTATCATCCCCTCACATCCAAACTACAGGCCTACAGCACCCTTACTTTCCCCTCAACAGTGATGTGAAACTTGCCTCTCTCCCTTTGCTTTTCTTGCTCACCCCTAAAATGCTGTGCATTGAATGCAGCCATTGAGCAAAGAAGAAAACTCAGTTCTCTTGGTTTACGTCTTGGTAAGGAAGAAGATAGGTGCCACCTGAATTTTTCATCCCATCTTCTTTCCCATCCTCCTTTCCCCTCCCTATTCACTGTAAACTGGAAGAAAAAACAAAAAAAAAAAAAACAAGCAAACCATACCCCAGCAGGCTGGCCTCAGCTCCCATGTGTCCTCTCAAATAAGCTGCTTCTCTGCCTTTATTTTCCCATTGCTAAAATGAAGATTATGCATACCATGGTAGAAATTGCAGCCTATATTCAGAGGAATTTGCTGATTTTTGCTAGCTGCTGTCCTGGTCCCAGTGTAAATCATGTACTACTATTTTATAGAAGGGACAGAATCCTACAGTGCTGTCTAGAAGAATGATCAGCATTTTATAAAATCTTTATTTAATGGGGTCCTCTTCCTCTTACCCAGACACCTCTTCTGTTTCATACACCTCTCCTGTTCCAGTATTACGGATATGGGCTTCCTCAGACATGCTGATTTACAGCTCGATCTGTGGAAGAAGAGGAATCAGGCCCAGGGACTTCAGATTATGCTATTTTTAAGCACCAACAATTAGATGTTATGCAGTTAACTAACAACAGGGTGGAAAAAAACTAAGAGGAATTGTAAATATATCCTAATAATTGTATTGGAGCATAGGATTTATAATTACTAAATGTGTGATAACTGCTTCCTAAATGCCCATGCTCTTTAAACAACCTAATTTATAATTTAAAAAGCTGACAACTCTTAAAGTGTTTTATTTTATCTTGTCTGAAATAATTGAAGAGTAAGTTATTGAAAACCTTTATTTTTCATTAGCCTTAAATTCAACTACAATTAATGTGCCCAATTTGATTATAAACTGCACAAATTAAACAATAAAGAGCTGTCTAATGAGAAATTAATTATGAGGAACAGAAGAGGAGCTGGGCTGGATAAAAGCAATAAGTTATGGCCTATGGCAGGATGTGTCAGGTTTTAAAGGAGACAAAGGGCTTTTTCCTCAATGTGTGCCAGTGCTGATAGGGCTCATCACAGATCAGTAGATCCAGAAGCCATAACAGCACGGTAATTGAAACTGCCAAAATCAATAGTGCTGACAACCTTAATTAAATTAAATATGTCTCTGATGAGCTCAAACAGCATGGCAGCGGACCACTTGACCCTTTCTCGGAGCCCCACTTGATAGAGTGCAGCATGCAGCATGATGGATTTCACCCCCGAGGACCACTGGAGCCCTCGCACTACTGTAGAAAATTGCTCCAAGAGTGATGGTCTCCCCAGAGCAACTGTAGCTTTGACTCCAGAGTGCAGCCCTGAGTTCATCGCCTGCTCTGGCTTTTGCTTTGCCTGGAAAGCGTGGGGGACTACTTTGCTGAGAGCAGCCTGGGGCACTTTGTCATCGTGTCAACTTTCTGCCCTCCTCACTGCAAAAATAACAGTTTTGTTTGCTAAACAGGCAAACAACTTCCATCACAGCTGGCTGGCTGAGAAGCAGTTCTGACTTTATGACAAGCAGCATAGCTGGGAGATCCACTTGGAATTGGGTCTAATTCAGTCTGGGTTTTTACTTTTTGTCTTTTTGAAATAAAGAGATTGGGTTGAGACATCCTGGAATTATTTGAAAGATCATCGTGGGATTATAAGGGAGAAAAAATGAACTATAAATGGGCAAGAGACAAAGAAATATTCTTGTTGCTTAAACCACAGGGCTGGAATCTCAGTTCAGCTGTACAGTCAGCAGTTGTTTTTCTCACTAGGAAATTACATGAGTAAATATTTTTGCAGAGTGCTGTGCTCCTGACCATGTAGTGCTGACTTCCTAAACAACATGAAATAATTGTACCTTTAAGTTTTCAAAATGTTTATGTCAGCATTAACAAACTATTCCTTCATTATAAGCCTGTCTAAGATCAGAGGCTTAGATTATTGAAGCAGATTCCTTTCAAATGCTGAAGTTGTTGCTGTGACAACGGAGGGAGAGAAGAGATTGTTTGAGGTGGACAAACTGGGTTTTCCATACCAAAAGGTTTAAAGTAATCCACCTCCCTGTTTAGAAACAATACTCCAGTCACAGTAAACACCCTCCAGCTAAGCATAAAGGTCTCAGAAAGCTAAAACATTGCATCTAAAAACCTATGGGTTTAAATTGTGCTGTTGAGGTCTAGATATATATGAATTAGGCTAATCTTAAATAAATGTGATCCACAAATTCTAATTCTGTTTCATGTGTAACATTTTATGAGAGACACCTATTCAATATATTTTGGAGCATTGCTGTTCTGCTAGGAACTTGGACAGAATTTATGACACTGGAAAAATTATACAAAAGACGATATCCTTGAATCACGAGCAGCCCCTCCCTCCCTCCCAGTACCATTTATGGCACTGCTAATTTAAATGTGGTTCTGTGTCAGGCAAACTGTTTTATAGCAGCCTCTAATCCAGACCTGAAAACTTTGTAATCCAATGCATAAGAAAGCAGTTTGCAGGGAGTGGGAGTAGAGTTTGAGTTTGTGTTTTGGAAATGTCTCAGCCCAGCTTTTCCTTTTCCCCCCTTTTTCCTTTTATTTTTTTTCCTTCTTTTTAATTTCTTTATTTTTTTTTTCATTCCCCTTCTCATTCCCTGCCCCATTCCCCCTCCCCTTACCCTTCCTTTCCCCTTTCCTTTTTTAACTTTGAGTTATATAAAAATAAAAATGACCTTTTTATGCTCCAAGTGCTGTGTATTGTTTTCATTATTATTAGTGGAGTGTTATAACCCTGCAGGGTTCAGATAGATGCCAAACTCCCCATAAGAATCTCTAGGGTCTGGTACAACCTCTGCCTTTGAAAGCTACTTGCCTTTCACTGACAGCATCAATAATAACAAATTATTAATAAAAAAAATACTTATGGTATTAGCAGTGAAGAATGCCTTTACTCTCACTTCTTCTTAAAGGAGAATGAAGAACCTTTTTTGCCTTGTGGCAGTACTGTTAACATTGCTTGGTTATGAAAGGCAAAAAGAGCTTCTGGAGCAAAAAGAACTTTCTAGAGGGTGAAATGGAACAGAAACTTCTCATGTGCAGAACAGGAGCTGTGATTGCATCTCTAGAATAGCAGAGTGGAAAACAGCCAAGAGGGTTTCTCACCCCCAGCATGAGGCCCAAAAGCCATTGAAGCACAGCTCCTGCTTCGGTGTCTCCTTCAGCTTCCGTGACAATGTTGGTTTTTTGGACAGCTGACTGGTTATCTGCCTGTTGCCTGAAATACCTACTGATAGCCTCATCTGATCCTTTAGGGTTCTCTCCATCTTCTGTCTTCTCCTTGTATGACTTTCTTTTCACCACTCTTTTCCTGTCGCATCTGAGCCCCAATAGATGCTTTTACCCTACCATACTTGGTGGTGAGCATAAGGTAGCTGAGCCCTTTGCTAAAGGGGGTACTGTTGGGATGTACACTGGGGGACCAAATATTGCCAGCACAACCACTCATCTTCTCAGTGCTACCAGTGCTAAGAGTCAGAAGAGGTTTACTGCCTGAAAAACAATTTACTGAGACAGGACACTTGGGATAGACTGCTTTTGTCATACTGACCTAATGAATGGGAGGAGGACGAGAAACTGAGCTCACTGGTGGCTTTTATTTGAGTCCCTCTGCAAGGAGACAGGTTCCCTGATGCTTGGTGGAAAGAGCAGAAGCGTTGTGTCCCATGGTCCAACACAATGCATCCCTATTGCACTGGATCCTGCCATGTCAGTGAGCTGCCTCAGCTGCCCTGCCCTTGGACACAGTGAAAGCAGAGTCCCTTGGACACCGTAAGAGGATTTTAAGAAAATTAAGGATTTAAGAGAAGGCTGCTAGATATTTCTGGAAGGACTCATGATGTTAATGAAAGTCTCAGATCAGAGAGCTGTGTCAAATTTGCATTTTTCTGGAAAGTCTGAGCTGACAAAACATGTATTTAAAAGCTTCAGTCTTTGAGGGTTTGTGTTTTTAGTTTCTCTTGACCAGTGCATCCGTAGCAAGCCAAATATTCAGGCTCACTCTTGTTGGGAAAACAGTTTAAAATAAGTGATTTTTAATCTGCTTATTCAAGATAGAGATATGGTCTGGAGCCAAACTTTTCTGAATGCTCTGTTATTTTTGGCCATCCATATTATATCTCTCTAATCTTGAAAAACCCAAAGTATTTACTTGTTACCAAAGAAACACTTTATGTTCAGGAGAGATCTCTTTAGTTAAAGGCACCTTCATCATTCAGTTTTCGACCCTCCATTCTGTCTATGGCAGCTGACCTCCAAGTGACCACAGAGGGTGGCCCTTGCCACCAAGACTGGATTATATAAACCCTTTACTTGAAAACAAAAATGGAATAGCATAAAGCTTTAGAATTGAATCTCAATTTGTGTATTCTACTAATAATTTGGCCTTTATATCTTGCATTGTTCTGTGTACTCTGAAACTTCTGATTAATCTTGAGTGATGTGTCTGAGCTAGTCTTGTGCCACCAGCCTTTGCAGTGGGGAAGAAAACTAAGATAGAAAGACATATAGCTCGGAAGGAGCAATTTGTATAAGCAGGAGAGTCACATTGATCATGTCATAGCATTACTACTAGTTACATAGCCATTTCAGCTCCAAGTAAAAAAGATTCATTTCCACAAAAGAACCTTGGCTTGAATAGCCGTAGAGAGTGAAAGCCAGGCAAAGTAATTTCCAAGATGGACAGTTTTAAGAAAAAAAATAGAGGAAAAACTGAAAGAATGCATGGAATATCTTCCAAAAAGCATATATAGGAATGAGTTTTCTGCATGATTAAAAAAGAAGATACTCTGAGGACTGTAGATCCTAGTGATAACAATAAAGCAAGTGCAGGTATATTATATTGCTGCACATCCCCTTTCATAAATATTCCAGCTGCAGCTGACCTTGCTAAAGTCACTTCATGCTCCCCAAAACTTATCTCTGCCTTCATACCAGCAAAATCTGAGCAATGGCTGGCAGCTGGTGTTTCAGCTGCTGTTTACTGATTTCAATCATCCCATATTGGCTGTTGTATTTATCTTACCCATGAGCCTGCAATCTAATTATAAATGTTCAATGTTCCACTCGTACAGTATCAAGTTCCTGAGCTACTGACTTCCAAATCAGGGCTTTTTATTTGCAGTCAGTGTTTGAATGTATTCAGGTTTTGGGCACAGCTGCATCAAAAGTGAAAATTTCTGTACTGGGCCTGTTCATCAAATATGATGACCCATTACCATTTCACTCCAAGCAAAATATGATGCGAAATGCAGTTGAGGTGTTGCTGGCAAATTGCGTAGTTGGAAAGGTGATTTTGCAGTCTTACACGGCTCAAAGAGGTGCTTCTGTATCACACACTGTATGTCATCAGGCTGGATCCATTTTCAATATAGTCACAACTCCTTTGCAGACTTCTAATAGCTTGAACTTGTCTTGTGTTCCAACATTAACAAAAATTAGTACCAACTCTTTCTTTTTTCCTGAAAAAATCACAATTACCATATTTTGTTGAAAAATACCATGATGTTAGTGTATTTCTTGTTTTGTTTTATAGTGATGGAATCCACGATAATTTTTTTAAGGACAGAACTGAGATTTTTCTGTATACTTCTTCCTTTTCTGCTTAAAATTGTTAAATAAAAATGGCAGGATTATTAATGGTCTTCTGTTGTTACTAAGATATGCTTTTTTTAATTGTTTCCAAATAATGCTTATTATTGCCTTTAGTTTTGTCTTCAGTTTTGTCTTCATATAGACACAGTTAAATAATGTCACTTTTGTCCTTTCATTCATTTTGATTTAAATTCTAGAAACTTTTGATGCCTTGATAGTATTTTTGACAACACAGAAATGTAATGACCTGTGAATGCCCTGAGGCACAGACCTTCAAAATTTAGAATAACATGAGTTCACACTGAAGGACATTTTATTGCCTTATTATTATACTATTACGGGAAATAGTCTTAGGAGGAATGGGAATATTAAGAAATTATTGTTCATTTGAGTCATAGGTCAAATCAGAGGCCTTATTGCAAATGTATAGAAATTACCTTTACAGCTCCTAGAAGGTTAGATGGAGTTCAAGGCCAAGTATTCATACAACTGAGAAAGGTCAAATTATACATATGATAATAGTTGGTGACAACAAAGCCAAAGGTCAAGTCTGAGGCATTATTGTGGCACATACAGAGAAAATTACCATTCAGATATCATATGGCATTCCTGCTGCCTACAGGGCCAGATTCTCATCTTCATTCTGCTGTTGTAAAACAGGAGATCCCAGTTAAGCACCTGTGCATTTTAAAGACTGAGTTTATTCTTGAATATTTAGCCATAGTTCAATAAATATTCCATTAGAGAAAGTAAACAACTTCCCCCCGATATTCTGCCATTTCCATATTTTAAGATGTGTAGACTTTTCATCTGAAAACTTTTCTCCAAGAATTTCCATTTTTTATTGCAATATTTATGCAACCTGAATTCCTAGACAAAAAATAACCAAAGTCCACTCTTGCAAAATCTATACAGTTAGTAAGAAAATTGTATATTGTGAGTTATTAAAGAAGTACAGATATGCTTATTTACTTTTTGTTGCACATTTTAGACAACTGAATTTTTTTGGATAGTTGCAAACAGGTTTTTACTATTAGAGTGAACCTTTTAAGTATACTAATTTTTAAAAGGTTTAATTTAGAGTTTGCTGTCTTGGATAAGTGGAAGAATGAAAATTGAATGAATGAATGAATGAATGATGTTTAAAAACATTGTTCTTCTAAGTTGTTTCCAATCCCCTGAAAATAGCCCACTTAAGAAACAGGTTGCAGAATTTAAGGATGAAAATTCAGCTTTTAGAGCAAACTTTTTATTTTTGTTCTAATTGCATCAGCATAGATCAAATAAAGTGGTCCTCCACAAATCAACAGGAGAAAAATGTCAATGATCCAGAGTTATGCATCAGAGAAATTACTGATTGGGAGCATATTCAAACAGTGGGATAACTTGTCTATTTACTCTAATACACCACTCTTGGCAAATGGAAACAATATAATATTATCTCTACTGATACAGCTAACAACAACACAGAGCTGTGATGCAAGGAAAAAGTTATCTGTGTGTGCTGCTTCTTTTTCATCATGTTCTGTATCTGATACCACAATGTAACTCTTTAATAATAGTAATAATACAATGCAAAGAAATGTTTATGTTAAACAGAATCTGATTCCATGTTAATTAGCTTGTCATTTATTCAAATGTATTTATCATTAATCTGGAAAGAGTCTCAATGATACAGCTAAAGGCAGAAAAATTCCATTGCAACAAAAATGTAGCATTTTACTCCATGCTTGTTTGAATGTATACTCTTACCATTTAAAATTTCTGCACAGAGCTGAATATTCAGAATCACTTTAAAAAATAGTGTCTGCTATGTATTACATCTGAAAAAACTGTGGATGCAGAAAAAATTAAGCTACTATTTTTAGTGTATGCATATATCCACATATGCACAAACCAATGCAAATTATGTCAAAATCTGTTTGAGCCACTTGTTTTAGTTTCGGTCATTGTATTAACAGTGAAATACACTTGACCAGAAATAAAAAGAGTTTTTCTAATAGTGGAAAAAAATGCAGCATTAATAAAGTTCAATCTGACACTGTGTATTGTGAGCACCCATCACATAATATGCCAGCAGAACAGTCCATCTTGTTTAATATTTAGATGCAGTATCAGTTGAACTTTATGAGGTTGAACCTTCTGTTCCATTCTCTGTGAATATTTTTCCAATCCACTACATAGCATCCATTGGTCCTTGTGTTCCTGTGGTGCTGTATAATTATACAGAGACAATGGTGGTACAAAACCACTCAGCAATTCTGGTACGGGACGCTATCAGGAATCTTACTGACATTGTTCAAATCATTTGGCACTTATCCCTCTTGGAGTAAGAGTGTAGCTTTTACATACAAGACCTTAGTGCATCTTTGGGGAGGGAATTTGTACCATTCAAGTAAAAACAATATCACTCTGGGGAGACCTTAATCCTTAGACATGGAAAGGGAGATTCATGAAAGAAAAGGTTTGTCACAAAGGTAAGTTCAAGTGTTCAGCACCTGAAAACAGAACTATTTTCTTTCCCTGAGTTGCCAGGTCTGCTCTTAGCACATTGAGTCTTTTTTAAACCTAGCTGTTGCTGTTGATGGGCAGTATGGGAATATCAGCCTTCATTTATTTTGAGTCCTCACAAGAAATATCAGGGAATATATGCAAGTGCAGCTTCACACTTCAGAGTCAGTATCTTGTGATCTTTACATGAAGGAGCCTTTGTTGACTGTGCAAAATGTTGTTTAGCAGCACTACATCAGTCTGCCAGTGGTAATTGCAGTCTAATTTATACCTCCAGCTTTGGTTTGATTTAGTCCAGTTTCAAATACTGAGCCAACCTAGTAATGAGTTACTTGAGCAACTGCTCTGTTTTCATAGTGTATTGGTACAAATCACTCAGCACTTGAGCATCTTCTCTGGTTGTTGCTGAAGAAACATCCCAGCCACCAGCCAGTGGTGTTGGCTTGCACAGAGGTCAAAAGGCCTAGGAATGTGAAAGTTATTAATGATGCCAAGCATTTTTGATTTCCCTGGAGGAAAAACATCCAAAAATTGGATATGATTATCTATTCAAATTCCAACTCTGCCCCTTCAAATGTACCTCAGGTTTAAACTGGACCTTTCAGCAGGTTTCTCCCTCAATTCCAGACCTGAAAGAGTGCTCATTGCTCCTGTTTCCCAGTATGAGCATCCTCTTCTCCCTTAGCCTGTCCTCCAAGACAGACCAGGAAGAGGGCGAGGGATCGGGGTCCAGACCAATGCAAAATCCTTCGCGCCGGGTCAGAGCAGCCTCCCAGGGACAGCGGGGATGCTGCTGCGGTCCTTGCCCATCGCTCATCTCCTCCCGTGCTCAGTGCGGGAGGAGAGCGGCGCAGCCGAACGCCCACCGGCTGGGCGGCAGGTGAGGGCGGCTGCACTGAGGGGCCCTTGTGGGAGACCTGTGCACGGTGGCGGCTCAGGCAGGGGCTTCCCTTTCACGGGCGGTGCTGCCCGCACCAACCCACGCAGTCCCCGCTCCCGGCCGGCCCCGCCGCAGCGCTGGCGCAGCTGTTTGTGCAGCTGTGCGGCCGGCCAGATGGGAGAAGTGATTCTGGCTGGAAAGAAAAACATGCTGCTTTTTGGAGGGTGTTTTAACATACTTTTTTCCAGCCAGATCAATTCCCTAATACAGTTCACCATGCAGGCACAGAGGGCTGTGCTTGGGCAGCTGTAGGACAGCAGGATGGGTGAGCAAACAGCGTCTGCCCAAGCACTTTGTACCACTGGAGATACACTCATGGGACTGACTCTGTCATTTGATAAGCATTTAAACTGACTCTCAGAACAGCAACCCTTTTCTTTCTTCTCCCTATGAGCATTTCCAGCTCCCACTGCCACCCATGCATGGAGGTGCTCCTCCAGCCAAGCAGATGAGGGGAAAAGCAGACTTGCTGACATACCTGGATGACAAAAAAACCTTATCCCATGGGAGGACTTCCTGTGATAGGCCAGCTACCTTAATCCTCTTCCTTGGCAGAGCTGTACAGGCCCTTTCCCCAGCAGCAGGGTGTCCAGCACAAGGAAGATGAGAAAGCGTAAGGTCTCTGCCTGCCGTTCCCTACCAGATGTGTTTCCACTGTGTAAACTAGAAATAAACTTTAAAAAGTGAAGATGCTCCTGCTGGCTAGTATCATTCTGTGTTGTCACAGGCTAACTTCTTTTGTGAAAACTTGTAGCATTGATAAAATATGTTAGCTCTGCTCTCTTGCAGTGTCTGAGGTGTTTGATCTGCTGCCATCAGAAGCTCAGAAGAGCTGATGATTTGTGAAGAGCACTTTTGTGCGAACATGGACCATTGGTTCCAGCACCACCATGGTGTGGGACAGCCTTTCAGACAGTGACTGACTGTCCTTCCCATAAGGAAGGAGCTGCCACCTGTGGCAGGAGCATCATGAGGGACAGCCTGGCTTGCTCATGCAGTGGCAACAGCAAAGCCAGTGTCAGACTGTCCTCCGCACGCTGCTTCCTTCCTAAATTGCTTGTTTTTTCTAAACCTCAAGTCACGAGTTTCAGAAACAATATTGTCAGGCATTAGTCATAAAGATTACCCTCTCCCAAGTCAGCCTAGCTACTTATTTCATTGCCAGTCCATGTTTTTGCAATTGGTTACACTGGTCTGAAAGCCCAGGGAGAAAACCAGGCTCTCTTTGACCTTGCTCAAGGCCAGGAAGATGTGGGTGATATTTTGAAGTGCAGACTTGTTCATTGGCAATGAAATCAGATAAAATCAGTGCAGGGTTTAAAACAGATTTAAATGAAATCCAGATCAAACCCAGAGAGAGCTTTTCTTGTCTTCTTAGATCTGAGATAATTATAAAATAATTATAAAGTCGTCTTGTGATACCAGACCTTGCCCAATACTTAAGAGTTTTCAGCTTCCTTTGACCCAAATACATCCTGGGTGGAGCAGAGATGTTGACTTGAGATGGGTAGTGATTCTGGAATCCTGCACACCTTGAGGGTAGGTATTGAAATGCTTTACAGAGATCTCAATCCTCAGGAGATATTAAACACATGCTGCCAGAAACATTATGCTCTGTAGTATGGATCAAGTCAGGTTCTCAAAATCAAAGTGCTGCCAAAATTACCAATGGATTAGGGAAAATAAAAGGTTGGTTTTGAGCAGCAAACAGCAAATATTACGTAAAAGTAACAGAAAGACCAAAAACTTGCCTTTTTTTCCTGACTACTCTCATTTTTTTCATGTGAAGAATTAATATACTACTTATACTTTAAGTCCAATTTACCCATTTTTAAGACTAATAAACACCAGTAAAGATATCTGAAAGCTCTCTCCATCTTTCCTTAAAGGAGTATTTTGAAAGGGGCTTATCCTATATCTAGCGAATTCTAATCCCTATGAGCTAAACTTTGGAAGAGAGCGAGGAATGTAGGTAGAAAGCTTTCTCTTTCAAAGTTGAAGGGTAATAGCACGTCCTTTTTATTCCAAAGTCAGAGTGAAGACAAGTTCCTCTTGATGAAAGCGCCACAGTTAATCCGTCTCAGGATTGGTGTCTCCACGTAGCACCCTGGGGAACGAGAATAAAAAGAAGTGGTTTTTGCCTGGTGAGCTGTAGAGTTACAGTGCAGGAAAATCCTTGTTGTACAGTATGCTATATTGTTTCACTAATGTATTTTTTCTGTGCTCTGAATGAAGCACTTATATGCAGGGAAATTGGCTTTGAGGCAGCGGATGAAATCGTAATGGTGTCAGTGATCTGCCTTGCAGCAGAACAAGCGATCAGCTGATGGATCATGTTAAACCGCAGAGGACTGGATCCTGCAAATCTTTCTCATGGCAGCAAACCCATAAACATCGTGAGCTGTCCTGTTAATATCTGAAAGTCTGCTCCCAGAAAGGAGGCTAATTCCAACACAGTTACTAAACAGTCAGATTCTGGTTTTGTTGGTTAATTGGGATAATTTGTTGAAGAGGCTAAGCTTTTATTTTCCTACTGACCTATTTTTAATTCCAAAATGCTCCCAAACCCCACATATTTCAGTTCATCCCATTTTTGGAAATATTCAGGATGAAAAAAGGCAAGCTTGGCTTCTTTGGTGGAAGTTGTCTGATAGTGATTTTTTCCCTCTTTTTGATATGTTCTTCAAACAAGCTGCTTTTCAGAGTGGGATCTGATATATTTACACAGTACTGAACATAAAAACTACTGATTAATGGTTTGGATTGAACGGGACCTTTAAAGATCATCTAGTTCCAGCCCCCTGCTATGGACAGGGTTGTGCTACAGAGGGATGCAGTGCTCTGAAAGGTCCTTATCCGACACAAAGGACCATGGTGCAAGCAGCTTACACCGACACACACAACAGGAGAGTTGCCTTTCACTGATTCTATCATTTTATTGCTCAATGTTATAATTCCTCTCATTTCCAAGCAAAAGTTGGTGTTCTGTTGTGAGTTTTTGTTGTTTATTATTTGCTATTATGGAGCTGTTCAGATGCAAGGAGTGAGACAGAGTTACAGTTTTAAAAGACATAATTGCCACAAGGTATTTGTGTGATTAAACAAGAATAAACAATAGCCAGACTGTTTCTTTCAACTTCAGAAAAATATTTTCTTTGAATACTCTCTTTTGCTTTCTGAAGAGTCACCATTATATCTAACCCCAGACTGTATACAAAAAGCTCAACGCTAGATGATGAAAGATATTCACGATGCAATTCTCAGTAACTAATGGGAGAGTACTTCATCAGTGCTCACTGTTAATCAGTTTAATCTGACCTTGCAACTGGTGTGATAGGGTTTCCAGTCAGCTGATGCCATGTATCATCATCCTTCAAGCAAGGCTCAGACTGTCAATTCAAACTGATTCCTTCCAAAGTACATATGGCACATGAAATCCCGAATTAATGGTCACCTTTAACTAACTACTCTTAAATCAATTCATGTCTAAAAAACCACTTGTGAGAGCATCAATAAATATAGAAGCAAGCCAATGTTTTTGTGTGCTGAAGGCTTATGGAAAAGCTACTGTTTGACTTACCACTTGATGCTTCAAAGAAGCATCAGTTGCTGGCCAATCTTTTCTACCTCTTCTTCCCCTTTAAGAATCCCATTTTTCCAGATTTTCTATCAAATTGTTAGACTAGCATTCATTCTGATGGCAGGGAAAGTTAAGTGGCTTAATTTGTTCTTAAAAATGGGGAATTTCCTCTTGTTCTGCACTTGTTTTGGGAAACCTGGCTCCATCTCAGAAATATTAATGTTTTCTATTTTGCAAACCTCATCACATTCACCATTCAGAAGAGCAGTCTGTGTGATGGGTGGTGAAATCAGCTGCTCTTACATTTCATTACTATAATAGAGCTGTTAAAGCAATTCCTTTCCTTTCTGTTCAAAGCTTTTTCTATCCTCTAGAGTGGAAATTTTACTGGAAAAAAATATTGTTACAGCTCCATTTATAGATGCCAATGAGCTGCTGTACTATGCAATATTTTTATTTTAATCACATACATCATCCTGAAGACGTTTGGTCTTACTCTGGCAATTACTTGTGATACATTTATTGTTTTAGTAATAGTGTCCTCATCATCTTCTTATGATTGTTATTCCACGTTAATTCTCAGCTGGCATAAATACATTTAGGGTGAACAGTTAATAATGTTTAAAGATCAAACTCCTCATGTTTCTGGGGATCTCAGAGTGATGGAAAAGTGTTTGCTGGTTTTGCTGAATAAATATTCTAACATTTTCTAAGGTGCTTGTCTGACAGTATTTGGTCATTCCCGCACACAGCTTACTGAGCTAGGCAAAAAAATCACAGTTATGCCAGGGGAATAATTCAATTAATTGATTAAATATAGTCAATAACATAATTGAAAGGAGTGAATCATTTGGGTTTTATTATTTGCGTAACATTTAAGACATCCCAAAATAGGAAAATATGGCTATCAGACCTTTAGAGGTCAAGTCTTTATGCTTCTAGCCTCAAGTCTATTCATTTCCTTCTTTTCGGCAAATGGGAATTGCTATGAGAACAAAAAATTGGCTGGAACTGACTTCTATATTCTGGCATGTGTTATGAAAGCACTGTCATATTCCATTTTTATCAACTATTTTTGGTTAAAAAGCAACTATTTGACTGGTAATTAGCACGCCAGGATCTTTACAGAATCTCAGTCTTGAAGCAATATATGAAATGTCAAGAAGCTAAAGGCAAAGGTTAAAGATGCTTGGTGTCTTTCAGTTAAAACAGTGCCAGAATAACTTTTGTATCTTTTTGAAGAAGAGGTTTCTCTTTCTTTCATGGCAGCTGTTTGATTTTCTTCTTTTTTTTTTTCTATTTTTTTTTCTTTTTTCCCATCATGACTCTGCATGCATTAGTCCCCTACAGGGCAAATTGCTTTATTTAACATGCCACAGAAAGCTACTGCTGTTGCATCAGGGAGATGGAATGCTTCTCTTAAACTGTAATGCCAATAATTGCCTTTGGACTTCCACACAAAGAAAGTTTTGGTCTTCAAACTGTCTGGAAGAGTTTGTCTGTAATTGCTGTAATGTACAATCACTCCTAGAATGAAAAGGAAAATGACATATATTTAGAAAGTTCAATAAGAACAGTGCAAACAAGCAATGCTATTATTCAAGACGGTGAATGAGCCCCATGTTCCGAGGCTGAGCCTCAGAAATTGTTTTATTACACATGGTGAGCAGACACACTGTTAATATAAAAGTATAATGAAAGCAGTTGGAGTAACGACAAGAACACTCTCTGAAGCATCCACGTTTGGTTAAACATATTTGTCTGAATTCATACCAGGCAGCTGGGCTGACAGATTATTTATGTCTGGATTCTCCCCATCCATGCTGATTTGCAACAGAATGGGTATATCCCATCTACACAGGGAAAAGTTCAATGCCTTTGAGCTTCCAGGCAATTAAAAAGCAAAGTAATACACATTTCCTAAGTTTCAAAACTGTTAAAACTCCAGATGCACTTTCTGAGAGATACTCTGGCCAAATCTCTTACTGTTTGTTGAGTTGATTCACGAGTTTGACCCATTTCCCAGCACTGCCAGTCACCATCCTGCCACTGACCTGCAAACTCAAAACCTGCAGGTCTTCAGCTCTCTGCACTTTCTGAATAAGAAAAGCAGATAAAGGAGTTTCTGGAATGGGTATAAGACAGTAGTGACCTAAAATGTTCACTGTGGTTTAACAGGGTTTATTTTCACCTCCCCTGAGCAATGGGAAAATGGCTTACTGGTCAGCTATGGTGTGGGTAGATCTCAGTGTGCTCAGTCTATTGGAGTTAAAAGCTGATACCATGTAGATGCAAGAATAAGTGGAAACTCCAAAGAGCAGAAGAAACAATTCAACATTTCTTTTCTGAAAAACTTCACAGGCCGTGAGAAAAGTTGTTAAAACTCTCTGAAAAATAATCTTTGGGCAGGGACAAAATTCCAGATCATGTTTGCATATAACTTTGACTCTTCCCTTGTCTTCTATCCACACACTAATAATTTTCCTGTCATCCGCGTCATCACTAAGAAAAAAATAACTATGTTGTCATAAATGGCAAGCTACCTTCAAACCTGCAATAATTGAGTGAAGTATATGAATTCCAAGACAGAGATCAATCATGTCTGTTCATGAAAAGTTTCTTAGAATTAAAATTAGAGACAAATTATTTTAAAAAAATTCACATGTCAAGATATTTCTGACAGTATTGAGATTCTTATGAGTTTTTCTGCCTTGTTCCCTCAAAACCTTATTTATAATTAAATGTTTTCTTTTAAAATAGCAAACATTACCTCAATGTGTATGTAACTGAGACTGGCTAATGAATAATTCTTCTGCTAAGTAAAGTTTCATTTCTGTATATTTTCTGTATTCGCTAAATCAAAGTGCTAAAAGCAAAATATCTTTCTAGACATATCTAAATATAAATCCTTCTACATTGGACTTCCATCTACAAAACATTATCTTTTGCTGGTCCTTATGCAGGGGTGTGATAGGGATTTGTGTTGTATAACAAGATTCTCAAGACCACATTGTACAATATGCTGCACCTGCATTTGTATTATTAGAGACAATACAATGTCTCTGTATCAATGTCTCTTTTTACTGTGTAAAGGTATTTCAGTCCTCAGTTTGAGGAAGCACTGCACTAGTACTTTACATAGGAAAGTTGCACCTTGAAACACATTTGTGCAAATGCTGTAGTTCATTTCTACATGTGTTCCTGATATCATGACCTTTTTAGCTAGATATGCAAATATCTTTTACTCTTTGCTTCTTTACTTGTTTGGATTAAGCTGGTCCCACTGCACAGCAGTCCTGCAAAAGGATATGGAATAGCAGGTGATAAGCATTTTGATAGTTCAGCTATCCCTACTTCCGACTTTTCAGCTCCCCACCCCAGTCTCTGCCACTGTCTGTTCCTGTTCCCCAAGCACATCTCAGGATCCTCAACCCCACAGCCAGAGAAGCCCCTCAACCTCTGCCAGGGCTTGTTGATGATAAGACAAGTGTTCTGTCAACTGATAAGGCATGTTGTGACTGCTGTGAATCATGCTGCAGGTAACTCTTCTTGCAGTTTTGTCTGGCTAACAGTCCATGAAGTACAGGGTCAGACAGCAAACCGTGGCTTTGAAACATGTTTTCTGTTTCAGCGCCTGTGAACACCAGTGTCTGTGTGATCTCTGATACAGGGACCATCCCAACAGTGTGTGTTTGGGGTCTCATTACAGCAATGACACTAAAACCTTAAACATGTTGCTCTCCTTAATTATTTGAATGGTGAAAGATACACACAGAAATGGAAGTTACACTGCAGGAAGAGGGCTCTAGGTTACTGTGAATTTAATCACATGAGGAGGAGGAATTTTAATTTAAAATTTCCCTTGTCATATGCAAAAAAACACTAAAATCTGCAATTTGTTCAAATATAAAATTGAGTTAAGCTTTTTAGTTACTCCTACATTTAAAAAGTGACAAGTGTAGTTATGAATATAAAAATATATTCTGATGTCTTCTGAATTAGAGATGAGTTTGACTGAAAAAAATTATAAAATTTGATAACATTTGATTTTGTCTTATCCAAGTTTATACTTTTCAGTGAAAAAATCTTTCAGACAGCAGCTAGATCAGAGGGCTCAGAGGACTATTACCATATGTGGTCCTTTCCAGATCAGTCTCCTTATAAAAAATAAATCAGTACCATCTACATTTCCCTTTTCCTCTTCCCCCATGAAATCAAACCTACAGCATATACATCCAAATGTCCTCATTTTTTCTTTTCAGTGTTCCCCTCCGCCCATACTAGCCCTGTCACAAACTGTCTTTGTATGTCGGTCCTCTCTTCATTCCCTCAAACCCTGCACCCCAAATTTCTCCAAGCCCTTCATCCCTCCTTCTGGCCATGCTGCTTCTCCATTCAAACAAGGCATTTGGGAGAGCAGAAGAACAGAAAAGAGCAAGGCAGGTTTGGAAAACTTGAAATAATATACACATACTAGTTGACCCAAATGGGACAAATTTTCATTTGATTTAAAATGAGAACATTCTGCTGACACAATAAAATTATCACTAATTTAGAAGTTTTCCTATCATAATTCAAACTACCTCCTACTTGAGATGCGGACTGCATGTGTGTGTGCAAGAGACTAAAAACCAAAATCTGAAACAATGAAGGTTGTTGGTGTTTTGCTCTAAAACATGGGAAAGTCTAACATTGCTAATGTGGAACACTGGGTATAGGTTTCATCTAAGAAAGCCACCAATTAATGTGCTGTACTAAAATCCTACCCCCAAATAATTATATTTGCCATGGAGGGACAATAGATCAAATCAGAATAGAAAGTTCCAGGCCTTGTATATAGTTTTAGTCCACCCCTAGAGCAAGTCTTGGTGCATCCTGATTTACAGTGTTGTGACTGACACCTGCATGAAATCAGCTGCTGGACATGGTTATATCCACCTGCTAGTTTTGCTAAGCCTCTATACAGCAAAACTTATAGAGCTGGTTTTGCTGTATCAAGTGGAGAGGAGAGCAGACTTGCTATAGACTTGGCAGTCAGAATAAATCACACTATAGACCTAAAACCACTTAACTAGACATCATACAGCGATGTGAAATAGTTTATTTGACTCATGTGTACCAAAAATATAGATTTTCGCTCCTGTTTGCTTTTTTCGATTTGCTAAAAAATCTTAAATGTCTTTTCTTCTTTCTATGATTTTGCTACAAAACCATTCAACATTTTACAAGACTGCATTTGTATTTGAAAATTTTCTTCCCATCAGCTCCTCAGCCCTCCCCAAATTGACACAGATCAAAGCTGATGAAAAAGTAGCAGTGGTAGTTCCACTGCTTGGTTAGGCACTCTGATCTGCTAAATTCTAGCAAAGGAATCTAAAAAAATATTCCAAAGAGTGATTCTCAGGCAGTTCTTTTGTGTGGGGATCATATACTTGACACCATGCCTTATGTGGAATGCACATCAAATCACCTGGAGACTCCACATCAATGGTAGTCATGTGCATGCATGTACCACAAAGAGAATAGACCCTTAAACCAGTTGGGTGCATGAGACAAAAAAAAATAAAAGAAAAAAAGAAAGAAGTTTAAAGAGTGTGAATCTGGAGGAGTACATCAACTTTTAATTTACTTCTCTGTTCTGCATTATGCCCTTTTTTGCTGTTATTTTGAATGTTTCAATGGATGTATTTAAAAAAAAAAGAAAAACAAACAAAAACACACACACACACAAACCCCCTTTTCCAGTGCAGTCACTGCTTTATTTTATAAAGTTCTGTCCCTAATGTAACACATCTGTGGTATCTGATCCAAGACTGTCCATAGGATAGAGGGCCAGATCCTTAGCTCCAATGCACTCATCTTGTAGACTTCAAGGGGGTTAGACAAAGTGCAAGAAGTCCATGACTTGCTCTTCTTTGTTGTTGAACTCTCAAGTGTTATCATTTTTTCCTTTAATTGCTGCTGAAGTCCATACCAAGTACCACTCAGATAAAATGTGCTGAGTTGATTTTTGCTCCAGACTGGCATTTACAAATTTCAGGGAGGTTTTGCTATCACCATGAACAGGATTAAAACAAACCTGTTGTAGGAACAAATAGACTTCAGTATTTAGAAAAAGGAGTTTTGTATCTGAGAACTGAGTCCCAGGTTAAGGTCCATTTGTCCTTTTCCATCTAGGAATGACAGGAATGTTATAATAGGAAATTAAATACAATAAACCAAATCAAAACAAAAAATAGGAAACTGCTTGTTTGTGTTCCAGGATGAAGCAGCTAAACAGACACTGCCTTTCCCTGATTCTTCCTATTCTTTCAGAGGTGTGAATATGAATGATGGACCTGCCTACTAAACTGAGTAAAACCTCAGTGAAGCCAAACTTATGTTCATGGACTCCATGTCCTTCCTGCTGCCCTTCCACGACTGCTACTAGCCCATTCCAGGGATTTTGCCCACCCTGCTGCCAGGCCAGCTGCTGTGGCACTCTGCGTTTAACAGAGATTTCTGACCACATCAAGCAGCAGCATTTCACAGGACTTTGCCTGGGACATTGGAAACCAGACTCTGCTATTGCTGAATACAGCCATCATCCCCTCTCTGAGAGTCCTCACCTTTTCCTCCTGATCCTCCCATCCTATATTGCTTTCTGAGATGCAAAGAAATTAGGACAATAAGCAAAGACAACCAATTCTAGATTTCGTGCACCAAACCGCAGCTTTGTTTCCATCCTACACACTCACCCAACACCAGGGGATGGCAGCCCATGTGTTTGCAGCACACCATGATGGCTTTATGTCTGGCTGGGACCAAACATCCAGCAAGGGACACCATGGAGACAGAGCTAGGACATGGTCCTTTGCTGCCACAGGATGTAAGCCTCCAAAGAAGCTGCTGGTCTCAGATGCTAAGGGAAGTAAAGCAAAAGATACAAGGCCTGCAGTAAATGTATATTTCCACAAAAGTGGAAAATATGTACATTGCATGTTGCCTGGGTTTTAATCAGAAGCCGAGGAGTTACAACTTATTTGATAATTACTGTCAATTCAGTTGTCAGGTACACTAAGTACACAAACAGAACAGATGTGTTAATAGGAGGAGGAAAACTGATGAATAAGTAAGTGCAAGGTGTGAATTAGTGTGGGATAGATTAGCTGTTGCCATTAGCTCAGAGATCTGCAAAGGAAAAGTCCTTTCACAGATCTGCAATCTATGGTGCCCCCCATGAGATTTATTAAGACATGCATGAGGAGCAGAAGTTACTCCATATCCAAACATGGCTGACAATTGCTTCAGGGGTTCCCTCTTTAAAGCTGGTGTCAAAGGCTCATTTGTGGAGATCTGGCATACCTCTCCACCTCTCACCTACGGAGGACTATAGGAAGTCCTTCAAGCCCAGGTCTGCATGGATGATCCTGGGAGACTGTCCTTGTTTTGGGCAGTAGTGTGACTGTGCAGTGACAGACCTGAAGTTTACTGGTGTTTAGACGTGGGAAGCATAAGCATGGACAGAGTCAAACAGCATCAGTGCACACCATCCAAGTGAAGTGCACACTGTAGTAGAAAACCCAGGCCTTATGTCTGTACTTTGAGAAAGACATGATGATGTTGGAGTGAGTGTTAACAAGACCTACATATATGGGTCTAGAGACTGAGGACAAGGGCAGACAGATGGAGAAACAGTTATAGGTGGTTCATTTTCTAAAAGGAAGCATGAGAGAGGGTTTCACCTTCTTACAGGAGGAAAGGTAGTGCATCATTTAATTTAGAGGGGTTAGTCGTACAGAACAACACACAACAGCTGAGGACAGAGCTTATGCTGGAATTAAAACAGACTTCTTCGTGCTCATGTAATTAACTGCTAAAACAATCCCTGGATTTCAGTGATGACTTCTTCTTTCCTAGTATTTCCATCTTGAGAGCAGCTATCTTTTTGGAAGCTATCTCTTATCCAAGCACACACTTTGTTTAACTCAGTACTGTTGTAACTGAATGAAACTAAATGGCCTGTAATGTACATAGCAAATCATATTAAGGAATCAGATGTTTCCATCAGTCCTTAAACATTCCAAATGGACCCAGAAACTTCTCAGGGTGGTGATAGATGTGAAGAGTGAAAATCTGAGGATGAAAATTCTTCATTTCAAGCAATACAGCCAGAACGCTATGGTCAAACCTGACAGTTCAGTGGTTTCACTGCCTTCTACAAGATGGCATCGTCTGCAAGATGGTCTCTGATATGCATATTAAGAGCAGCCCTTGGGTTCTGGCACTTTGCCAGCTCGACCCTCCTTTAAATGAAGCCTGAATCTGGGCTTCAATAAGCGCTTGGCTCCATATGGAATGTTGAGTGTCCTCAGTTACTTGGGTCACAGGAATCTGGGCAGGAACTCAGGCCACTCTGTGTTTAAGGATTGCACCCTGCAGGAGAGGTTTTGGTTTGTTTTGTGATGTATTTTATACTTCAGTAATTGAGTAGAGTATTTTCAACAGCCCCTGTACAGTTAACTGAAAAATGTCATTACAAGCTAACCTTTAAGTAACAAGTGCTGAGCCAGGGAATGCCTCCCACCTGGTTCTGACGTTCTTGTGTCTGGAGAGACCTCTGACTGGCTGTTGCATCTCTGCCTCTGGAGTCTGCTTCAAAATCTTCACAAGTTTCTTCCTTTCTCTGTAAGTAATTTGTTTTTCTCAATCCTGCAAATTAATAGCACTACTAACTAAAAGGCTGAGCAGTTCAAATGCTCATATATCAGTTCCTTTTAGGAATAGTTTGAGTTAAAGAATCACACAAAAGCAAAATGGAAGACTTAGTCAGCACATTATGTTAGTCTTCCCAAGCACAAAGCAAACATAAAAAAACTAGATCAAAGGAAAGGGAGGAAACCTCTATAAAACATAATTAATAGCCATAGTTTTAATTCTGAAAAAAATAGGTTTTGTTGCCTGTTTACAATTGAGGGTAAAAAGGGTGTAAAAGAAGGAAATTAGGAGAATATATTATCTTTCAAAAGGAGTTACTGCTTATTGTAGTTAATTTGGGGTTTTTTTTCAATGTCTTAACAGTTCTGCATATACCTTAACTGCCCCTCCTGCTTTATGTCCTCACCAAACCTACTTCATGTACATTCAATTCCTAGGTCCAAATCACTTATAAAGAGGTCTAAGAGCACTGGCTGTACTAGGGAACCCCACTAGTAACCACCAGGCTGATGTAATCTCAATTTACTATACCAGTCTGAGCCCAGACTGTCACCCACTTACCCAGTGTATTGTGGACTTGTCCATATGTGCTGGACATTTCATCCAGAAAGATACTGTGAGAGAGAGTATTGAAAGCTTTGCTAAAATCTCAAACCGCCTCATCTTCTGGCTTCCCTTGACCAACTAGTTCTGACTGCAGCAGGTCTAGCACAGGAAGAGGGTTGTTGTGGGGTCAGACTGATAAGGCAGACTGATAATAGCACTGTTTGGAGCGGAGAAGCTGTGACACTGAGTGGGGAAGGGGACTGCAGAGAGACCAGGCTGGGAAAGGAGCTTCTGTGGGGCCAGTCCGGTACTAGTTCAGCAGCAGAATCCGTCTGGGTCAACAGAGATGGAGGAGGATGTTGCAGGGAGATCCTTGGCCACAGGTGCATTTCATGGCCATATGGCAGAGAGCTCAGCTACAGGAGACATTCTTCCCTTGCCTCTTCCCTGCAACTGGAAGCTGGCTGGGGGTGGCCACCATCATCGAGCTTGGGGCTTTCAAGGCGAAAATGCTTTTTGAACTCCTCCAAGACTACAGAAAAGTCTCACGGTGCCTGTTTAAACAAGTGTGTCTGAACAGGAAAATCAAACAGACAGGGAGCTACTTCAGTTTCTCCACTTATTCGATGTTTGAAATGATAAGCAAGGATATATTTTCACATAATTGGACTGTGTCAAGGTACCAGCCGTTTGATCAGATAGGGGCTCTCTATGTAGTCTCACATCAGAGGGCTAGTAAACTACAAATTAAGGCAGGCTTTAGATTTTGTCTGCAAAGTAGCCAAATAAATTGAATTTTATTTCTAAAAGTCATAATGAGGGGTGGGAGAAAAATTAAAATAAAAAAAAAGGCAGAATAATGTACCAGGATAACTAAATCAGAAAGAGTAAGGGAATAAAATCTTTGTAAAGGTCTCAATCATGCGTGAAAACCCATAAGTATTGGAAAGGTGCCAGTCAGCATCTTTGAATCTGATAGAGAGTTTTGAGAGCCCACACTTTCATCACCCTAAAAGAGGTCTGCAGAAAGGGATGGCTAGTAGGGCAAAGGAAATATAATGTGCCATATCTCCAAGGAAGGCTCTTGGTTTTGTTCGGTTTTTTGGTAATTTATCATTTATTTGGCATTTGCCTTTGCAACAATATCTTGGGGAGGGTGAAACACCCTGGGACCACTTGCACAGGCCAGCTGGGTGACGGCCAGAGAGCACTGCACACTCCCCTCCATCCCTCCATCCCAGCCCATTTGCTCAGCTCTGGCATCTGGAGCCTGGAGACGGACAGCCTGCATTTTCTCCTGCTCCCTGATCCACTCACCTCCCTCCAGGCTGCCCCCAAGGCAGGGAGAAGCTCCCCTGTCCACCCACCAGCCCTGGTGAAGGTCTCCCAAAGGCTCAAGGACTGCAAACCCCCTTTTCTCTATATGGCCACTGCCTAAGGCTATCCCTCCTGCAAATACAAGTCTGGTCCCCCCAGCCTTGTGCTCTAGACAGATTCCCAGGCTCCAGACAAAAAGGCCAGGGGGACTCCAGGGGACCCAGCTGGCTCCCAGCCAGCATTGCTGAAAGGGGATCACAAGAAGCCAGATTTATTCCTAAGAACAAAGTTTCCGGTGACTTTCCAAGATGCTCGTTGTACTCCTTTCTCCTTTTATTTCTTCTTCTCCTTACCTCCCTCCTCTTCTTTTTCAAACTCTCAGCTAGAAGAGAAGTGTTCCCTGTCACTATAGGTGAACTTACTGCTCCTCTCCCTTGTCAGGTCTCTGTACACTCCTGCGGCATTTCTTTTCCTGGATTTATACATCACTGGCATTTAGCCACTTGTGGCTAGAGAGAAGGACCTGAATTTACCTGTGAGACTGAAGCACATGACTTTTCCCCGTAGACAGTTACTGCTGGGCCAAATGAGTTGTGATTTGCCACCACATCCAAGCCCCAGCAACCACAGTGAGGAAGTCAGGATGTGAAGTGTGCATGCGTATGTGTTCACATGTGCTCGTATGTCACCTACTGCCAGGGCTTGCAGCTGCACTTAGTAACTAGTAAAGGGTGGACTCTCATGGGAGATTTCAGTACAAAAGAGGTGAAATGACTTGTAAAAGAGCACCAGCAAACCTCAGGGAGATAACTAATTCCATGTGTTGAATGCTCCCCTGCTCTGCCTGCTGTCAGAGCCTCCTCTTTTTGTCTCTCTCTTATCTTGAGATTGTTTCAGAAGTAAAAATCATGGTAACCCAAATCCATCCCAAGTGTAATAGGGCCATTAACAGCAGGGATTGGACTACATCTGATGAAATTCCGAACTGGCAGAGTCTGGGCTCAATGGCAGGACAACATCCTGCCCTGGAGTGTGGTCTGTGCCATGGACATAGGAGGAGCTGGGTAGGCAGCAGCCTGTGTGCTTGGCCTGGGCACCCCACAGTCACCTGTGACCCTGCGTGGAGCAGCATAGGCTTGCCCCTGTGAGATGTAGAAGGTGTATGGAGGGTGTTGTACCTTAAAGCCATGGATTGCAAGAAGTCAGATACTGTTTGAGAGGTTGATACTGCTTTGAGTCAGATACTGCTTTGAGTGACAGAACCCCAGCTGTTGAAAAGCAAAGTGACCCAAAATCAAGAGAAAGCTCACACTTGCTACATAAATAATGTCAAAACCACATACACTGAGAATAGCATGAAGGCAGCACAGGGCAGACCAATGTCTAGAAATGTTATCTCCTCTGTTCCAAAAGCTAAATCAGTCCAGCAACAGACAAGCCAGGAACATTTTAGATTATGTCTGTGCTTGCGGTTGATGGAAAGTCTGAGAGAAATGTAAGCTTTCTAAAAGACAAATTCAGTTTTGCTACAAAATACTTGGGATTTTTTCCCCTCCTCCCCTGGCAGTGAAATTGTTTGGTTACATTGGTTTATTAGAATGACATAGCTCCCAGTATCATATCTAGCCATCGGCTGCCACTCAGCAAAAGGATGTGGTGAGATCACATCACCAAAATAATAAGGCACCGGAGCTGCTAATCAGGAGGTTACATATCATCAGGGTGGTTTCAAGTATCTGAGGATGACTTTGATAGTTGCAAGATTGTGAATTTACAGAGTCTGGAAGATACCTGACATCAGTTACTCTGCTGTTCAGCTGTAGTTTCCTTTACACAATGAAATTAAAATCCTTCAATATGTATTTACATGAATATATGTTTTTTCTAACTGGCAAGTTTTTGTTTAAGGAGATCGCTTTTGAACCATCTTAGCAGAGCAAGAAAAAAGGTATTTTCCCCAAACCTGTTCCTCCTGAGTTTAGAGGGATGTTCTGGGGACGAAATATTTTACAGATTGAAATTAAAGACAGGGGAGGGGGGGAGCAGTCTTGCCTTGGGAAGTTGTATGACACCAACAGGAAGGTCCAAAAAGGGGCACTGGAAAGAGGAGAGGTGCCAAGTTCCACTGCCATGCCTGCAGGTTGAGCTGCTGTCTGCCTGTGGGGCCGTGGCTCCCAGCCCTCCTCCAGCTCTGCAGCTGGAGGCAACAGCTGGAGAAGAAACTCTTCTGCACAGACAGTCCTGCCGCACATAGGCATTGCTTTCCCTTGATTTTTCCTTCTACTGACTTTTTTTTTTTTAACCTTGAGAGTTGATTATTATCAAGCTGAAACATATTTCCTTCTGAAAAGTGTGTTTGTTTTGTGTTTGGTTCCCCCCTTCCATTTACACAGATCTCTCTAGTGGGAACAGGCTTAGATTGGGATTGTGGAGTTTTTTCCAAATGTGATGACTTGCATTTCTACTGCGCTGTACATTTTCTTAACATCCTTTGCATCACGTATTTTCCAGCAATTTTGAGATATGTAAGGAATAGCTTTTAAGCAATAGGCAAAGAAGTGGGGGGGAATAATTCCAACAGCCTTGCAAGTTTGGAGTATTTCATCTTCTTCAAAAGGCGGGGAAAAAAAACTGTTCTTGTGAGCAAATGATTAGAAGAAGACTGGGAACACAATAATTACTCCAAATGGAAACCCAGACCGCAGTCAAACAATACAGCTTTTGTAAACCTTCTCCGCCTGTAAAAAAATCTAGGAAATCTCGTAAGTAGAACTGTCGAAATCTTTTTCTTATGCAACATGTAAAAAACTCCTGAGTAAAGAGGAGTAAACACGGAAACCCTGTAAAATAGCATGATAATGAACTTGCTCTAAGTATTGGAGATTGCCTTGGCGTTACTGACATGGATTCCTTCAACCACAAAGTATTTTCTCATGTTAAAGAATTTGGGACAAATTACTTTTCATGATATTCCGTCAATAAATAAGCACGTGAAGACAAATAAACTGGGACTTGCTATAATCTACCTTGATCGTTGTGGAATGTGAGGGGACCAAAGCAATTGGGAGCGAGACAGTGTGGTTTTGAATGAATGTCCTTTATGAGAGAGAAGAGAGAAGACCGTTTATATCCTTCATATTTTATACTTTTGCCTCTAGGAAAGAAAAGGCCGGCAGATCCCCGACTATCATTCTCTCACAATGATGGCATTGAATCTAGTGATTCACAGTGAATCATATAATAAGGTTTTCATTTTGCACATGGGGAGAAGAAGGAGGGGTGGTTAAACTTTGTTTAGTCCGCATTCACATCCCCAGCCTCCTCTTTCCCTTGAACTGCTTTATGGTTTTGTTTTGGGGATTTTTTTAAAATTTATTTTCCCTTTAATTCCCCCTTTCTGTTACAGCTCAGCAATAAAAATCCCTGGAAGAAACGCTGACACGGTTAATTGTACGGTTATTAATTTTCCTTCGGCAGCGTTTCATTCGAGCATGGCTCTACTTTCGCGGCCTCTCGGGGCCGGGCCGGGCCGGGCCGTGCCGCTCGGGCCGTGGCTCTCCCCAGCGCAGCGGGCGGAGACCCCCGGCCCGCCCGGTCCCCGCAGGCGGCAGCTCCGCGGAGCGCCCGGCCCGGGGCAGCCCCGCCGACCGGGGCACGGGGCGGCTCCTGCCGGGGGGCCGGGCAGCAGCCCTGGACGGCAGATTGCAGAGGCACCGGGAAAGGGGCAAAAGTTGCTTTTTTGGTGTTTTGACCTAAACTCGCACCCGCAGCCACCGTTCCTGGCTCGGGGGGACAAGCCTACTCTGCGCACCGGTCAGTTTTGGGTTAGGATGAGGGGGTTCCGGCAGCTGGGACCCTGCTCCCCTCTAGGTGTGACTGCAGAGCCCCCTCCACACGCCGCAGGCACATACACAGAACTGCGGGCTCGCTGTTAGCACAACCGGCGGGCGGATGCTCTCGATATTCTCGGGACCTTGGCAAGCCCTCCAGGTAAAAGCCGAGGAGACGGCAGGGTAAAAGTCTGAGGGCTGGGAGGAGGCGCTGACTCGGCGGAGAGGTCTGCCCCGGGGCTGGGAGCCGCGCGTCGGCCAGTACGCCCCAGCAACAGCTGCCGCTGCAGAACCCCGTGAGACATAGCCCGAATCACCCAAAAAACGAACGAAGGAAAAGCACCGACCGGGGAAAACGCTCGGAGAGCACAAGCATCCCGGACCGAGCAGGCGAGGCGAGGCAGGTCAGTGGTGATGGGCAGGGACAGAGGTGATGACACACAGGAATTAGCCCCAAATGGGCCTGGAGGTGCGGTGCTCTTCTCCAGCAGCGCCGACGCTTTTGCAAGAACTTTAAAAAATCTATTAAATTAGATAGGCGTGTTGTCACTAAAGGAAAACCACTGCCTTAGCCATGGGGCTTTCACCAGGGCAGCCAAGTTCCCTTTTGGGCAGAAGGAGTCTCGAAGTCTGCTTGACATCTTGAAGCTTAAATAACCGTAAGGCATTGTTACTCCCTGGCAGCAAAGTGCCTCGTTACGCCTGATTGAGCTAATTGCTTTGAAATAGGATATATTATCTATAATTATAGAGATCTTGAAGGAGACGGCCAGCCTTTTCTTTCATCTTTTCCAAGTGCATCATAATGTCGCGATCAAATTAATTTAGGCCACTTGAAATAGTGCCTTCCTTTCAGTCCGGCTCCTCCGACCCTCAAAGAGCCGGGGACGCCTTGGCGACTGGAGTTTGGCCATCCAAACCGCTCCTGGTGACCTCCCGAGGACCAGTCCAGGTGCCTAAAGAGCCTTACAAGTAGTTTGGCTTATGTTTAATCAGGGCAGAAAGGGAAAGGAGGAAAGAAAGAGATTTAAAAAAAAAGAAAGAAAAAAAAGAAAGAAAAAAAAGAACCGAGGTCTTTCCTAATTTTTCCGACACTCAGCGGAGAAGGAACAGCGATGGGAGCAGGGAGGGCTTTGAGGGCTTGTAAAAACGCGGGACGTTTTTAGCACTTGCGATAGATCTGGCTCTTTGCCCCCAGGGCTGAGTCTCTCCGAGATGAAGCAAGACTGCTGAAGGGCGCCCAAGGAACGCGCAGGGAGCGCGCAGGAGGTATCCGGCGCGGCAGAGCTGCCCTGGAGCCGCCCGTCCCGAAAGCCAGCTCGTGTCCTGCGCAACTGTCTGGTCTCCTAAGAGCTGCTGTTTCGGGAGAAATAAAATAGAAACAAGGGAAAAAACACCACCCCTCTCCTTTCTGAGTTCTGCCTTTAAGTCAAAGATAACGTTTACAAAAGGCAGACAATGCCCTGAATTGGCTTAGTGCTGCCTCCTGTCCTTTCTCCCCATCCCCCACGCACTCCTCCCAACCCTTGTTGTTGTATTCCCACCGAAATAAAATGCTATGGGTAATGGCTTTGCCTAGCACATTCATTATATTGAAACGGGACTATTTAGGATGCTAATTGCCCAATGTTGTTATCTAGCACAAGTGCCTTCAGGGAAACGCCACGAATCCCAATAAAAACACTGGACTGGAACAAGCAGCAATAAAGTCACCTATTCCCCCCTCTCCTTTGACTTCGATTTTTCTTACAGTCCAGGGAGAAAAATAAGAGAGAGGCACCTAAAAGCAAGCCAGAGTATCAACACCACGAAACGGGTACTAAAAAAGTTCCTAAAATCCAGCGGTGTTTTGGTCACCCAGAGTGCAGCGAGCAAGGGAGGAAGAGTTTGGATACTAAAAATTTCCCACTAAACACAGAAATCAGTCTTGGGGTAATTTCGTTTTGCAAATTTGTTTTCTCCATTCCAGTTTAGGACCTACAGATTTCATCAAGAAAGGCAGGAAAAAAAGAAAGGAGCAAGAAACGAAAGGAGCTTCACTGTCTTCCCTTTTTCAGCCCAAGAGCTTGCCAGCATGTGAATTAGAATCAAGTCCTTGCTATGATACAGTGATTGAAATACCACCGAGTATGACAGAAATGTAAACACAAAGCGCTCATTGCTGGGAGATAAATAGAGAGCTAATTATCTCATTCTGTCAACTCTCAATGAGAGCGGGATCGCGTTTTCGGTATGGGACGCACAAATATCTCTTCAAACCTCGGTAATATCCCAAGGTTCGAACCATTCTGCAAAAGAAAAGTGAGGGGGAAAACCCAAAAAAGTCAGCAGCTCGATTTTTTATTTCCATCGAACAACGAGATCGAAATCAGCCCAGGGGCTGCCTCCAGGTCTAATAAACGCATCACTTAGTCTTGTGCACGGTTAAGTTTGGAATTAGGGGAGAAAAATAATAAAACCCCAAAACAAGATCCTACCTGTAGGATCGGGTGGAGGTCACACGGTGACACCGTGAAACACGATGCAGCGATATATGTGCGTGTTTTCTTAGTTGGGGGGTGGGGTGGGGGTGCATCTTGTGTCGAGTACCGGGCTTTGGGAAAATGTCCTGTGATTGGTAGAGCAAACTAATTTTGTCAGGCTGAATGTGCCGATGTCCCAGGGCTAAGGCGCCTTGCTCCCTTGATGCGGGTTAACGTCCTCAATAGTCCCCCTCCAGCTGAAGCCTTTGATCAGACCGCTGCTGGCGCCTAAAAACAACATCACTTGTCTGCCTATTAGAGCCACTGACTAATCGTGACAGATTGTTTATTCTCGCAATTAGCAATGCAGCCGCTTCTCCGAGCACCCCCCAACCCCCCCGCTCCGGCACGGCCCGACCCGGCCCGATGGGATGCGGGGGACGCTGCGGGCGGCGGTACCGACAGCGGTACCGGCACCGGTGGGCACCGGGGCCGGCCTGGGCTGGGCTGGGCGGCGGTACCGCTGCTCCCCGCCTCGCAGGAGCGCTCAGCAGGGCGGCACGAATCGGGAGGGGTGTTGGATGTGCCAGTGAGACCTGCATGTCGGTGAATAGGTCTACACAAAGTGCCTTCACCCTTATGTATAGGAATGCGCGGGGGTAGCCTGCAAGTCGCCTACAAATCATCTTTCAGGTGGAGGGATCATACATGAGCACAGCACATGCAGGAGGTAAGTATGATGTACATGCAGGACACACCACAAAGGCACATGCTCTCTCTTGTGTAAGATAAGTGTGTGTGTGTGTGTGTGCAGCTGAGCGAAGGACAATTCATTTCAATCAGATCCTATTGCTTATCAGTTAATAAAATGTCTATTATATCAATTCATTTCATAATCTATATGCTCCTAATCTACCATCTTTATTTGGTCCAGTTAAAAGGAAAGGGAATTCTCTGTCCCTCCCTGTTTAGATAATTGCCCTTAAATGACTGCAAGAGGCTCTTGTGTTCCGAGGAGATTAGAGCCCTGCAGCTATCAATAAACTTTTCTCAGCGAGCGGCCAATCCCGTTATTAGAGAGCGGCTCCGTTTTACTGCACATCCGTCCTGGGCGCGGGGATAAGAGATCGTAAAACGAATTTACAAAACAAAATAGCCGGGACTTTAAGGGCTCAGGGGGTTATATGTTCCTTTCTACGTGAATGAACATTTCGTTATCTGCAGACACGCACACATCTATGCCATGAAAAGTGGCACAATTTATGTGTTGTGTGTGCGGGTACGTATATAAACGCAGATCTCCCCAGTCACATCGAACACACCGCAGGGCAGGCGCTAGTTTAAAAATCAAAACACACAAAACAAACAAACCCCCTAAAACCACTGTTTCGAGGTGTAGCCAGGCTGTGGGACGGGAAGGGGCTCCTTCCCTTTGAGAGGTCACGCTCGGAACAGTCCGATATTTCCTGATTTTGGAGAAAAGCGGGCTCGGGCCCGCTCCCTCTCACTTTACAAGCAGAAAGGCNGGGGGGGGAAATGCGCGGTGCGGGCGGCGGGACGCGCCGACGGCGTTCCGATGCGATGCCATCCCATCGATCCCATCCCGGCCCGCCCCGCGGCCAATGGGGCGGTGCCGTCCCGCCCCCCGCCCCCGGCTGGGCGGGACGGCCCNCCGCAGCCCCGGGGTGGGGGGCGCGGCTGCCGTGGGGCTGGAGCGCTCCGACGGTCGTACGCGCTCTCTGCGCCCCCGGCCCCATGCGCGGAGCCGCCGCTCGCTCCCGCCCGGCGCTGCGGTGGCGAACACGGGCCGNGTGTGTGTGTGTGTGCAGCTGAGCGAAGGACAATTCATTTCAATCAGATCCTATTGCTTATCAGTTAATAAAATGTCTATTATATCAATTCATTTCATAATCTATATGCTCCTAATCTACCATCTTTATTTGGTCCAGTTAAAAGGAAAGGGAATTCTCTGTCCCTCCCTGTTTAGATAATTGCCCTTAAATGACTGCAAGAGGCTCTTGTGTTCCGAGGAGATTAGAGCCCTGCAGCTATCAATAAACTTTTCTCAGCGAGCGGCCAATCCCGTTATTAGAGAGCGGCTCCGTTTTACTGCACATCCGTCCTGGGCGCGGGGATAAGAGATCGTAAAACGAATTTACAAAACAAAATAGCCGGGACTTTAAGGGCTCAGGGGGTTATATGTTCCTTTCTACGTGAATGAACATTTCGTTATCTGCAGACACGCACACATCTATGCCATGAAAAGTGGCACAATTTATGTGTTGTGTGTGCGGGTACGTATATAAACGCAGATCTCCCCAGTCACATCGAACACACCGCAGGGCAGGCGCTAGTTTAAAAATCAAAACACACAAAACAAACAAACCCCCTAAAACCACTGTTTCGAGGTGTAGCCAGGCTGTGGGACGGGAAGGGGCTCCTTCCCTTTGAGAGGTCACGCTCGGAACAGTCCGATATTTCCTGATTTTGGAGAAAAGCGGGCTCGGGCCCGCTCCCTCTCACTTTACAAGCAGAAAGGCCGGCTTTTTCCCCCGACGTTAATACGCTTTTCCCCCGAGTTTTGAGCCTTCCCGTCCCCGCGGCAGAGAAGGGGACTTTCCGGGGGAGGCAGCCCCGGCCTTTCTTGCTCCTGTGCGAGATGAGAGCGGGAGTGCGGAACGGGGCTGAGGGGAGTGGAGCAGGGTGAGGGGACCAGAGCTGGGCTAGGGGGAGCGGAGTGGGGCTGAGGGGTGCAGAACAGAGTTGGGGAGAGCGGAGCGGGGTCGGGCGAGGAGGATCGGTGCTGGGGAGATCGGGGTGGGACTTTGGGGTGCTGGGAGAAGTGGGGCAGAGGAGAGGAGAGCCGCGGCGGCGCAAGCGGCACTCGNCACAGGGGTCCGCAGCGACGAGTTGCCCGCGTCCGCCTTCAGCAGTCCCGGCGGCGGCGCCCTCCCCGTCGCGGCGGCGATGGGCGGGGAGGAGGAAAGCGACAAGCCCAAGGTCTCCCCGTCCCTCCTGCCGTTCAGTGTGGAGGCGCTCATGGCCGACCACAGGAAGCCGGGAGGCAGGGACGGCCCCGAGGGCGCCGGGCCCCCGCCGGGCGCTGGGGCGGCCGCCCGTGCCAGCATGAGCCCCCGGCTGGGCGCCCTGACGGCGGAGGCGCCGGGCTCCCCGCTGCCTCTCGGCGGGCACTTCTCCGTCGGAGGGCTGATTAAGCTGCCCGAAGACACGCTCGTCAAAGCGGAAAGCCCCGAGAAGCAGGAGCGGAGTCCCTGGATGCAAAACCCGCGGTTTTCGCCGCCTCCCCCGAGTAAGTAGGGTCTGGGAGCGGGTGGGCTGGGAGCCCTCCGGGCCGTCTGCGACATTCCCGCAGGCTCGGGCAGACCGAGGGCACAGCTGCGCGGACGGCCAGGGGTTTCCTGTCGCTTTCACTCTGCCTGCCCCTTCCTGGCATACTTTTCCCTGAGGTTGGCATTCTCTGTTGAGCCACTTCGGCTCGTTCAAAGTATTAAGCTGGGTTCGAGTGTGTGCGAAGCCGGAGGATGGCTGCGAAGGCACAGGAAGACCGCCCGCACCAGGGCGAGATCTTGTGCCAAACGTTAATAGAAGAGTAAAACCAAACCGACCGGCCTGTTAGGTTAACCTAGGGCTTGAACTGACTGCAAAGCCTGACTCAGCCTCAGCGGTGATTTCTCAGAAAGTGGCTCAAGTAATTCTCGCACAGGACACCCACAGACCGGTCCGTTAGGAGCGGGAGCTTTGCGGTCTTCAGCCCCTCCGGCTGCTGTCTCAAGTGTTGCATCTCCGAAGTCCGAGAAGCCGCAATTACTGATGTTTTCCTCTTTAATACAGAGTTATCTAAATTTTTAGAAATAGCATCTCCAGCAGCTGCGCTGAGCTAGGGTCCGGAGAGCCCGGGCCGCCTGTCCTCGGCCTGGTCGCGCTCCCTCCCCACCCGGGATCCGGTGGGAAGGGGCGATCTTGGGCTGAGGCTCTGCGGAGATTTGGGGTGCCCTTACCAAAGCTATAGAGAGAACTTGTTTTCTGTACCCCTTGGAGAAGAGCAGTTTTCCGACAAGACCTGTGTAGAGTATAGCAGCGGTTTAATTTATTTAAATTGCAAAGTACAAGTTGTTGCTAAGTAAACCCGGACAGATGGATGTTGAGGATCCTTAGAAATGTTAAATAAGAGGTGAGGATCGGACCGGTGAAGAACGGTAGATAGAGCCTGAGTGTCAATTCAAACCTCGTAATTAATTACATGCTTAATCCGGTTCCCAGGGGCCTAATGTAGAGGGTGTGAGACTGAGAAGCTAGCCCGTTTTGTTTATTTTTTTTCCTTTAATCCGATAAAAAGGACAAGACTTTTTTTTGGTTTTGAGAGTCATTCCCGTAGCTTTATGTCTCCTCTACATGAACTGGGAGCCGTGGAGGGCGTGTGGGTGTCTGACTCCGCTCCCTTTGCCGAATTTTTTTCTATGGACTTGGAGATCTTTCCTGTTACGAAGCACCCGCTTTCTTTACTGGAACGGGACATGGCAACTTGAAGTGTGCCCCAGGTAGCCCTGGAGGTTTTGAGGCAGTTTGCTTCGAATGGGACCTTATTCCCTTTCTCTCTTCACCCCAGCTGTGCTAAGGTGGGGACTGCGGGCCGCGGGGGTTCGGGCGCTGCTAACCGGCGTGTCTCTCTTC
Organism: Campylorhamphus procurvoides; assembly: GCA_013396655.1. Lineage (NCBI taxonomy): Eukaryota > Metazoa > Chordata > Aves > Passeriformes > Dendrocolaptidae > Campylorhamphus > Campylorhamphus procurvoides. The sequence continues at coordinate 1,493,240 of WBMV01001735.1, read as the reverse complement.
TTCTCTCCTCCGGCTGTCCCCGGCACAGGACGGCTGAGCCCTCCAGCCTGCACCCTGCGCAAGCACAAGACAAACAGGAAGCCCCGGACGCCTTTCACCACGGCACAGCTGCTGGCCCTCGAGAGGAAGTTTCGGCAGAAGCAGTATCTGTCCATCGCAGAGCGTGCGGAGTTCTCCAGCTCACTCAGCCTCACCGAGACCCAGGTGAAGATCTGGTTCCAGAACCGCCGTGCCAAGGCCAAGAGGCTCCAAGAGGCCGAGCTGGAGAAGCTGAAGATGGCAGCCAAGCCCATGCTCCCGCCTGCTGCTTTCGGCATCTCCTTCCCACTGGGTGGCCCGGCCGTGGCCGGTGCCTCTCTGTACGGCACCTCCAGCCCATTCCAGCGAGCAGGGCTGCCTGTGGCTCCTGTGGGACTGTACACAGCGCACGTGGGATACAGCATGTATCACCTCACATAGAGCCTGAGCCTTGCTGAGCCCAGCCTGCTGACTGCTCCTGCTGGCTATACACGCACTCCCTCCCTGTTCATCTGGCTCTTCTCTGTGGACTTCCCCATGGACCCTGTGGCAGAAATTTCTCCAGTCAGGCTCTGCTTGACCTCTCTAGTTCCCCCTCTGTTGCTCAGCCCCTGGCCCAACCGTGTTCTGCTCTCCTCAGCAGCCCTGTGGAGGGGCAGAAGCCTGAGCATCACCCCAGTTCCTTCCTGGCACAGGAAGGAACCCTGTACTGCTTCCCTGGGTCCAGCTGGCAGCCTGGGGAGAGCCCCCTGCAAGGGGTAAGGAACTGTGGAAGAGAAATGGAAAAAGATGACTGAAAGAATGTTTCTCTTACTTTCTGCAAGGCAAGGTCCAGAGGCAGAAGTGTAAAGCAGCCTCTCCTGTCCCTGTGTGTAACAGTGCTGTCTGTTACCTGTCTTTGTTCCTCCACCAGCTCCTTTGGAAGGGGCTCTGTGTACTATGTAATATACTGTATATTTGAAATTTTATTATCATTTATATTATAGCTATATTTGTTAAATAAATTAATTTTAAGCTACTGTTTGATGCAGTTTGTTTGTGCACTCCTTGCCCTGTCGGGGGTGACAGAAGCAGAGACCAAATTTGCATGTTGGGTGACAAGAAAGAGTGACTGGCTATACTAGCCATTTTCCCTTTTCTCCAGGAAATTGCAGCCTCTGATGGTAAGACAACGGCTGAGTCTTGAACTTGCTGTGTATCCTGACACTGCCCTGTCCTCACAGCTGTCTGAGGTTTCTTCCTTTTCCCCCTACTGCCTCTCTTCAGCATCTAGACCCCACCACATCCTCCTGCCCCGAAGGTGCAGGCAACTGCTGCTACTGCCCCGGCACAGCTCCGGCTGTGCTGCCTTAGCCCTAGGAGGGAGAAAAGTTGTTCCTCTCTCTTCCAGCTGCTTCTATCCGGAAAGCTGCCTGCCGCAGCCCTCAGTAGTTTTGGAGACTTTGGGGATGGGGTAAACTGTCTCACAGGTCGGTGCCAAGCCTAGTGAGAGACCAAGAGCTTATCCCAGGCCTCCTTTTGGCAGCTAGTGTTTTTCGGGGAAATGGAGTACCGGAGTTTGGGGTGATGGGGAGGAGATGGATCTGTTGTGGTTCAGGTGGTGCTGGATAAAGCAAGCTAATAACTGGGGCAGCGGCATCGCCGGAGCCGAGAGCACTGGGAATGGGGGCGGTGGGTTGGTGGTTATGGGGAAAAGGTGGTGTTGGGGCAAGAGTGCGGGTCAAGAAGGCAGTAGAACCCGCGGAACTGACAGTCGGCGCTGCTCGGCGCCGTCTCTCCTGCCCATCCTCGTGGGTCCGAGCGCCCCGCGGCCCATAGTGGCCGACTCTGTCGGAAACCTGTCCCGGTCGCCACGGCCCAGTGGAAGCCGCTGGCGACGGCCGAGGAGCCCTCGGAGGAGGTCGGCGGTCCGAGCAGCCCCGGCCGCACCGCTCCGACCCCGCCAGGACCGGCACCGCCTCGCCGCGTCCCCCTGAGCCCCCTCGGAGCGCCGCTCCACCCTGTTTGGTTTGGCTGATCCCTCGGGTAAGGGAGAGCGTTGGTTTCCCCCTTTATTTTTTATTTATTAATTTTTAATTTCTTGCTTTGTGCTCAAGGAATGGGCGCTGAGAAATTGTGACTTCATATTTTTCTTTCTGCCTTTTTTTTTTCTCTGCTGCTTTCATTTCCAGCAATTTAAAACGTTAAGGTTGAAGCAAAGTTAGAAGGAAAATAATTGCTGTAATGAGGGCTCTGCAATCTTCTGCAGGCACTGTGGCTCCAGCGAGACTGTAGCTGGGGGCGAGGCGGGACTTTTATCATCTCCTAAATATCAATGATGCTTTCAATAACTCAACAAAACAACATACCTGAACCCAGTCACTTTCTCCAGAGCTCACTGTTCTAATCCCCCTTTTCTTATCTCTCGCCCCGCTCTGGCTGCCCAGTACTTTCTGGGCTGGGGTGAGTTTCTTGGGGGTTTTGTAGTTGTTTTGGTTTGGGGGAAGGTTGTGTTTAGTTTTGTTTTTTCTTTTTTTTTCCCCCTGGACTTTTTTTCCCAACCCCTTTGGCTTTCTTTTCCGATCATTTCTTTTCTCCGTGTAAATGACAGTGTCTGTGATCCTGACCCCAGCTCCCAACGCCGCGCCGGAGAGGGAGAGAGCTATGCCGGCTTTTTCCCACGTTGTGTCTCTGGCAGAAAAAGGCTGGAGATAAACTTAGCTTCTGCGCGATTAGACCCCGGGTTTGGGAAGATCTAATCGCGCAGAAGGCCAGGTTTATCCTGTAAAGATGCCCTTAGAAAACCGAGAGATTTTAAACAGCGAGAACTGCCTTGAGCTGGCTCCCCTTAAGCCCCGCTCCCCTCCGCCGGCACCTCTGGGCGCTGCGGCGAGAGGCTCTGGGCAAAGCGGGACCCTTTCATCTCTCTGCTTTGTCTCTGTATTTTTTTTCTATTTTTTTTTTTACATTATGTCAGCTCGGGATGGATATTCGAAGAGCAGAATTCCTATTGAACATGTCTTTGCTTTAAGTTTTCCCCCTGACCCTTGGGCTAAAGTCCTTGGTTGCTCAATTAAACCCAGATGAGAACAATTAATAACTAAGTAATGACAATAAGTTGGGAATCACACGGATGAACGCTCCATGTGAATAGGAAAAGCTCACACAAAAGAGCAAAAAGGATTTGTCGGCTCTTTTTAAGGGGGAATTGGCTTTTCTTTTTTCTTGCCTCTGGCTTACCAGCAAATAAAACTCACTTTTGTGTCTTTGTCGCCTTAAGGAGCTCAGTGGGCAGTTGGAAGTGAGAATGGCTGTTTTCCTTTCAACTTGAGGGTGCTGGCGCCACGCAGCCCCAAGGATAGAGAGTAGCCAAAGCAAAGTTTCCTAATAACTCCCTTCTCCCCCGCCACCCCTCCCCAGTCACGCCGATACCCCCCTCCCCTCCATGCATATCTCCACACGCACTCCTAGAGAGCCTCGGCAGACAGACGAGAGAAAGCAGAGGGGCCCCGAGCACATCCACGTCCCACCGCGGACTCTGAGCCGAGGCGGATTCTGCCGTGGGAAAGCGCTAGCGCCTTGGTGCGACTCTTCCCACGGAGTGTAGGAAATAAAGCTCACAGTAGCCGGAGCACGGAGCAGGACTAGACACGCGCAGAAACACATATAAAATAACAGAGAAGCCATTTTTCTAGTCATTCTCACAAAGGACAGGAACGTCTCCGATACCCGTACAAGGGGCAGCTCCCGGGCGCATCTGCTCGGCGCGGGCTCGGGAACCCCGAGAGGGAACGCCGCGGGATCGCGCCCAGCTCCGGCTGCGGCAGAGGGGCATGCAGCGAGGGCTGAGCGGCTAACAAGCAAGGAAAGGCTCTTCTTCAGTTTTAGTTACAGAGGAGGCAGCTACAGGGAAAACTCGCTGTGCAAATCTTCGGTTAAATTTGTCGTTTGCTCCGAATTTCTGATGTTTTCGGAGTTTCTTTCTGAATTCTCTCTTTCACTCGAATCGGTCCTCGGTTGAATGCTTTATCGAACATTTTCCGTAGTGCTCAAGTGAACTGGGAGTTTCAAAGCCTGCTTTCAAAAGTTAGGGCAGCCTAAATTCAGCAAGTGACTTAGGCGCTGCAGCAGCAGCCTCCTGCTGCTCAGGATTGTGCCTGAGAACAGAACCTTCAGAAATCAGAGGCAAAACAGGGAAGCTGACTAACATTGTAAAGGCCAGGAGAAGGGGAGGGGGAGAGACTCCTTCTCAGTAGTGCTCGTATGCTTAAGTCCAGGCTCATCATCTGTCTGAGTCTCCTGAGTCAGACCTTCTTTGTAAAAATCTGGGAAGTGAAAGGTCTGTCTAACATACTGACTGCACACCTTCACGAGGAAACGGGATGCTTGGCACTAACTAATCGGTAGTAAACTCGTCGGATTTTAAGTAAAGAGCTGAACTCAGGTGTTCTGTATGCAAAGTGAAAATACTAATCAACAGCTTACTGCAGACTCGGAGGTAATTTCTCTTCGTCTCCTCTAATGATACACTCGATTTTGTATTATACACGGAGGTGGCCAGAGAGAGCAAGGAAAAGCAGCTGCATAAGTAGTCTCAAGACCAGGACACTCCTCAGAGCCGTGGGGCTGTCCAAATTAAATCCAGCAGAGCGGTGACTGGTAAGTGTCCCACTACTTGGCATATAATATCCTGCACCCAATGAGCTCCTGGATGCAATGAGGTGGTTCTCTACCTCTACTTTTCCACAAAAGCAGGCTGATGTGATTTAGGCACTGAACTACACGGGAGTCTGTGTCAGAAAGAGACATCTTTTTCCTGTCTATCATAGTGCTGAGCCCCACTATATATATATATTTTAGAATATATGTATTCCAACCCAAGAAGTATGTGGATTCCTGAAATTTCCTTTCATTAGCTTTTAACTCTCTCCACACCTTATGTGAAGAATAGTGGTGTCTGTCTCTGGCCTGAGCAATCTGTTCCACAGCAGGAAGCTTAAAAATGAGGCATTGCGATAATGGGCATTGCAACACACAGCTCCTTGGGGCTGGCCCGAGGCCCCTTCTGCAACACGGACCCATTGTCTGTCCAGCTCTGTGGCAGGAGAAGCTGGAGGCAGAACCAGAAGCAACAGCTCTGACTCATTTAACTACGAGTTGTAAATTGTAACATGCTGCACAGAGAGATGTAGTAGTGATTTGCTTAGAGCAGTAAACCGATTGACATTAACTCTGCTCCATTGTACTTCTTCATCTCAGAGATCTTTTATCCCTACAGGCTGGCTCCGGTTCCCACCCTGCAGTGATTAAAGGGAAAGCAAAAGAGGCAGCTACCTGGATGCAGTCTCCCTCGTGCGACCAGGAATGCGCAATAAATCCCCCGTGCAAAGCTGTCCTTTTCATCTGGGAAGTGGCACAGCTGAGGGCCCCACTGTGTATGGAGCCAAACCACTCCCAGGAGGTGCGTGCCTGCAACTGGCTCACCGTGTGCTGCTGCCCGTTGTGGCATGGAGTCCCCTCAGCCAATAACCAACTCTCATGATGATGTGAACACTCTTAGTACTGTAGTAGTTCTTGCTTAGCCCGGTGGAAGAGAAATAAACCTCTTGTATATGGTCATACAACTATCAAAGCTACACAGTTAAATAGTACAGGCCTTCCTAGTGAGACAGCCCTTGGGAGGGATTTTTGTAGGAGCAGTGTTTAAAATCTGAGATTTCTTCTACGTCTATGGTCCATTCTCATTGAAGCTGGGGCTAATAACGAGGTAGTGGGGTCACTGTGAGCAACACTGGGCAGGACTGAGGCCCAGGCACTCAGGCACAAAAAGTTGCAGCCCAAACTAAATATTAATTTCAGCCTAATTGATCAATGCTTTTGTTGTGTTTTGTATCGGGCACACAACAACAGGAAGGGTGGGATATGCACTTGATGTATGTTGGAGAATAGGTATGGTACAACAACGACAAACATGTTCAAGACCCTCTGACCACCACTATTGCTGCCGAGTGTAGGGGTAGAAAGAGGAAGAGCACTCTGGAGAGGCAGTATTTAAAGATTTTGTTATGATTCAGGCTATTTTTTGTGCCAGAGAGAAAGGAAGTGGCAACATGAAGGAAAAGGTCTGGTAGCAAAGGATGACAAAAGCACGTTAGCTGCAAGTGGTGGAGAGGAAGCTCTCAGGAACAGAGGAAAAGAGAATTATTTCCAAAAGACAAGCTGGAGCTAAGGAGCAACTTTCTTTTGATGCAATGTTTTGTGTGCTTTGGCATTATTATGCAAATATCAGCTAACACAAATACCGAAGTAAGGATGGGATGCTTTAAAACTCAAGGGGTGATTGACTTACACTGTAAATGCATTTAGATGTAAGCCAATGGGCCTGTTCCCATTTACATCAGCAAAGGACTGGAGGCTCCAAGACTTGCCCTCACATTATGGCAAGCTTGTGTGCATTAGTCCTGGGGAGCATCTGCTCCTCACACCGTACTCACTAAAAGCCATAAATGCTTTTCAAAACCTCGTAATGAGCTTTGGACTTACTGTGAAAGCTGCGTCTGTGGTATACCACAAGAAGAGACAGTAGGATGTCGTAGATGTTGTCAATCTGACCAAAGATTTTGCTTTCTGTGACATTGTCAATCTTCTCTTTGGGTAGGAGGCTACATAAACAATACACACTAAATTCTATTTACAAAACAAAATACAGGGCTGCAAAATGTAATACGTATGGTGTGGGTCTGGAATAGACACAGAGAGAAACTGGATTCAGTGGTTTTCAAAACAACTTAGCGTTTTAAACATTAATTGCCTTGAATTAAGACTGTAGGCACCTTCCTGACTATGCAGACTGTAGGTTACAGAACAGAGATGTTCCTCGTTGCCTCTTATCAGGGAACCAACCCAAACTTGAATACCCTGCGAGATGCCCGACATTGGAGAGCCTGTAGGGCCAGAATGTTTCCACAGCGGAAATTATATCGGACACTCAAGATATCAATATAAATAGTAATCCAAATGTGAGCTCTCTTTAGTGATTAGCGCAGCTGAAAAACTTCAGCCATATTTTTTTTATAGACAGTTTAAATATTAACTGCGTATATGAAATTTACATTCAGAAAGCTTAGCCCTGAGTTTCTAACTCAGAATTTTAATTTAGAGACTACTCAAAGGAGGACTGGCAGTCAAAAGATTCTTCAAGAATTATTTCTTAAAAGTGACGTGACTTTAACTGCATTTCTGTCAGCTATGATACCTGAATTAGTAAGAACTTAACAGCCTTATTAGCTTAGAGTTCAAATGTAGATCTTGAGACAGCTCTCCCTTTAATTCAAGAAGCTCAGTGCAGGCATGTTAATTCTCCATCTAAATAGTTGCATATTTCAAGTACATACTCAAATTCAATCCATGTCAAAAAACCTGGAAAGCAAACAGAAAGTTGTTCAGGGTATATAACAGAATGAGAAAGCTGAGATGAACATGTAATCCTAAATTATTCTTACTCTCTAAAACACCAGGCTGAATTTCTCCAAATGTAATTTTTTTCCCCTTCCTAAAAGATGGCTTTAATACTAGCCAAGTTTGAAGTTTGTAATGATATTTATTTCTGAGCTATGTATGCATGAGAATTTCCCTTTGCATAGTTGGAGACTGTGATCTTTTTCGAGCTTGCATAATGTTTAATATGACTGAATTGATTTTCAAAACAAAGAAACACGAAAGCATTGAAAAATGCCCAGAACAAGAATGGGCATTTCCATTCCATAAGGAATTTGTTTGGAAAAAATTATGGAGTTGTTGGAATTAGAATCTGAGTTTATCTTAAGTTTGCTGGAAGGGAAAGTTATATTATATGAGACAATTAACCATTGGCTTTGGTCTGGTCCAAAGCCTAATAAAGTCAGTGGCGTCTTTCCACGGGCTAACTAACAGGCTTTGGGGCTGACTCATAAACTGCAGAGCTCCACAGAAGATAATAATTCTACATTCCTTATGTGAAAGTTAAATATAACCCAATGTTTGTAAGTGTGTGTATGTATTATGATTAATTTAAACCCCTGGTTAGGATTGGGTTACAATTTCCATTTAATTTATATGCATGTGTTTGTATGCAAGCACATGTAAAGACAGACGTCTGTGAACGTGTAAGCACACATACAGCTAATGCCATAGAAATGATTGAATCAAGTATATACACATGATGGTAAATATCAGCCTTTACCACAGTAGATATCATCACTGCCATACAGATACTTTGACAGATCTGAACATATACTTTCAAAACCAGCAGCATCTGTTTACATAGAACTGCAATAAAACTGAAGGAGGCATCAGTTAGTATTAGAATTTTATCTTTTCAATGTCCAGAAACAGTTTCTGTGCCTTTGATGTAGACTGTCAAGCACTACTGGAAAATTGCATCCCTCTAATTACTGCACTCAGAGCAGAGAAAAAGACATGACTGCCTGGCAATGTTTGTCAGTGGGGACCCTGCAGGGACTTGCTTTATGGGTACTGATAAGCAAAGTTAGCACACATTCAAAAAGCAGTAATGCAATCCTTGCATAAATGAGGAAAAAACCCAGAAGGGACACTACTTTGGATGATCCAGTGGAAAGCAATACAACTCTTCTCTGTTGAAGCTATGATTAACCTTTATGTCTACTGGCTTGTCCCCCCAGATGAATCTTCCTGCATCCTTCATGAATTTTTAGCCTGAATATAAATTCAGTGGCAGCAGCAGCACTGCTTACACAGGTATGCACACATTCAGGCCTGTAATGAGCACCTGATTAACATGTGAAGTGGCTGTATCATGCCTAAAGATGTAGCTTCACATTTTGAGGCTTTTAGAGGTGGTACTACCTTAGCTGCTGCTCATTACCCCCATTGCTCATTTTTACTTTGTGTGAGAGGGAGCCCTTCTGGGTACGTGTCACAAAACATTTTATGGCATTTTTAAATGGATCAGTTGCCTGATGAAATTTAGAGTTACGACCATTGCTGATGGTTGCAGTGGCAAAATGGAAGTTGCAAGGAAGGAGTGTTTAGAATTCCGTAGCACACTGAACTCTGTAGGTGACAACGCCACCAAGGAAAGAGTGGCCCCTTCACAAAATTCTGTGTTGATATGAATAAGATATTTTATTTTAAAATCTAATTACTTGTGAGAAAGAAGAGATTACTAAGGTTTGTTCATGTTCTTTTTCTTCTATATAAATAGAAAGGAAGCTTTTGTATACCTTACATATTATATATGTGAACAAAAGAATATGCACCAGGAACAAAGGCTTGCAAAACAATTGTGCCTTTTATAGTAGTCCTACCATAATAGGTAGCTTCCAGAGTAGCAGTACTTCCAGGAGATGTGCAGGGTGTAGGACAGCCAAGCACAGCCAGAGGGGAGAGCAAACTCAGAGAAACAAGCACAGGAAAAAAAATTGCAAGTGAAAAATTGGTAGTTAGCGTGCAGTGGAACTGAAGTGAATATGTAGCGTGTAAACAGAGCAAATACAGCATCTTCCATATAGAGGTTGCCAAAGTACAGCTGGAGGGCAGAGAGGTGAAGCGGTATAAACACATCCCTAAAGGTGCAGTTTACAGTGAACAGCAGCAAGAATACTGCAGAAGACATTGGGTGCATTGTGTTGTGCCTGGCAGCAGCATTTATTTCATAGGGGCAAAATAGGTGCAGGAACATAAATATTTGCAAACCATCTATTTTACTGGCAATTCATAAGAAGAACTTGCAAAGTGTTTCATGCTTCTACAGCCAGGCCCAGGGAGACTGAGGTATTCATGCACATTTTAATAAGGAGAACAGGCCAAAACCAGAATTATCCAGTCTCTCCCAGTTGCAGGATTTCAGCATTGTGGGAGATCGGATGGCCATTTGGATTCTACTTGTCCTGGAGCACAGGTAAACTCCAGGTGTCTACATCTTGGAGAGCAATTTGGCAAGCTCTCTGCCATCTAGAACCAGTTGGTACTCCTGTGTTGGAGTGCACATCTTCCAACAGGCATAGCACCGCCTCCTAATAGCTGAAAACTAAACAACTACATGACTCTCTCCAAAAAAAGCTCAGCTCAAAGTGCAGTTGCAGTGGCACTCAACCTGCACTTAGTTGCTGGGAATTGCTGAATCCCACATTAGGCAGATCAGTCAGCATCACTCTCTTAAAAAATTACAGCTGGAACAGAATACAGCAGTGTAGCTCAAGGCAAGCAGGGTTCTCCTCTATGATGAGCTCAAAGCCAACATACCCACTCCCAGGGCAGTGTCTTCTTCCCCAGCTGAAGTATTACCGCCCTTCTCCTGGTGGGAGGCACGTCTGTCCCTCTGCAGCACACAGTGCACAGAGGAGGTGATCACAGAGAGAACCACCAGCAGAAGAACCTGCCTTTGTTTTAATGTTCTAGCTAGTGGTTACCTGGTAGAAAATGCATAGATAATTTCTGGGGTAAGGGCTCAAGTGTGGCAGAAGGCCTTTTTTACTTTAATCTTCAAAGATGCCTATTTTTTTCTTATAGATCACATTGAGCATCTAAGAAGCACCTGCCTTAGGTTCTCTAAAACATCCTGAAAGACCAAAACAAGTGCTCTTTAGACAGCACAGTTCCTGTATTCAGTGTCCAAAGGTGGTAGTTGACTCCAAGTGCCCCCTCCCCTTTTGTTTATGTTTGCATATTTCCTGTGTATACTTACTCCATCTAAGGAACGTCTCAATTAGAGAGAAACTCACACATGAAGAGAGTTACACTGTGTTCATTTCATTGCTCCATTCCATTCTACCTCTCGAATTATTATCCATCAATTATGGTTAGGTCCTGAGCATCTTTGAACCCATATTTGTGTTCATGCACTTATTATTGAATATATAGTTGTTAGAACATTCAATAACATGTAATTGCTTTTTACTATGTATTCATTTGCCTTTTCTTCTAGATGGCAATCTGTGTATGTGTTATATTTGGCACCAGTCCTGCAAACAGTTGTGCCCATGAATAACTTTACCCACACTAGGAGCTCCATGGATCACAGCTTCTCTCTCACCCACTGAATTATATGAAGTTACTCATGCAGTTAAATTACTCATAAGCATATGTGCTTGCTGGATCAGGGCTTCTCCATGTAAGACTGACCTCTATAATTAATTTAAGACACCTACACAATTTTTTTAAATAAAGGAAGTAAATCCTTGGAAAGTGGTAATAAACTTTTAGAGCTGCACTTAGTGCAACAAAATGCATCCTGGTTAATTAATAACTGGATTTTTTTTAATTTGACACTTTAGAAACCAAAATAACACACCCATACTACTAAACGATTTTATAAAACAATGTATTTAATATTTAATAATTTTATACAAGAAAGCAACTGATAGGGTTTCTTTAAATAGCGTAGCAAGTTAAAAACATTTTCTTAAATGCTATGTCAGCAGAAGCTGCCATTATATGCTGCCTGTTAGCCAACACAAAAGTACCTCAGACTTTGATACTAAAGCCTTTGCCAGCTGGGCCTGGTAGTGCCCACTCACAGCCCTGCTAAATGCCCTCGAACGTAGAGGACCTTAGAACATAGAACCATCAGGGCTTTGGGTCTGATCCACTAGGCTTGAAATGCTGGTTTAAAGTAATTTTCTATTTTCTTTTTCTAGAAACTTCTGTAACTCTCACTGAATGGGATGCTAGTTCAAGGACCTGTAAGAACCTGTGACTGACACAGGATTTATTTTCTGGAAGGGAACACCTTACCTGCTCAAAAAAGACTTCAGATTATTTTGTTTGGACTTCTAGATTACCTTCCTTTCAGGCATGAAATTACAAGCCAAACATTTCTACACATTTCTAGCTATCAGAAGGATCATAACTGGAAAGATCCAAGCTGTGGAGCTTTTCCCTGATGTGGGTCAAATAGTTCAGCACCATCACAAAGGCATATGGATGTTTTACTGTGACTCATAGCCCACCTCCAGGAAGACAGTTCTGGGTGATGTACCCACTCTTGACTCAAGAGTTCACTCATGTTTCTCCTCTCACAATCCTTGTCCTGACCCATGCCTTGTCTTGCTCCTCTCCACTGTCACTTCCTCATCTTGGGCATTGCACTTCTCTGGATGGATGTGCTGGTTTGGTTTGATTCTTCTTGAGGAATTTTACTGTCATAAGTGGCTGTGGACATTGCCTCTAAGTGCATGTCTCTGTCTGCAGCCCAGCTCCAGTGAGGTTTCCAGAAGAGCTTGGCCACAGCGCTTTTCCTGCCAACCCCTCCCTGCTCCAGACTCTCTGCCTGTCTGGCTAGTTTTACCGTGTCCCTGTGTGATGTCGTGGCCACTAACCAAGGCTGTAGCCTTGATCAGAATGCACCTCCTGTCCCTGGGTGGTTGCCCATTTTCTGTCCAGTTCTTCCCCTTCTCACAACCTTGCTCTTCTGCTGTCTGAATGCATCCACAGGCAGGTGGCATTTGCATCTGTCAATGGGTGCAAGGCCTGCGGTCATCCTGCAGCAGCATGGCTGCAGCAGCTCCAGCCTTGGCTGTCTACCTCCTCCATCTGCTTGTCCTCAGCTAGGGATCACTCAGCATCTCATTTTACAGCATCTCTTGCTGTGTCAGACCAGACCTCCTTTAGCCATTTTAGCCCCAGTAATGCCTCCTCCCACCTCAGCTCCCTTTCCATTCCTGAATCTTTAAAAATACACTTCACTCTCAAGAACAGGCATTCCCAGGACTAGTTTGTCTTTGTTCAGCTACAAAACTGGTTCTCCTTTGCCACCAGCTCACTTGTGTCACCCCTGTCCCCCAGTCTCTAACACCTGACATGGATTTCATTGGGGTCTTTTGTGAATGAAGTGGGCCTAGAAGCCCAGCAGGAAAATCAGATGGAAACAAATGTTCACAGCTTTCTAGAAATTGGTGTCAACTCCCTGATACAGAGGGTTTTACAGCTCTATAAATCAGGCTGAAAATGTAACCAGAAGCCCTGTTAGCTTTCTGTTTCTTTTAGCACATCCGTTTCTTGTAAAATTCCGATTAGAGGGACTGGTCTCTGAAGAAATCATTCACTCCAAACCCAACAGGGCTATAAATCAAAATGCTACAAATCACCACAATTTGCAGATTTTGGGTTTCATCATTTTATTGCTTTTGGAGTAGTTATGTAAATGTTTTTGCAGAGTATTGACCTCTTCATCCTCTGTCATATCTGCAACAAGGAACAAAAAAGCATTTTGTGAAAACCAAGTATCTCAGTCATGCAACTGCTACTAACCTATTTCTCTTAGGGATCAGGTCAAAAGTACTTTCTCATATGAAGAATGACACCAAAATCAGTGAGACTACTCCCATAACTTGCTACTAGAGGTATAATTATTTATTTTCCTCTGAAAGCAGCAAAAAGAGAAAAGAATTTTACAGGGGTCTCTGTGTAAAAAAAGTTGTGATTCAGTGATGACTGGGCGAATAACTCCGTTTATGTCTCTGCTGCCTCAGCTGGGGTTTAGCTGTACAATATGATGATTATCTGCTCCAGCAGGCAAAGATTTCATCACCTCCCTGTATGAATTACAAAACTGTTCCCAACAAATTTTGCCCTCCCAGTGACAGTAAATCTAATCTAGGCTTGCAGACTCCAGATAACCCTGAGCTGAGTCACACCGGTCTGCTGGGCAATGCATCAGACCCCGCAGTGACCACAGCTGAGATTCGGTAAGCGATGTGGAAGGGGAATCCCTGGAGAAGTGTTTTTAGACCAGGCTTAATAATGAGTCAGGTTCTGTGCGGCACTGAGGGACTCCTCAAAACAGAAAGCCTGTAAGGAACTCTCTCTTATTTACCTACTTCCTGCAGTCCAGAGGCTTCAGCAGACATGGAGCTTCTTATTGTAACAGGTTTCTCTCCACCAGCCAGTTCACTTCATTTGACACAAAACTCTCGGATCATCTGCAGATCTCAAAGATCGGGATTAAAACAAACAAACAAACAAACCAAGCAAAAAAAAAAGTCTTTGAGTGCAAACTGAAGGCATTAAATGATCTTTAGATTCAATATTGCACCAATATGTCACTTATCAGGAATAAATTTAATTCCTATGGATTTTTAATTGTACTGTTGGTATCTGAGAGTTCCAATGGGGATCAGATATCCATCTGCACAAGATGTCATACAGCACAGAAGAAAAAAACAACAGTTCTTTCCCATGTAGGCTTGTATGTCTTTGCATTGCTCTTACCAGAACAACTGTAAATTTAGATTTTTCATTATTTTATGCAGATAACTTATATTGTAAGGACAATATTTGCAAAGGCACAGTTAAGTGCGAAGCATCTGAATCCCTTGACCCTCAGAGATTCTTAACACATATTTGCCTGTGTTGCCTTTGAAAAGGATGGCTCAGACACCTAAGTGGCATGGTCATATTTTTTCAGAAGTTCCTTTAAATATTAGAAAATACTCATAGAAATGGGATGTATATTTCAAAGTCTCTGGTTTTGACACACTAAACTTTTTAATTCAGCCTAGTGCTTAAACAGATCCATCATTTTTATTACATAGTCTATAAAGCCAATTAAAGTAATTAAATGGAAATTGGAGAGTATTTTAAAGGCTGGTTTAAGATTCCTCTTTGAGCATTGGAGCTTAGTGTTACAGTAGGACACCATCTGCTGTCCAAGGAGGGTCTGACTGCGCTGCCTCAACAGCAGCATACCATATCCCAGCTATAAAAACAAGGTGCCCTGTATTAGTAATGCTTTTACTAACCAAATTCCCTGTCACATTTGTAAGTCTGTCTTGTATTTTCTTTAGGAGAGCTGTTGAATGTGGTCTTTTTTTTGCTCTTATGTGATGGGAATACATAAAATGAGGATTTCTTCATGAAACTGATGTTTTCCATTTTTGGTAAAAATGTGGTGCAGGTACTCAAGGTGTTGAGAAATAAATGCTGTAAAGGGAAATAAATAATAACACTTCAAATCTTGCATTTGTAAATAAATTGTGTGGACATTACTGGTTAGCCTGATATAAAATTAGCATGGCACAGCCAACTGGATGCAAGCTATTTATCTGTGACTGTCCATTGAAGGCGCTCTTCCTATCCCTGTCTTCTCAGGGGAGCATCTGAGGCCTCTCTGGTATAGCTGCTGGAGATTTCCCCACTGTGGCCACCTTACAGCTGGAAACTGAGCTGAGACCATCTGCATTTTGCACAGGTCACTGAACTGATTGCCAGATGATAAAGATTTCGGGTTACTGTCAACATGGAGCACTTCTGAGGTGACCTTACTATGAGGAATTCCATATTCCCTTATAGGTCTCCTGCTTGTAGTAAGTTAGTCTCAGTCTTTGAAGGTGGATTGTTAGGCCCAATTATACCTGTTGACAATCTATAAAAATTGTTGCCTACCTAACTGCATTTCTTCTCTACATTTCCTTTCAGAGAGGGAAATTTTCTCTAAAATGATTTCTGTTTTCCTTAGTTTCAGAATTGTTTTTCTGTTCATGTTGCTTAAAATGCCAACACTACTGTGTGTTGTATCATAAATACAGTGTAGTAGAGGTACCAGTGCAACTGGAAGTTGCAGTTTGAGTCAGTACCGAAAAGCTATGGCCAGGAATCAGAACAAGGCATGCAGGAAAAGGTTGTTGATATCACTATATGTAGATTGGGGGCCTCAAGAGTGTCTGTAGGAGATCATATTCCTTAAATTTCTCTCTTAGGTCTACATAATTAGAGCTTTCGGTTAGTCAAAGTGACAAAGTTAGGAACAAAATTGCCTTTAATTCCTCAATTAAGGCAATGGGCAATTAGTGAATGATTTTCCTGCTGCTCTCTGGAGGGTCCTATATTTCTGTATTGCCTTTTTAGGAAATCTCAGTTTGATGATTCAGTTAGTGGGGATGAATTTAGGTCTCAGTGTGCAGTGAGACATAAACACATCTGAGACTCTGAGAAGCTATAGCAAATTAATAATTTGCCAGTTTGAGAATCATCTAGACATTTTCAATTGATAAAAGACTTACGGGACAAAAGGCTTGGCCAATGTGTTGATCTTCATTCCTGGCTCCAGAAAGAGTGGCATATACGAAATAGGTCATGGAGCAACAGTTTATCAGAATTAGGCATTGCCACGCTGGTCCCTTTTGCTATTAATCTGAAGGTACAGATCATACACCACTATCTCACTGACAATAAATACAGAAATTCCATAAATTAGATTAAGGTCTATTCTATAGTACAGAGATCAATAAAATGATTGGATTCTTCTCATTTGCTCAATTTCATCAATAAAACCATTGTTCATAGTAGCCAAGTATGAGTAGATGGCTTCTGCCTGACAGATTATCTTGTTATATCTGTGTTACATTAACAGACTTGGATGCAATGGACCAAAGCATAAACTTTCTGTGTAAGTAGTTTGCCATCTGCCTGCCATTCCCAGTATCAAGGAGAGGAGGCTTCTGGAAGATATCCTAGAGGCCTCAGACATGTCAAACATTCCTCAGTGAGGAAGGGAAAATGTTCTTCTCTGTCTGCTAAAATAAATGATGAGCTTAAATTGCTCACTTTAGGTGGGATATTGGATAAAGACTGGAGAAAGACAGAAACAAATTACTAAGAAAACTGTGCATTGTCCATAACTAAAAATTCTTCAAGGACAGGGTGGCAAGCATCTATCATAGGTTGATTTAAATATGATCCTGCCTTTGAAAGGGGGAGAGGAAGGTGACTTAAATAACTTTTTAAGTTCCTTTTAATTTTTGGTGATTCTGTGATTCTCTCTCTGTATGGCAGCGTTTGAGATGAGTGGAAGGAGAAAGAGGACATGGTGCAGAGGCTGTCCCTGGTTCCCGCCTTCCATGGGCCTCTCTTCCCTGGGTTGCCCTGCCTCTCCAGCCATGAGAGCTCCAGAGGGAGCATTAGACTGAGGGCTTGTCATCACAGGAAAGTTTCACCAGTTATTCCTGTATCATGGCTCCAGTGTAGCTGTATCATTACAGTGCTGTCTGGGGATATGCTTGCTCTGCGATAAGAGTCAGTTTCTTTTGGCTTTAAATACATTTAGTTTCCAAAGTGACATCAGGGTGCAGCGCTGGTCTGAACAGAGCCAGGGATTTACACAGGTCGAACAACTGCTATGGGATTTGCCTTCTGTCACATCTTGTGGCTGTCAGCATTTTGCAGCTATTTGCCTTTTCACTCTTGGGTCAATGGTAGCTTTCTGCACAGGGTCCTGCTTTCGCCCCTCAGTTCTCACAGCATAAGGTGGCAAGGTCAATCCTTCTACAATATAATGAAGTAATACAGTAATTGATGGCATCAGATAAGGTTTGAGTTTCTTTCTAAGTCTCTCTCCTTGGCAGCAAGCCCTTGTGTCAGCTTGTCATTGTCCTCTCTCTGCACACCCAGGCCTTTGTAGGGTTATCCTAGGACTTGGCCAAAAGCCCCTCAGACACCTCCCAGCTCTCCTCTCCAAATTCAGGGGAGCACAGGGAATAATTGCACCATCTAGGATTCATGCAGGATGGCTGCCATTGAGCCCTGCCTGACAAGTTTTAACCTTGCCCTGCTCTCTGCTCCCTCTTGCGTCCATTCTCACAGCTTCTCTCCTATGTTACCCAGCCTGCAGTTTATTTTTAAGATTTAACTGGAACTTCTGCAGTACAGTCACATGCACTTCATATTAACCCTCTGCGCAGGCAGCGGTTTTGTCCAGGTAAGATGATGAATTCTAAAGAATTCTGTCTGTCTGGTGCCACAGAGCAAATGACTTCACTGCTGTCAGTGTGAGCAGCAGCCCAGTTACTTTCCTTCATGGCAAATCCCAGAGACTAGAGAGATGAACAACATAAAAAGCAGGAATGGTCATGGAGTTTGAGTTCAGAAGGATGATTTTTCCTTGGTCCTCAGTGTGCATGCTTGACCACACAGTGCCTGAGCACACAAGGAGGGCCCCCCACCTGGACTTGTTACCATCAACAAGCACATGGAAAGCTCAGAACGCAGCACTTATTCTCCATAGCATCCAGTAGAGGTTATGTGAAATATTAAAATATGTAATTTTAAATGCATACCCTTTATTGCATTATAACTAAGAAACCAGACCTTTTCCCACTAACTTTCTCTGCAACTTTTCCCTGTTCTCATATCCCATGGGGCTCTTAAGTGTGCAAAGGCACCAGTATTAAAGTTTATAAGATATTTATATAAATCAGATGGTTGGTGAGTATTAAATCTGATTTTTCTCAATAACCTGAGGGGGAATATTAAAATATTAAGATTGTTTGAATTTTTAAAACACAATTGGGCTTTTGAATAGTTTAGGCCAAAACCTCAGCTCTTGTAATGGTAAA
The DNA here is from genome assembly GCA_013396655.1 of Campylorhamphus procurvoides. Classification (NCBI taxonomy): domain Eukaryota; kingdom Metazoa; phylum Chordata; class Aves; order Passeriformes; family Dendrocolaptidae; genus Campylorhamphus; species Campylorhamphus procurvoides. The sequence goes on along the minus strand of WBMV01001735.1, from coordinate 1,474,893 downwards.
CTGTCTGAGGACAGAGTCCTTGACATTTCAATCTTGTTATTCACATCCAGTGAGACAAATGGCAGACTCAGTAGAAAGTCTGCTCTCAAAAATCACAAATAGACTGATATGAAAAAATGAATTTTATCTTCTGTTTTCATCATGTGATTTTCATCTTGAGAAGGGCACATATCTAGTTCTAAATAACTGATGTCATAATGCAAAAATTGCCATCAAAATTGCCTCATGGCATTACCAGCATAGAGGCCATCTTTAATTTTGTATTCATTAACTTCAATATAATTGTGAGATTTTTCCAGTTTCAAGAAACCTTCTTCTCAGGCTTTTGATACAGCGTTTTCCAGGATCTTCTCCTGGTTCCGTTTTCTGCCTTTATCTGTGTTAGGAACCAACACTTAGCACAGGACAGCCATTGACTTCCTTTTGGGTTTTTTTTAATACAAAAATTGCAGTTGCCTTTGGTAGGACACATTATTGCTTCTGACTTGTGCGAGGGTGTGCAGAAGAGAGCTGGATGAGAGGGAGCCGTGTAGGCAAAAGGAATGTTTGCTTTAGGCTCTGATTAAGTCAATTCTTGTGACAGAGTTATTCCCGCAAACCCACAATTACTGTGATGAGTTTTCTGAAAAACGGCATTTCTTTGCATGCTGTTTGACCATCCTGTTGCAGGACTGGTGGGTATCAGTATACATACGTAAGTAAGGCAAGTGGCAAAAAGAATGTACTTAGATACTCTACCACTTTTTTTTTTCCATAGCTGTGAAATCAACCTCTGGCCCATATGTCTGTGCACAGAAACACACATACTGCTGTGGGAAATGAATACTGAGATCAGAAGAAACAGGAAACACTATACAGAGAAAGGTGATGTTTTTGATATAGTTGTATTTTTTAGTCTTTGTGCTCCAGGCTTCATTTCATACTTCATTTTGCAAAATGAAAACCAAACATAGTTAGAATGAAAAAAAGCTGAGTTCTTTGCTTTTTTGAACTGCTACTTAAATGTGTTCCTATTATAGCTTTTAAGACCTATATTTTAGGAAGGTAGTGAACCCTAACAAGTAAACAAACACACTTAAAATCAAATAATTGCAATGTTATTCCTGATATTTATAATATGTTGGCATTTAATTTTTTCTGCTACAATAGCTGCAGGACTTTTGAGGGTAATGGGTAATGCTTAGTCAAATGGCTGTAAAACTCCCAAGAAGTGATTTGTCTTCTTAGAAAACAGATATATAAAAATAACCTCAGAGCACACAAAATAAGGCTTAAATACCATTATGATAAGTCACTTAAGTTACTGATAATCATCCTATGTATACTTGTACTCTGCATGTTCATGTGAGAGGCAGATCAAGACTTGCTCCAATTACCTTTTCAGCATATTTTAGTATACTGTTAATGCTATGAAAAATGTTATATATGTAAATTAAAAATACTCCTTTAAGTGAAAAGGATATGTTCATCATCATTATTGTTGGCCCTTGTCAAAAAATAGCAACCTGTTAAAGTAGATAAGTGACTTTTCAAAATTAGAGGTGAAAGAAGCCTATTAAATAATTTAGTTTACCAGGACGAACTGGGCATGCTGCCATTATGTTTTATCTAGAAGAAAATGTTAGCTCACTAGTTCATAACAGGTACTATTTTTCAGCCCCAAATGGCGCTTTTTCTTCTGTTTAGTAATGCTGATGAGATCTTAGACTGATCTTAGACTGAACACCTGGAAGGTGTTCCCAGGACACATTCTTACCCCCAATTATAATTCTAGATCTATATAGATTACCTTTTAATCAAGATTCTGGTCTTCAAGGTGATGAATAAGGAAGATTTTATACAGAAGCATTTTGCCTACAAAGGTCTGGATTTAATACCAGGTTTGGCTAAAAGCTCTCAACGTAACTCTGAAGAGCTCATCAAATTTCCCTGTTTTCTAGTGTCATTAATAATTCTTTACTGATCTTCACTGAAGAGTCAACAGGATTAACTAAGTTGTCATGGTGGCCCTCAGAGACATCTCTCTGTTGGTTACATGGAGACTCTAATTCATTACTACATAAAAGATGATAAAACTTGCTTCTTCACCCCCAAGAGGATGGCTCCTAAAATTTAAATATATCTGAGCACAACCTACACAAAGAAGCCAGGAGAGTTTGCTAATTCACAATATCGAGTTCTAGAGTGCTAAAACAGGAAACGAAGTGATGAAAATTATGTGACTCATGTAGGTTGAAGCTAATATTTTGTTTCTACAAACCTAGAAAAAAGTTATTATGAAACAATGGTATCAGTGCCATCTTTACATTTGTAAAGAAACATGTATGTAAACATCTTCTGTGACACTTTTTGATCTGTGCAGGACTTAGGACTGGTCATGATGGTTCATTCACCAGCTCTTTGACAAAGAGATTCTAATTTCAGCTGAAATTCACAGAATCATAGAATGGTATGGGTTGGAAGGGGCCTTCAAGATCATCTAGTCCCAACCGCCCTGTCATGGGGAGGGACACCTTCCACTCACTCAGATTGCTTAGGGCCTCATTCAACCTGGCCCTGAACACTTTCAGAAACGGGTTATCTGCAAGTTCTCTGTTCCAGTGCCTCACCAACCTTGCAATGAAAATTTTCCATCTGTGTAAATAACATTAGTGGATTAAGATGTCAGGTGTACAGCCTGTAGTGCCTTTTTCAAAAGCCTTATTCCTATATCAGCAAACATTTACTCATCTGAATTTTTTGTGCATTATCAAACATTAACTTATTGCCAGCTTTCCAAGACAGATAATATGCTACCCTTATATTGACTAATGCAAACACAGGCTATATGGGCATGAGTAAATATGGGGATAATTAAAGCTGCGTTGATTTTTTATCAATTTTTACTGGTGCTACCAGAATCTGCAGAAACTATTTTTGAAAAGTAAAGACTGAATAATTTTTGGCTTTTTCAGCAATTTAGGGTGTGTTAATTTTCATTTATGTCAATGTGGCTCTTGGCTTCCCTTGATTATTATATATTCAAGCTTGTCATCATTGTCAGAACAAACAAGTGACCCAATTCAGCTTGGTTTTCACCTTTCACCCACGTAAAATTTCAAAAGGAGACTCATTGTTATTGCATGTGTTGTAACCCTGTAATTATGAAGAAATTCAGTAGCAAATTACTTCCATGGCTTTTCCCCTCCATTCTCAGCAGTTGAAAGCATTCCTTCAGGAGACATTAAATAGTCTCAATTTCCCTTTTCTTCTGAGGATACCACACTAATGAAAATATACACTAAATATTTTTCTGAGAAAGAAAAACTGGTAAAGTCAGTGGAAGTAAATCATTGCCTGTTAACAGTTACAATTTGACATGCATTCCTTTTATTGCTCAACACCTCATTAATGTTGGAAAGGTACACACTGGGGAGCATCTCACAACTTTAAAGAAGATCTTGCATGCACAAAAAGTGTCTAACCATCTATTACAATAGTTTTTCTATGTTCCTAGAGCCAGAGTGTCATATATTGCTGTCACTGTCAAAGTATGGGGAAATAGTGGGAAAAATAGTGGACAAAATTACACAACATGTCAGCATATGTCCTGTAAAATATGTGGTGTGATAAAAACTAGGAACTCACTGTCAGTCTTCACCATATTGCATCAACCACCAAAGGAAATTAACATAAATTTATAGGTTAAGAAATACTGTCACTGGTAATGCCTATTGTGGTATGGCTGTTTCGACCATATGCATAGAAAAGGCTGTTGTCCAGACTCTTAAACCACAGCAGCTAAAACATGTAGTGGACTTCTGTGATATTTGTTGTCTAGCTGAGCCTCAAGTAGCTGACTTGTGAATGCACAATCAGTATGACATTTTGGAAGGCTGCTTTTATTTGCAACATGTTTTCCTATGCCTGCCAGCTCTGAAGATGAAAGACAACCTGACAGTGTTTTAAATAATGAGCTCTTTGATCTGAAAATATATGAAACAACCTTTTTTTCCCCAACACATTTTTGGTGAATTTGTCTGAATACCATAAATTGTGTATCTAAGAAACAGACTTCAAGCAATTCCTTTGAGTTCCTGCTCTGTTAATAACAATCTATTTTTATTGACAGTAATAGCAAGTTTGCCAAATGCTGGAAAACTGGGATGGCAACTGATATTCCTCTTTTCATAAATAAGTAATTTCTAGTCATTTTACAGTAGGAGAGTCAGAATAATCTGGAGTCTGACATTGTCTGTGAGGTGGTTAGACCCAGAAACACTGGGCTAGAGGCTTTGTATTTGGATTCTCTGTACAAATCTGACTTAAGTGCTTTGAAGCAAAAGAAAAATAGCACTAAGAGAGATAAGTTGCACAAACAAGGCACGCTGCACCTTATTGAATAGACTGTCCATCATATTTTTTAAAAGTTATTATTACTCTGTTACCTTACACTGGAAAACTTTGCATACCTACAGTTTTTAACAGCACTAGTCTTTGTCTTAGCTAGCATGGCTGAAGTTTATGATTTTTGTTCTACTCCTGCCCAAAAGGGACTGTTTTAGAGCAAGCTATATTTTAAGTAATTGCTTTGTGATGAGTTATAATAATGGGATTATAGAATACAGGTAATTTGGGTTCATGCTGAGTTCATTTGTTCTAGCCCTTTAAAAACAGCCTAATTAAATTCTATTAAAAAAACCCAAACCCAAACAAACAAACAAGCAAAAATCCACAAAAAAACCCCAAAAACAAACCAGCAGAATTACTTGAGTTAATCTCTCTTCTCATACCTTTCATTTCTTTGCAATCGACTATATTGTCTACACATACTGAAAGGAAAGATTGCAATTTCAAGAAGTCCAACTAACCCAGAGGTCCAGTAATATTCTCCAGCCTCCCAAAGGTGTCAATGGGTTCTCATTGTACCACTGACATCAGAAAGACATTCCATCAGAAGGTGCGCTCTTTTGGAAAGCTGTGAGGAAAAAGAGGATGTGGGTAACCTTTCCTTCATGAGAAACATTCCACATAATGCTGATGAGTAAGAAAGAAGAAATTAGTGAGAAATGGGCAAAAGATCCAGTTCAAGGGTTTGCTTAACATCCATAACTGTTCAGTAGAGCTTTCTTCATGCTACCTGATTTTGGCCTCTTATCTTCACCATACCTCCTGCTTCAATGACCACGGCACTACCCTATAATGATGGCTGCTTCTCTCCATTACACCTTTTTGTGCCATATAGATGAGCATCTTTTTATTACATTGAAATGCAGTTGCATTCAATCCCTATGTGACCTTGAGCTCCAGTACTTGCTCCCAGGCTGCTGCAGGGAGCACTGCTGATCTGAGATATTCCCACATCAGTGCTTAACCAGTGAGAGAGACAGCAGTAAACCTCCACCCAATCACTGGTCAGCCTAAGGACACGACTGTCAATGGGCTGAGCTGAAATCCACGACCTCTGGAATAATATAAGCGTTTATTTTCACTTTGAGGATTGTACAGACTGTTCAGTTGAAGGTTGAACTTTAAAATCTATGGTTTTGAGTAGGTTATAGTGCAAGCATGGTTTTAATAAGAATGGCTAATGGTCTTTAAAATAGCTTAGCAGGAATAGATGCAAGGTCTGCTTGTGTTTCCTCAACCTCTCTACAGTTCCCCACTCACATGAAGATCATCTTTGCCCTTGTAATGGGACTCAGTCATCTCCAAAAATTAGGTTTAGGTTGTAGGCTGTGATTTCCTTGATATCTGTACATAATTCAGAACCTTAATTCATTGTTTTTCCTTCCGTATCAGGTGTCTTCTCTCTTCCCCAAGCATTTGGTTTTGCTGAGCTGAGATGCACCAAATTCAAATCAGTCATGTATAGCATTTTAGTGTTATGAAGTTGCCTAATTTACTTAAGAGAGATGCTAGAGTCCAAAAATACGTATTTTGGCAAGGGTTAAACCTTAATCTCAAAAGCAACATGCCAATTCAAAGTGTATTTTGTGTGCAGATTTATCTGAGAGTGGCTTGGCACCAAAGGATTTTCCATTGGCGCTAAAAGAACCACTGCATGCCAAGAAAGTAAATATCAAACAGAAATGTGCCAGTATTTCCTGCCAGTCTCACATTTTTGAAACTTTTTCCATCCTCCATGCCATTGATTTTTGATATGCTCCCAGGCTTCCCAGGGAAAGGCTTTTGAGTCTCACTCCAGGATGCTGAAAGTGTTCTAATTTGAATACTAAAAATGTTAAATGGAAAAGGACTCCTCCTCCCTCTGACACCCCCAAGGAAAATCCCAGAATCTTTTCCTGTGAAATGCTGGAAGACTTCAAGGGGGTTTTCAACCATCCAGAATACAGAACAGATGGAAAGTGACATTTCTTCCAACTTTTGCAAAACTAAGTTGGGGAAGCCTCTCCACCTCTTTTTGAAGTCTCTTGTGCCATATTCTTCTGATTGTACTTTGTTATTGGTTCCTGTGTCTCAGTTTCCCACGACCATCATTTTAATTTTTTTCTTACTCATTCCTAGCCTTGGAGCTCCTACCTGCCAAATTCTGCCTTTGAGACTCTGTTCCTTGAAGACTTTCTTAAATTGTCCCTACACCGTGGACCACTCAGTCCCGTGGCTGAATGGCATTTCTTGGTGCCTGTGTTGCATTCTCAGACCAGGGGTTCTCCAGTCCTGGAAGCAGACGGCATTGATCAACCTCCCTGTCACAAGATTTGTTGCAGGACACATTTCAGTCACAGTAGGATCATGTTTAACAATATGCCATGTACCGAAACAGCAATAATAAAAGTATCCAGATTTTACTTCTTAGCCAATTGATTGGATGAAAAGAGGAAATGTCATAACCCACAAATTGCTATATTTTATAAACCATAGACTATTTTGTTTCTGTTTCTATTTTGTTTTCTAGCCATAATAACATTTTTCACTATTTTTTATAATATTGTCTACAAAACTCCTGCATTTCTTAGTAACCTACTTGGCTTGCCTAACCCCAGTGTTCGAACATCTGTCATGTAAATCCAGTATCTTCTAGATTCTGGACATGGTACAACATGAAAAAATGCACTGAAAATCAAAAATACTTTTCCCTTACTAATAAGAATCTTTAAAAGGCTTGATTTTGATACTAGTATGAAGTGGTTTTGTCTCTAAAAAATTACTTGGCTTATTTAAGTTCTCTGGTAACCAGTGGAGCCTCAAGGTGTGATATCATGAGTTTCTTACAATTGTGATGTCATGGAGGTAGTGGTAATAACTCCTGTCATCATTCCTGAAGTCCTTTCTCACCTGACATTCATAATGCTGTGTTGGAGGTGGGCTTGTGGAGCAATGAGACGACCCAATATGGGTTAGCAACAAAGCTCACTTTACGAATGGCATTTCTACAACTATATTGTTCTGGCTTGTGCATGCGACAGGACTCAGTATGTGTCTTACCCTAACTGGCCCGCACCCACTGTCCACGAGCCAATCTCTGCATTGTCATTGGCCGCCTGGTTCAGTTTACATTCTTGCTCCTGATCGCAAGCATCTGTTTATTCTTTCGTATCGGGGCTTGTTTCTTCTTCAGCAGAGTTCCTGGCTGGGTCAGGCACGCTTAGCCCTCTGTTTCCACTAGGCCTAGGTTGGCAATACCTTGTCCGTGTCCCTTGTCTGCCAACCATCCCTCTACAAAGCTGCAGGAAAAATAATCAGATATATTTCTCATATGATGGAGGAAATCTTATGTAGAAGTTACATTCATGTAAATAGAGTTATAAGAAACGCACTACTTGGGAACCCCAGTGAAACACAGCAAGGCTAAATGGAGGCTCTGAGTGTGTACCTTTATCTGCACAATCATGTACATACACATTTGAATTTACCAAGGGAAAGAAAGAGACAGGAAGAGTGTTGTGGGGTAGGAGCTGAAAAGAATTTTTCAAATTAAAAACCCCAACCAAAACAAATGAAATTATGTGCATAAACCTATGTCAATACTAGGAAAACAGTATATGTACAAACAATACAAACCACACTGAGGGTTCATTTTGTATATATGCTTCATACATTAAAGACAGCATCCTGCTTCTGGATCTGAACTGCAGATCTCAATGGCACATTCTTTGCTGGAGGGAACTCACACTACACCAGGGCAGAGGGTTGCACACAGGGGTGGTGGTGGTCATGGTGGTAGTGGGGAAATGCCCTCCTAGATCCACGGTAAAAATGCTGCCTGTAAGCCAGGGTGTTGTAGAATTCTCCTCAGGTCATGGTACTGCATGGTCCCAAGCTGGGGCTGAGCACAGTCCATGTGTTCCTGGTGCTGAAGGTGTTGCTCACATCAGGCCTTGCTGCTTAGATGGGTGCATGGCCAGATGTCATGATTTGGGGATATTTGGGGATGCTAAAGTATATTACTGGGACTCCTAAAGGACCACAGTTATTGGCCTCATTGAGTGATCACTTACTGTTGTAAATACTTGCAGGCTCTGTGCTCACCAAAGTCTGTGAAAATAAGGCAATACATAAAATAAAATTAAATGAAATAAACCCCAGCCCACTATTTTTACAAGCTGCTGGAGTGAGAAATGTGGGAAGTCTTTCCACAACAACAGTCATACCTTTTTAGTCCATGCCCCTGGAAGAGGGTAAATTGAGAGACTGAAAGACTCCTTTTACTCTTGTGTTTTTGCTGACTTCTATTTAAACTTTCACCCCAAATATTATCCAACTACAAATTAGTGCTATTAAGTTTTTTTCCTTGACTGTCTCTGCTAGGGACCTCCATCATTAGAAGTCAGCCTAATAGAAGTACTCTGATTCAAATCCTTACTCTAAGAAGTCAAAACTGCTGTAAGATATGTTTTATATATAGTGATGGCTTAGTCTTGCCTAGAACTGGAGTAAAGAATCTCAGTGAAAGGCCAGGTCCCAGTGGTGAATTTATTCTTTTTAAAACCTACGTACCACAGATTAACAGCATGGAAACTATACCTCGCTCCCCGCCCGCCCCCACCATCAACCATAAAAAAAAAAGAAGCTATTCACTCACTGAAGGACATGTGCAACAAAATGTTTGACACAGAACACAGGATGGTGTCACTGCATCTTACCTGTGTGAGGAAGCTCTGGAGTTGTGTTGTCAGGGAGTTCTTTATTCTCCTGGGATGTGCTGTGTTTCCACAATTGATTTTAGAAGGTAGATGAGCAAAAAGATGACAGCCAATTTGAGCAGTATCAGCTCAGGCTTTGTAGCAACCTACTCACACTGAAAGTTAACACTGCTGACTGTGTCCATGAGAAAATCCTTTTGCGAGTTTCTTTCCTAAAGGTAGGTCAGAGGAGAAAACCCGTAAGGAAACAGGCAGCTTAATCCACCTATAAGCAATGTGTTCCCTCTTTTCCAGTGAGTGTAACAAATTGATCAGGCACAGATCAAGCTTCTCCTCAACAGGAGATTATGGTAAAGGAAAGAATAAATGTTTTTTTAAAAAAAACAAGTGGTATTTTGCATAAAAATTGCAGGAAAACAATTATGCTGGTTTGTGTTCCATTGGAATAATTCACTTGTTGCTACCCAAAGTATTAGTATAATTGGGCACACTGCAACTTTTGGAAGGACTCTGTTCTGTAATTCATTAGTTTCAGGTTGTCGCCACAACATTTAACTTATTAAAAATAGAGGGCTTCCTAATGCTAATGTAAAAAAGTACTCACACTTCTGAACAGTAAAACTTTTGAAGCCTTCATTCAATGGACTCTGATAAAGAGAAGTCATGATGCAAGGGTTGGACAGCAAAACAATGTCTTGCCTTGTTGATGCACATGGTTGCGGTGTGAGGACCAGTATTTTGGTCTCAGCCAGTATTTTGGTACCAGAAATAGTGAATTGAGACTTTGGTGCTCAAACAGCCTCAAAACAGTCCTTTACCACTGTGCTCTTGGGTGTAAATGGTTTTCACATCAGAATGGTTTCTGTGATTCAAACAGCTATAGGTAGCCCACGACAGAGTGACATGGGTTAATCTTCTGTTTCCAGTCAAATGATGAGGGGCAGTATCTGTCTGGGGCACTAGACTGTGTGTTAGGACAGACCTCTGAATAGTGTCATGAAAAGGGGTTTTATTCACACAGGTGTGGAGGAAAGGATATAATACATGTCTGGAGCTGAGAGACTTGTCTCCTCCGTAGTGTCTTTGAATATGGGACCCTTGGCAGTTCTGCTGGTCCCAGCCACCTAAATCCGTCACCCTGAATCAATTACTACTCTTCAGCAGATTTTGTTCTGCTCTGTTCAAGGGGAAAATAGGGGGAACAGTGCACTGCACAGATAGAACCCTAACCCAAGGGACCTCAGGGAGAAGCCAGTGAGATAAGTCCCATGCTCAGCATATGAGACTTCACAGCTCTGATTAGAGAATCTGTCTATGAGAGAGAATGCCCTGGTTAAATGCAGATTTTCACTTGGGTCTTGTAAATCTAAAAGTGCTGTTTCTGTTAAGAAATATTGAAGTCAGACACCTTCCTACCAGCACTGACTTGCTGGGAAAATTGTAGCTTGACCTAGAAGGAAAGATCTTTTGTAAAAACCTGGAAAAAAATGAGAGGGAAGCTGGCAGAACACAGCTGATACCTAGCAAAAAAACCCAAAAAAAACAACAAAACAAAACAAAGCAAATCCCAACATTGACTGCCAGAGTCTGGGGCCATGGGCAGCCCTTCTCTGCTAACACTTTCTAGCTATGTCTTTGCTATGGAATTCGAAGGGATCATTCTAAATGGTTCCTTAACAGTTTCTACTTAAGTATGAGCCAAGGCACTTTGCTTACTCTCCTGCTCATTAGGTTATGGTGCAAGAGTGTGTTGTGTTTGACTCAATTGTACCCGTGAACTATCACCTCTCTGGTTCTGATGAGTTATGTTCTGAATCCCAGACCAGGAGGAAAAAAGAGGCTCACTACAGCTACTGCTCACACAACAAGGCCTATATGAGAATGTCAGGAAGATGGAGCCTGTGTCTGCTGCTTGTTTTTCTTGCAGTAGCCTTTTAGAGAGCTACGAGAACTCCTGGGCATTTGAAGCTCTGCTTAGGAAAAAGCTCTGCAATAGGACATCAAAAGGAGTTATCAGCACCATAGAAGAAGCACAAATCCACGCACAAATCCTCTTCAACACAAAGTCTAGCAACCATGGAACTAGTTTATCCTACTAGATTTGCGCCACAATGCCCACAGCAACCTTTATGCACGATTTCTTTCACTGCTATGGTGGTGGTAAGAAACAGCTGGGAAGATGGCAATACGTCAATCTGATTGGTTTTGCTCCAGAATTTTCATGAGGAAGTAGGGAAAGATTCAGGTCTCTACTAATTTGCTTGTATATGCAATTTTATGGGTGCAGCTGCTAAAGTGAGATACTTAAAGGTCTGAAACCTCAGAAGCCTTAGAGGTCAGACATTTCATATGGAACAGAGAACTTATGGAGGCAGAAATCCATATTCAAAGGGTTTAAAGCATTTTCCCTATGGTGTAGCTAAAGAACAGGAGAGCAAGTAGAAGGAAAATCAATGTGAGATCGTGCCTATGCTAAGCCAGGTGCTGATAGGAAATGGTATACATTGCCCCTCATATTTCCATAGCAAAAAATATAGTTTTATGTGAAAAATTTATTATGCATTAAATTACACAACCTTGTGTGGTCATATGGATAATCCTTAGTGTGTCTATTAGCTTGTGGAGTTGCTTCTATTTAGGTACATTTGTGTTACAGTGTAGATAAGACATCTATCTTGGAATTAGGGTGCTTCTGAACAAGGTGGTGTATCAGCAAGCAAAAACTCTGTGCTGGCTGGATACATCTCTGTAGCTGAGACAGCACTTGGCACATTAAGTGCTAAGAATACTAAAATCATCTAGTCTGACCCTAAGTCACTCACTGAGGTCACAACAGGTTGAATTCCGTGGACACAAAATTGCAATTCAATGTCATACAGTAAAAATAGGTAAAAAAAATGGAAGTTCATCATGGGAGCTGCTGTAGCTCAGGGGTGTTCAGTCATGTGTTGTACACTGATGTACACCCTCAACACTTTTTCCTTTGTACTGCCTAACGCCTTCCTACAGCATGTTTTTAGATTCGAGATAGTCCAAGACAAACTAAGAGGTGTTGATACCTCAAACTAAAGCTTCATTGTAATTCAAAACAAAAAGAAGAAATCTAAATATCTTTAGCTGAATGGGACTAATTCCTGGAACTACAGTGACTTGGACTCCTGTGAGGAATTAAAAATATATCTGATTGATCTGGAGGAAGAGAAAAAAAAAGAAACTATCCGTCACTTTTGTTGCACACAAAAGTAAGTCACAACACTTGAAATAACTTCAAAATGTGTGAAATGTTTTATTGTGGAAAAGACAGCACCTATTTAGATGTTTCAGGAACTTTGTGTTTCATCTTTTCTTAAGTAAAACATTGTTAGCCTTATCCTGTAGAAAACTTGGAACCCTGTCGGTCTTTGTATAATGATCTGTTATAGAGAATTGCAGAATGCCATAGTGCTTGTATTTTAGTACGCAAAGACTTCTCTTCCCAGCTAGAAAAGACCTTTGATTTCCTAATGAATGAGTCAGATGATCTGAAAACTAGTGTGTGTGGAAGTAATCGCTGGAGTTTACAAGTGGAACAATTTTGTTAGCCAAACTGGATGAAGAGGGGAAAAACTTTTTTAATCCTCTCACACATATTCCCACCAAGAGAAGAGAGTTAAAAACTAATTTCCTCGTCTTCCCCTCCCCAGCCCCAAGAAACAAAGATAGAGATAAAAAGGAACAGAAAGATCAAAAGTCTCTAAAAAAGTATTAAACACTGATGGTGAAAGCTTTTAAATACCTGGCTCTGTGAGTCACGCCAGAGACACAGGATCAGACAGATAAGTGACCACTGGATCGGGTACCCTCATAAGTCATATCTCGTTTTCTCTATTCCTCATCTTGTTATGTGGGAAAAACCTCCTTTGGCATTTCCATTCTGGCTTTCCCTTCCACATGTTCTGCATTACCCATTGCAGCAAAAGAAGTTTTGGTACGAAATAGAATCTCGTAAAGAGTTGTCAAGAGAGATTTCTGCAGGAGCTATTGTCATTATCAGCAAGGTTGAAGACCCAAGACATCCTTTCTGTAGCAAACAGTGGATTTGTACAAAATTCTATATTTGGAAATAGTGTGCTGTGTCTGGAAATAGTGAGATGTTGCTGCTACAGAAGTTGAAAATCCAGACACTTGTGTTAAAGTACTCTTAAGATCAGAAGTCTGAGAAGAGCACATACAAGATTGGACAACAGTGAAATATAGATCTAATTTTTACTTTTCAGATACTAAGAGCAATTGTAAAAATGCTATTTCACAAGGAAAGAGTAATCATTAATCACTTTGGCATTATACAGACAGTAATTATACCTGAGCTATTCCAGGTAATCATAATTACACGAGAGGAAAGGTCTCTCACAAAGCAATAGTAACTGGCTCTGTTCATCAGCTGCCCATCTCCATAACACAGAGCAGCTGACTCCTTTCTGTGGGGAAAGAGGAACAGCAAGAGGCAGGTCCTCACTGAGAAGGGGACAGAACACAAAATGCATGATGTCTGCCTGGAGCAAACTAGCCACTTGTATGCCCAAAGAGCTGAGTTTTAGATTATAATAAGAAACAACAGATTTTTGAGGCTGCCAAATCGGGGCTCAGGAGCACTCCTATTGCTCAGATGCTTTGAAGCTGTTTCAGGCATGAGGCACGGTCATACACATTTTCAAGGAAAAGAAGGTAAAACTGAAGAACATTTTAGGCCAAGGAGTGGTTACATGCCAAATCTACAGGAGGTCAGAGCACAGGGGGCCGTGCCCGTGTGTTTTAAAATACATCCCTGGATGGCTCTGGTGTAATGTGTTCTCTGTAAAACCCAGAGATCTTCCCAGAAGCCTGGCTGAGGCATCCCTGTGACAGGGCGAGAATTACAGGTACACCCCTGCATGCCACAAACATCTCTCCACAAAGTGGCACTTCAATTTTCTGGTTGCCTAAAAATTGAATTTCTCCTTTTCTAAACTTATAAGGTCAACTGCTCCCCTGCCCTGTGCTACCTTACAGTAATTGAACAGGACATCACTGGGTAAAAGTAAATAAATACATTATAACATAGGGAAAATGCAATTCTTAGTGGTTTCTCTAGAGTTGACTTTTTCCTCCCGAGGGCTGTCTCCGCCCTGGGAACCCTCTTTTGCCTCTTCTCACGCTTCTCCCACTGAAGTCTGTCTGTTTTGGGGTGTGCCCTAAAACTGTGTAATAAAAACATGTATTATTACTGGCAAATTCCCTGTGAACATCCACTATAATAATGGATGATTTTAAGCCTGCATTAGCAATGGGAGATACTAGCAGAATTCAGAAACTGTTCAAGCTGCTTCATTATGTGCTGACCTGAATACATTTCTTTCTAGGCAATTAACATTCTGCTGTAGAAATGCTTCCTTTCAAGTACCCCACTTTACTGTGAATTTTATTTGAATGATCATGTATGCAAAACACAAATGGAACTAGAAATATATTTGCATATATAATGTGTAGCAGCCTTTGTAAAGCTGTTCAGAAAAAATACTATGCAACATAAGTGTTAGGCATTTTCAGTTGAGGAATATTATCAAATCCACAGCTGAATGAATCTTTCAGAGAAGTTGTAATTATTTGAATTTATAATACCACATTGGGTTAGACTGTTCTCCTGCTTCTTGCTGTTTGTTTTCCACTCAAGAATTTTGGTTTCCAGCAACACTGGCAGAAGTAAAAAAAATTTTGAGAATTTCCATATGAGTGGATGTTTCTAACAAGATCTGCAGTGCACATTTCTGTGGCCATGATGAAATCTCTCTGAAGTCTCTCCTCCTGTGTATGGGTGTTTAGACATCTGATTTAGGAGAGGTAATTTTGCCATATGACTTGAGCACTGTTTCTGAAGCTCGTGGTATTGGGTATTTTTTACCAAGTTCATAAAAACTGAGGAAATGCTACAACAAATCTACAGGTTCATCCCTCTAAACTAAGTAGTTGATTGATGGTTCTATTATCCACCAACACAAAACGTGTTTCTTGAAGGTACAGAAATCCAAGGACTAGCTAAAAACTCTAAATATATCCTTAAATCACAGATTAATCTTGTTTTTCTTGACCTATGAATATTTGATTGCTTGAGGCTGACAGTACAACCTAAACTACTCACCACAGGGAGAAAGTAGCTGGGGGTACAAACTAAGCTAACAATAATTTGGAAATAAACCATGATTTAAGATAAAATTACACCGAGTGTTCGGCATAAAGAAGCTGCTGAGCTTGGGAAGCATCTTTTTCTCTCCTAGAAGGAACCTCTCCGGGGGTTTGCCGGGGGAAATGTGGCTCCGTGAGCCCTTGAAGGTGAGGATGGAGAGCTGGGGACGGCAGCACAGTGTTTTTCACCTCTCTGTCCTGTGTAATTTGAACTTGGTCAGTGTCTGAAGCATTCCTTAGTTCTCTATAACAACAGCAACAGCAATGAAAGAAATTGCTCCTGTAGCAGAGAAGGAAAGTTTTCTTCCTTTTGTTTATGCAAAGTGATATTTTTTTTGTAAATTTCTAACGTATTCCTCTTTGTGTTATTATTTTGAATAATGAATGACAAACGGCGGTAGACACATCTACTATGGAGATGAATTTACATTCAAAATAGTTTATTAAGTGACATGTCGTGTTTCTTTCACTATTGTGCTCAGCCTTTCTTTATCTCTCAGTGTTTTTTACAATGTGTGAATTGCCCAAAGGAAGGCTTTGATCTTGCAAATGTGTGCAGACTATTTACCTAACATGAGCCATCCTCTTACACCCAATTAGATTAGTGCTTGCAGAAATTCTTGTCTAAGTATTTGCTGATTAACGTTTTAGATTTACACTGGGGAAAGTGCAGTGTCTCACTATGTGTTTATAAACCACCCAGTGGGTTGGATCCAGTTTCTGATTCTGGGTAGTTGAACTCATAATAGTATACTAATGATGAAATATTTACCCATCTACTTGATAGATAGATATTCTGAAGTATATTTTTTTCTTTAAACTTAAGAAAGGTTTTATTTAATCGTGGAACATGCTTGATGTTTGCATGAACAATATTAAGTAATAGCATATATCAAATAAATAGTTAAATTGACCATTAGAATCAAAGGTATATATTCTGAGGGATGTTAGACAGGTCTGGTGCATTGTGAGTAAGAACCCACAGCTGATTGTCGCCACAGCTTTCCTTTCCTGGCAAACATACAAGGTTTTCTTTGCCCCTTTTTCTAAGTTCACCATTTCCACTGTCTCACTGACCTCTGACATACTGTTCCTCTACTCCAGTACACAAGGCCCCTTATCGTTTTTTTCTCTTTTCATTGCAACTGGTGACACCCTCAGGGGAAGACCATTATCAAGTAGAAGTCTGACAATTATGTGTATTTGCCTGGTGTCTTTATGGTGGCTAACAGAGGAGCTGAAATTATGTGTGCCCTTTGATGCCTTATCTTTTTCCACAGCTCTGAAGCAATGAAGGTGCTCCATCTTCTACTTGAGACTACACATATATCATGTACTTTAAAGAAGAAACTATGTGTGCACATCTATGTTGTCCCCATGTACACTACAGCTTTCCCTTGGTGAAGGTAGTTGGCAGAACAGCCTGTGCCAACAGGGGATGTTATTTGTCAGATCACTTATAGCATACCTCTGAGAATTATGAAACCAGTGGACACGGAGCTTTTCTGCATGCAGCCTTCTATATTTCCACCCAGAAAGTCTTTGTACATTAACTGTGTGCTATGTACATTCTGTCCTTCTTGGAGCCACATCTGCCATATGGTCGATCAGCCAGTGGACGGTGGCCACCTACCTAAACATCAGGCAACCCCATTAAAAATTCTGCTTTGACAGGGCTCATTGCATCCAGAAATTGTGTGTGTGTCCTCAGATTACTTTTTTTTCACTCTAGGCAAACATCCCATGTGGAATAAGGGGACATCTTGGGACATAAGTCTGCTCTGCTGCTTTGTACTCATGCTAGAGGTTTTGTGGGCACAGCAAAAGCAGCTAGTGGGGACACTACCATTTCATACTTGAAACAATAAAACTAATAGCAGCAAAACTTTGGTGCATAGATCTACTTTAATTTCTGTAACTGAATGGAAACCAAGCAATCATGGAAGTGCCTATCAATATGTCTAAGTTTACCAAGAAACAATTTTTTTCAGTGTTGCCATCCTGTGGAGTGGGTTGTATGAGAGAGGGAGGGCTAAAAACGTTCCTAGAAACATTTCCCTCATGTTTTATTTGGATGGCTGTGACTCAGAGGGTGAGCACAAGTGATGCAGTTAGTGTCTGCCTGGTCAGCTCTGGAAATAACCATTATTATTTACTTGAATAGTGGAAGTGCCTTGCCTTCCCTGTCATGGAACTCCACTGTGCTGGCTGTCACACAAATACCAAACAAAGAGTTGTTCTTGCCTCAGGAGCTTCTCCCACAAATAATAGCATAGATCTGAGTTTCTCTCCCTTATTATTGAAAACAATTCCACCTTTCACCAGCTTTCTCCCTTCACATATTTGCTGGGGCCTCCATAGACCTACATACACTAAATTTTTGGAAAATGGTCTGAGCATGCACTGAATTTCTAAATAACTGAATTTCTTTGCTAATCTCAACTGCAGAAAGCCTTTTGAAAATGCTTTCCAAGGCCGCAGACCAAGTGTTGCATGCAGATCCAGGCACCCAGTTCATCTTTTCTGGGAGCTGTGGGTGTGAGCTGCAGTTCATGGCACTTCCTGAAGAATTTCAAGGGGGAATATAACAAACAGTCCAAGTATTCATACCAAGAGCTTTGTTTTCAGTTTCACTGCAATAACAATTAGCAACTAGTTGGCTTTTGGCCATTGAAAATTATATCGCCAACTGGCAAAAAGTATCATTTTTTCCTGGCTTTGTGCTTGCAAGCTGGGTGGCATAGGAGGATTTTGTGAGTGTATATAACACTAACCTCTGCAGAATAACACAGTAACTAGTCAAAAGTGCTTTCTTCAGACAGCCAAAGGCTAATTGCCAACCAGCTTCACTGACCTTCATCAACACTGATCTTAGTTAGCAGTGACATTTGCCAGTCTTCCTCTTTTTGCTGTTTTTTCTCATGTTCACTTACTTTCTCCTGAATTTTTGCTTTGCTTTGTTCCATGTATATGCACAAAACTCTTTGTGGTTTGAGGAAAAGGCTGCAGATAAATGCAAACCTCCAGTACCATGGCAGATTTTAACAGGTGTGCAGGATCTGTTCCTGGTACCCATGACTAGTATTCCAGGAGCTGCACAGGTAACTCACTGGACCCCACAGCTGCCCTATACTGACTACCCAGAGCTGAAAAGTGCCCACAGCTGGATACTTCCACCCCCAGGACTACCAAGTCTTCAGAGAAGATGTTTTGGTTGCAGCTGTCTCCTTTTGCAGTTGTACCTGTTTGCCCAGATTTCTCCACTCCCCAAGACAAAGCTGCCTCATTAGCAAGCTGGCAGGTTTCAATCCATCATCCTCAGTTCCAGGCTGAAAGCTGAAAATATATAACAAGAAAATAGTAGTTTACGACATTATAATTGCAAATATTTCTTCTTTGTTTTCATTTCAAGGAGGAGAGGTTTGGAATAAAAAGAGAGCAGAGGTTTGCCAAAGCGTGAAGTTTTATGGGCTTATGTCCCAAAAATATAGCATCTAAGGCAGTCATTTAGGAGCTACATTCATGTTTTAAGTGTCACTTAAACCCAAAGCAAATTCCAAATAAAACTAATTGGCTTCCATAGTAAATAACTAGTACTAGAATAGATAATATCAAAGTTGCTATAATTCACATCCTTGTAAAATGAAAAAGTGACAGAAATTTAAATGGCATATCTATACCTTAATAGAAGTGTGAACATCTATATATGTGTCTAACAGTTAAAAATTCATTAAGTCAAACACTCAAAAATGAAGAAAGTCAGGTTGCCCATGATCTTCTAAATATTCTCTTTTTCTATTCAATTAACTATAAATATAATAACTCAGAACTAATTTGAGCAGCCCCTGAGGCAGACAGAGCTACAAGCTCCCCTACTTTTGTCACAATCTTCTTTTTTTCCTTTGAATACCGCAGCTCACATATTCAAGTACTGTGGGAGAACTTCAGCTGTCCTTTTTCTCCTCCTGTTGAATATGGATAAAAATTTTTGGAGGTTAAACCCAAAAATCTTAAGAAAAACTTTGAAATGCCCAAGCTCATTACTTCAAACCATCTTCTTACTTATAAGACAGCTTTTTAAGGCACAACTCGTACTTTTTTAAGATGAATATCATCTTAAGCACTATGAAAATTAGGTAATAAATCCAGAAGGCACTATGTAGGCCGAAGAATAAAAATGGTAATTTTCACACCGATTTTTCAGTGTGGTGAGAATTTGTAACTTCCATTAACTCAGTAAGCTTATAAAGCAACGCTTCTCCCACTGAAGTCTTTTAATGGAATATACATTAGTATCTCAATGTAGCAAGGCACATTAAATCTATTTAATACAGAGATTTTTTAAATACTGAGATATCAAGATAGCTAACTGGAGATCAGTAACCTCATGAAAATACACCCAGTATTTGCAGCAAGGCCATATACAGTAAGGTCAAGGTGGTAACTCCAATCCCCTGAGGCAGTAAACAAGGCTGCTTTCTATCAATTCAAGCTAAAAATTCTATGTTTTGATCACTAGTCCATGAGACAAAGCTTTGCAAACTGCCAAGTCAAATCTTTTCAAATAAGCAACAGGCAACAGGTTAAGTTCAGAGGAACACAAACTATCATTATTTTAAATGTCTGATAGCTTCAATAACCTCAGAATAACTTAGCCTGCATTCTGGGATCACTTTTCTGCAAGAGGGCAAAGTTGCAAACAGTATAAATTAAAAGTGGTAAAAATATTTATTGGCAACCTAAGTTTTTAGGAGCATGATTTTATATGTCTCTGTTTGCATAGCTTCAGCATAAATGGAGCAATATTAATACCACAAGAAGGTCTGTTTATATGCTGCTCCAAGAATTTTCATGCAAAGAAAAAAACCCTGCCTTTGCCATTATTCTTTATTTTATGACCACAAATCCCGGTTAGCTTAAAAAAATTAAGCTTTTTTTCATGTTTATAGGATTCTATTTTTTTAATCATGGAAAGAAAAGATAATTACTTGGAACACTGATAAAGCTGCTTATTTGACAATCACTTTTTTTTGTCTGTAAAGTACATCTTACCTGAGCTCATTCTCAGTGGTGGAACAGTGCTTATCATGTGTTACTATGCTCACAATGCAGTCGTAGGGCTCGTCTCAGCAGAAGAGAGGTGGAGATGTCCCCTGGTTGGACACAAAACCTAGCATTTGTTCCTGACTAGCTAGGAGTGCCCTATACTGCCATGCATGAAGCTGGAAGACAAATAAAGTAGTTTCTTTGGGTTTCCAGCAGCCTCAGTTCATTCACTTACACTTAAAATGCAGTGCATGAACTTGTATTCCCATACAAGCCATTCCCTGTGCAAAGGCCATGCATCTGGCAATCCTTGTTCCACCTCAGATAGTCCCCGTTTTACATCTTTGTCCCAGATCCAGTTTTCCTCAACAGAGTTCAGGTCTTCAGCCAGACTCAGCTGGCAGAGGGCAGCACTCACTCCACCACTGCCACCTTGTACCAAGGTGGACACAGGAGTTGTCTGCACTAAGGTAATTCCCAATTCCACCTCTTCAGCAACCCGTAAGCTCAGATTAATGTGAAACCAAGGCAGAGTTATCAGCAAAACTTTTAGTGAGAGTCCTTCCTCCTGTGCAGAACCAGTACACAGTAATGTACAACAGAGTAGGGTTGCTGGGTCAGGAAACAATTTTTTGTTTCCCCCTCCACATCAACATTTGTTCTGAAGTTGAAAGGGTGGAAGAAGACCTAGTAGTTCTTTGAACAGGCATGGTATTACCCCCTCCCTCAACTGCTATCGAGTTTCCTCACATAAGGCTCTCTCTACTTAGATGGAAAATAAACCATGCTTTGATTTTACAAAGTTCTGAGAACACATATCTCTCACTGATAAATCCAGGTAAACTTATTGCAGCTTTAATAATGGCACACGGGTCTGCTACACTGACTGCTTTCAAACTTTTGCCTTTCCCATTTCACTAACACTAGAAAAAATTCATTCTTTAGCCTACACAACCACTTGACAGGAAAATAAATCTGTTGAGTTAAAAGAGCTTAGTACATGCTTGGGATAAAAGGTTGTGACAGACCTAAGAGAGAGAAGGCAAAGAGAACAGCTGATGACAGGATTTAAAAATTGCGGTAAATGCAGAAAGGAATAACAGAAGCTTATGTAGCTGGAGAAATTCTGCACCAGAAAGGATATGATATGAGCAGCTGAGAAACATAAGGTGGGAAAGTCTTTGGAAGGAATATCTTTGAGATCAGCCTTGCTTTGAGTCCATACATTTTGAGTCTACAGTGGGGTTATACAGCTAGAGATAGGTTGTGGTATTGCCATTGTACAGAATGACTCAGAGAAGGAAAAGGTTATAAACTGGGACTGTGTTATCAGAGTAGATCTGCCAATAAGGTTTCACCCAATCACAAATCCATCACTCTTTGTCCTCTATATCTCACCATGAACCATGATACTTCCATGATACATGGTGAGCTAAATACTTTCTAGGCTTTTGAAATCCCTCTATTAGTGAAATAAGGACATGAAAGAGGCATTAGTTAAGAAACTAAAAAAATACATCCGGCTGGAAGCTTGTAAACAATGCTGCTTTTTGGACTAAATGAGATCTATAAATGGACAGGGTTTCTGAGGAATTTCAGAGCCACTCAGCCTGTGGGTGGAGGGCTGATGCTTTGCTTATGGTCATCTTTGGCTGTGTTGTGGCCAAGAAGTGAGATGCTTGATTTTTCTGTGCAGTGAGGCCAGCACTGCCCAGGGTTGGGCTGATGAATACAGGCCAATGTCATTATTCTCTCACGTGTGGATGTCTGGGAGGGGAGGTGCTAGGAAACTGAAGCTTGTGAAGCATGATGATGAAAAGCCTTAAGTTTCCTCTGACCTGGCTGCCAGGACCTTTGCTGGAGAGCTCAGGTGCTCAAGAAGTCATGCTGTGTGTCTATTCAGCTGTTTCTGTGTTAAAACAGCCATTTAACTCACTTCAGTTTTAAGGTCTTTAGTAGTGAAATTGCACAGCAAAGAGTAGGATGGGAGGGATTATAGTTCTGACCAGTGAAGTTAACCTGAAGTTAACCTACTCATTCCCAAATAAACTGTAATGTTTTCTACTGCTCACAAAAAGAGATATATCAATGACACAGTTAATTGAGTTGTCTTAATGTGACCTGCATGGATTTTTCTTAGCATTTAGGAAGAAAAATAACCCTGTTTTGCTTTGGTCAAGATAAATCAATAGCACTGAAATTTGGAAACAATATATATTTGACCACACAAACTAATAAGGCACCAGTGTTTTAGCAGACATTATAAAACATAAAATTAGATGGAAAATTGCCTTAAGCCCCTGTAAATTAAAATTGCTCTTTTTATAACAAAATTGAGCCTTATATAGCAACAAACAATTTTGTGATCTTCATTTAACTAGCCAATTTCATATGGCAAACAGTATTTATTCATCCTGCTCCAGTGACCTAACTAGCAATTTACAATGTGATGCCTTGCATATTTTCACAGCATTGTAAAAAATTGAGGTTCTGTAGATTTATTTGATCCCTGTTGAAAAATTATTTTTTTACCTCCTCCTAACCAGTGTAAACTGGAAATTGTTCTTAATGTAATTCTCTTGCTTACCACGCACTCATTAATCAGGAAACTAATTAGAGCCAGTTTGCTTACTCTAATTTGAAAAAGTGAAAGTAACATATGTTGACAGTTAATTTGAATTTTTTTTTGTTAACAGGCACACAAGTTTTTATAATGAAATAATATTTGATACTGATACAGAAGAACATGGGCTAATAAATTGCAACAGGCTGGGAAAATGCAGTATGTTAATCACTATGGGAATAATAAAATAGATCATTTAGTGCTCTAGTTTTTCTGTTGATGATTTTCCATTTTAGCTCTTTTTATATGGTATTACAGTGACTTGATTTGGAACTTCTCAAACACACGTCAATACAAGTTTTCAGCATTTTGCAAGTTTCTACAGGCCCAGTGCACTTTCTGAGACTGAATTACAAGAAAAATATTATGCATCTAGGCTCAATTTCAAAAACTTCTGCTGTCTTGGCTTTTTAAGAATGTCATTGTGCATAAAAGGGTGCCAGCTGACAGCCTGCAAGCCTCTCTGTTAAAGCTCAATGTGAAGCCCACCCAGGTCATTTGCAGTCTTTGCCCAGAGCTGCTTTGTCACTGGGGCAGATGACTGTCAGTGGCAGCAGGAACACCCCCACCTGAACCACCTGTGAGCTGGAGACTGACCTTTACCCAGCTGTGTGGGAGTTCGGTTGTAGCACAGATGTCCCAACACGTGCAATCTTCATTCTAGTAAAAGCAAGTGACAACAGCATTGGTGACTTCACCCAAAGAAACCAGCAATGCCTCTGGAGATCTCAAGATAGGAATCATACACTCCACTCACAGCTTCCTGTCAATGCCCACATGCTTTAACTGCAACAGAGAGAAAATATAAACTAAGCAGGGAAAGATGTTACAATGCCAAGTGGTACAGATGGAAGAAGCAAGACACTCGTGAGTGCACCAACTTCTCAGCTGCTTGAGTAATAGTTACTACTGTTCCCCAAAGGGCATTGTTTATATCTTTAGATCATCATAGCTGCAGCACTGTGCTGACTGTTGGTATGATTTCTATTTTGAAAAATACAAGGTAAAATTACAAAATCTCTGAGGTCAACTTCTATTTGGAGAGGTCCCACCCCAGAAGTGGACACAGAGCTGAGCTACCACCCTTTGCTCCAACTGCTCTGTGCTTGCTTTGGTGTCACAATAGGTTGAGTGCAGGCAGGTCCTGTGGTTTGAAGTGCTTCTCCAAGCTGAGCCAGCCTTTGGTTTCCTGCCCACAGCATGCTGGATAATGTGCATGTGGAAGGGATCTCCACGACCAGACTTGTTTCTCTCTTGTTCCCAGCACTCACAGTCCTCTCTCTGACACACTGCAGAAGTGATGGTGGTAGCTGTGGGTCCTGCTGCATTAAAAACACACAGACTGACCAAAAGCTCTCCACAGTAAATATTTTCCAAGGAACAAAGGAAGTTTTTGTGAGGAAACCAATCCCATCTGCAGGAAGAATGGAAAAAACAAAACTTTGAAACATTTGAGAGATCTCAGACATCCCCACACCAAATTTTGGGTTGCTAATGTGTTCATGGCAGTCTCTGCTGCCTGGACGTGCTGTGAAGAGTAAGAGGAACAAGGCCATGGAGGAGGGATCTCAGGAGCTCTCACACTGTGGGCGCCACACCCAATGCTGCCCAGCAGGCAGGTGGAGCGGAGCAAGAAAGGAGGAGATACAAGAGCCACTTTTGGCCTCACTTAGCCAAGAGTCTAAGCAGTTCCCAAGGCAGTAAGGCAATTGAGATTCCTCCTTAAACAAAGCAGCTGTGAGTTGCTGCTCACACTGTGTCCTTTAAGCCCTATCCAGAAGGCAGGTAAGCAGTTAACAGGCTGGGACTTGGGACTGCTACTTGAAAATGCATAACACCATCTCATTGTATGTTTAAAAATTTAGCTGTACCCTCCTGATGCAACAGGTCCAGGCTAACACATGATGTGGAGGTATCAGTGTGTTACCAAATTAATTATGGTATTAATTATTCAGCACAGGTACTAGTGAATAGTGCTAGTGCATTACCAAGTTAAATTATAAAATTTCAGTGTGGTTTACATGTCGTGCTTTCAGAAAATACTCCCTCAACAGCAGACCTGACAAGGTGATGTGCTGCTACATGAGTGATTGTGATGTTAGCACAGGTTAGGTGGAGTAGCTGTAAGGGGGCAGTGAGCCAGGCATCAAAGATCTCTTCAGAAGAGTTCATGAAAATCTTTGAGGATACCTGGATTTCTTGCCACATGGTCTGTATAAGGTTTGATATAGGTCTTTTCCCATTCTTCAAGATTTGGGGAAGAGAGGAAATCCTATAACTATATACAAACATTTTTATGTGTATCTATTTGTATATATATCTATTTATATATGTATATGTGTGTGTGTGTATAAATATTTTTTGCTTTCAGAGATATACACTAAATTTTCAAAGTTTTAATGGAAAAAATAATTAAAACTTCCCTATAAAAAAGCCTTTAGACAAAGAGATAATATTAGGTCTAACAGCAAACATTTGGCTTATTATTGAAAACTACTTCCTAACTAACCAATTTTATGCAACGTTAGGTATGCTAAAACTGTGTAAGACAAATTTCCATTGAAAATCTAAGTTGTTTTGAGTAAAATAGATATTTTAAAAATACAGTTTTCTAAAACTGGAAACTTGCTTTTAGAATTTCCTTAAAGGCACTGGGAGCATTTGGGTGTATCTCTTTTATCTTCATTGCAAAACACTTGGATGCACTCTGGAGGAGGCCTGGAGCTGGCAGAGAAATGCATTAGGAAAAGAAAAAGAGATTCTTCTGAGAAAAAGGGAGGTAAAAAAGAATATTTTAATACAGACTGAAGACTTCTTCAGAAAAATGTGGTGTTTTCTTTTTTATTTTTTTCCTCATGGAATGTTTCAACATATTTAATTTTGACAAGCAGCCACTAGAGGTCAGCTGTGTTTTTATTTTAACAAAATTATTTCTATGTTCCATTCCATTTTCTTGTGTCTTTTTTTTTTGTTTGTTTGGTTTTGGTCAAAATTAAACTCATAATTAAAATAATTTCTGGCCTTTGAGTTTGGAAATAAATCCAAGAGTCTATTCCTAGGATGGAAATATTAGCAGGAAACTTCAGTAGTCAAACAAGGTACTTCTAATGAGGGAGTTTTCAATATTATAGTGAAAAACCTTCACAGCTGTATGACACACTGATGTAACTACTGATCAGCTGGCAGGTAGTGGCATAGATCCATTTGCTTCAAATAAATGACAGTAGTTTATAACATGCAACACTAATTTACTCTCTGCCAAGGATTTAGGTCTCTCAGAAAGTGACCTGGATCTGTGACAAATTTTCAAAATTCAAATCTTTACATTTTCCCTTTAATTTTGTTTTATTTTAGATTTGATGTTTTGAATGACCAGGGCATGTTTGAGCTTTTAGGGCTTTCAGTTCACATGAGATAAATTAAACCTTTCTCCTGCGTTTCAAAGTTCACCTGTTCCGCATGAATCCACAAACTGCCCATGCTTCTTCCCCCCTCCACAAAGTCTCCCTTGCAATCAAAAATACTTACAGATTCCTTTCTTCCTGAGCAGGGAAATCAGGCCAGTATTGGGATGCTGAAGTGCTATCTAGGTCATTCTCTCCATTATTGCTTCAAAAGATTTATCTTTTTAACTGTGCACTATGAAATTTCTTTTGAGTGTGCTCATGGAAGGGAAGCAAGTCAAGAGTTTCTAATGAGCTGGCATGTTTTTCAAAGGATGAAAATACTGGCTTCTCTCTAGCTGTGAAATGTGGATTTTTACTTCAGAGCAGTATCAGAGTGACCACACTGTACAATGTAGCACTACTGTAGCTGACAATAGAATTTTGACCAAACCCTGTAAAATAAATTTTTACTCTAGAGTACTTTAATCCCAAATCATTTACTCAACCACAGAAAGGCACTGACTCAGTGAGGATTTAATGACTGGTCTCCTGGGAAAGGCATGAAGGACAATACCAACTCATTTATATTGGACACTGCTGTGTAACATCTTGCAGACAAAACTCAGATGAATTACTGTATTTAAGATGGTTTATGTCATTTATTCATTGCTCAGTTGCATTACTCTGAGTCTGCTCTCTGGCAGTTTTCTCAGTGAATTGGGCATGGCAGTAATTAGGGTGCTGAGCAACACATGCTCTCCTGCCTGTTTCGGCCTGAGGATTACCTGCCATTGCTGCCTTCAGACTCTGCTTTCCTGCACTGGATGAAAGATCCATGTTCACGATGTACCCACATAATTTAATGGCTCAGAAGGATAGGTGTCCACCAGAACAAAAATTTGTAACACCTCAGCAAGCAGAGAAATGCACCGTACGGACTTTCCATTCAGCTGTGGAGTGCTGTGATAGAGGGTTTAATCCACTTCAGCTTGTACTATTACCATTTGACTGATGCAGATTTTTAATCCCTTCTGCTGCGCCAGTAGGCCAGTACTATTTGCAGCTTTGCTTCAGACTCTGTCTAATGTCTCTGCATCTTTTCTACTTTCAGTTCCAACCCTTGGCTGGGCTGGAGGCCCAAGCACATGCACCATGCATTTGTGCAGCACTAGCTTTGAGCACAGGCAAAACCCACTTGAAGAGGGTTTTTCAGAACTGGGGATGGAGAGAAGAGTGGAAGAGTGTGCTCCTATTCTGGTCCTACCACCTGTGTATGGTGGCAGGGCTGGCCAGCTGAGGAGCCTGAGTCAGCTCCCCAGAAGAAGAAGGGCAGAGCCATTGACCTACCTTGATCCGTCACGCTTCTCTGTCCACGTGGATGATAAGGTGATCAGCAGTAGTCAGCATTGATTTGGTAAAGGTAAATCATGTTTGACCAACCTGATTGCCTTCTAGGATGAAACAACTACCTGGATGGATGAGGGGACAGCAGTGGGTACTGTCTACCTTGACTTCAGCAAGGCTTTCAACACTGCCTCTCACATCCTCATAGGTAGACTCAGGAAGTGTAGACTGAACGAGTGGACAGTGATGTGGATTGAGAACTAGCAGTGGCAGATTCCAGGGGGTCATAATTGGTGATCTAGGGTCAGTTGGAGGCCTGTCATTAGTGGTGTCCCCTGGGGATCAACACTGGACCTACTATTATTCAACTTATTCACTGATCACTGGGATAAAGGGGCAGATGTCTCCTCAGCAAATTCACTCACAACACAAATTTGGCAGGAACTTTGGGCTGATACCCCAGAATGCTGCGCAGCCTTTCAGAAGGACCTCGAAAGGTTGGAAATATGGGCAGAGGCAAACCATGTGAAATTCAGCAAGGGCAAATGCAGGGTTCTACCCCTAGGAAGGAATAACCCCAGCCACCAGGGCAAGCTGAGGGCCAATCTGCTGAAAAGCAGCTCTGCAGAGAGGTACCTCGGGCTTCCTGGTGGACAACAAGATGTACATGAGCTGGCAGTGTGCCCTTGTGGCCAAGATGACAATGGTATCCTGGGTTGCATTAGGGAGATGATCCTACCCCTCCATTCTTCTGGAGGGCAGTTCTGGGCTGCTCAGCACAAGGGCGACATGGAACTCCTGGAGCAGGTCAAATGAAGGGCAGCAAAGATGATTGGGGGACTGAAACATCTCTCATGGGGAAAGGCTGAGGGACCTGGGCTTGTTCAGCCTTGACTTGAGAAGAGACAGCTGACAGGGTACTTCTTCAATGAGCAGTTATAGCCGCCAAGAGAGCTTTGTAACCTGCTACTGTGAACAAAAAAATTTCTTTGTAATTAAAATTCTAAGAAGGGTGTGTTTCATTAGTTGGAAGCATATGAAGATTTGGGGTAAATGGGAGAGATCCTTAATGTTGACACTGGATCTTTCTTCTTCTGCCTCAAGCCACAGAGGTGTTTAGATGCAATGTGCTCTACAAAGCCCTGCTTGAGCAGAGGTTGGAACAGATCATTGTGGTCCCTTCCAAGCTTAACCATTCTGTGATTCTGTGACCTAAGATTTTGGAACAAAGCAAGCTCTCACCTACCCTTTTTCAGTAAAGCAGCACTGTGCATATTATTTTAGATTAAATTACTATAATAAGCCACTTATTTATAGTCCCTAATTTCTTACTCTCATTGAAACTTCTTTAAGAAGCCTGGAATTCTGTATCAGTGACTGGAAGAAGATTAAAAACAACACAACAGTAATGACCATGAAATTAAAACTCTATCAGTAGGAATAATCCTGAACCAGTGTTTTGAGCAAAATGTTCAATCTAAGAAGTGCAATTAACAGCACTATTGATTTTTTTTGTCTCAAAATCATGAAGGGAGAACAACATAAAAGTCTTAGAAAAGCAGCAGAAAGAAAATGAATCATTCAAGGTCCCTCCTCCTCTGTTGCTCCTATTTACAATACTACATCCAAAGGCGAGACACTAGACTAGATCCAAAATCCTTTAACTCTTTCAGGAAATTATTTTTGTGACAAAAACTCAGGCCTGAGATTGGTGGTGTTTCAAGTGTGTGTGTAACATGCTTTCCATATCCCTGGGATTCATACTGAGTCTTAGGAAGAAATGGGACTCTGTTCACTACAGATGTACTGTAAATGCTGTGGTAAAATCCTATAGTAAGGAATGTGTTATTGTCACATGGTCAGCAGCAGTTTTACATGATGAAAGTTCATGGACTAGGTTGTCTCTAACCTTGGTTAAAGAGTGTCTGATCAAAGGGATCATGCAGTACCACTGCAGCAGGGGTTGCTGGAGGAAGAAGTAAAGCATAGATGATCTTTTACCTCATACAATTGGTAGGACCTACACTATAATCCATTGGAGCAAATGGTTTTTCATCAATTCCTGTCTAACCTTTTCTGCCACCCTTTTTCAAGTTTCAAGGAGCTGAACTTTCCCATGCTAGGGCTACTTTCCACTCATTCTGTCCTCTCCAATCTTGGATCTGCTCTGACCCGCTTACCCATTCCCATTTGACACAGCTATGATGTAAAGTGAAGGGGTTGTAATGTATTTGCCACCAAAACAATCACTCTGCTGCTCATTATGACAACAGATGTTCATCTTAGACCTCTAATATCTTCTTTCTGCTTAATTATATCTCATGGCAGACCTGGTATTACACAGTAGCTCATCTTCAGATGCACATTTTCAGCAGCCAGATTGAGATCTACTACATTTCCTACTCAAGTGCTGGAGCAATGCAAAGGGAAGCAGTTTGTTTAATTTCCCAGTGAACCTTCTTAGAGCAGCTTGGATTGCTCTCAGTTCTCACCTCACATCTTCTGTGATCATTCTTTCCTTTTTGTGTTTCATTTTGTTTTGAAGAGATGGTGGTGGGTGCATTACAAATACCTGGCACACAGAGAATGGAGGAAGTTTTGCAGAGGTTCAGAGAAACTGAGGACATTGAGAGAACAACAGTTAATAAAACAGGATTAGGCTCCACAAATTCAATTGTTTCATGAAACTGTTTCCAAGCAAGAATTACATCCTTATCATTTACTGCTACAGAGAATGAGAAAGAAGAGCTTGCACAAAGCTCATGCAGTATATTTGATATCCAAGAAAAAAGCAGGAGTTTATATTGACAGGTTGTAGGATAATGTCACACTGATGAT
The DNA here is from genome assembly GCA_013396655.1 of Campylorhamphus procurvoides. NCBI lineage: Eukaryota > Metazoa > Chordata > Aves > Passeriformes > Dendrocolaptidae > Campylorhamphus > Campylorhamphus procurvoides. Next base: position 1,444,372 of record WBMV01001735.1, on the reverse strand, counting down.
TAATGGCTGCTACAGTAGTGCAGATCAAGAGCCTGAACTCATGTTTGAGAAATAACAGTGATCCAATTTTCTGACAGATAATTCAATTTAAGAAGTCCTCATTTTTAAGACCTGACTACTAACTTAGTTCAATTAATGTCTAGTGCTTTTTGGATAATGTATGTGGTATGACTTGTCCACAGGCAACATGATTATTTTTTTCAGTGCAATCAAGATGAGAACCTCAAACTGCACTTCCTGATTATAAGCCATTTTTTCCTCCCTCTCTGAACTAGAGCCCAGAAGGGCTATTTAGACACCCTTGCTGTTGGCAATGGTTGGGCCATGCAGACACAGAGTCTGACACAAATTTTTTACTGTGAGGGTGACTGAGCACTGGCACAGGTTGCCCGGAGGTGTCACGAAGTTCCCATCCTCATTCAAAAGCCAAGACAATGGTCCTGGGCAATTGACTCTAGATGGCCCTGCCTGAGCAGAGGGTTTGAACTTGATTTCCAGAGGTGCCTTCCAACCTCAGCCACTCTTTGATTCTTAAGTTGTGACACAGGTGACCCATGGTAGCTACAATGTAATAGGAGGAGGCCAATGCTCCTTCAAGGAACGATAATGCAAGAAAGAGGCATCTGTAACCTCCCTTCTACCACATAACCTTCTCCACCTCTCTTAAGGAAGCTAATTGATCTTTACAAATTGGCATATTGTTTCATCTTCCTTAATCATGTGGGACTTGACTCATTTTGGTCCGAAGGAAAATACTTCCTTCAAGAGTAGTGAAATTACAGTATATGAAGTATACTTTTAAATGGGTTCATTCTACTAAATACAGCCTTGTGCTGGCTATTTAAGGGGAATGAATATTTATAGAATCACAGGTTCTCTTCTCAAAGCAGAGATGTTCAGTATATAAAAGCAGTTGCACCTGGGAGGATTTCTAGTAAACCTTCCTTCCCCCCAGCGAACATCTGCAGCGTCACCACTAGATAGCAGTGTGCAGCAATGAATGCTGGTTCCAAAGGTGGCTTGAAACAGCTGGGTAAACAAACACATTGCATGTACCCAGACTGAGAGCAGACAAGGCAGGAATCGCAGGAGAAAGTGGAAAAAACACCTCATTATTTTTAAACCTCGGATGCTTCTCTTCTGTCTCAGTTTTTAATTCATAAATGTTGAATTCCTTGCAATTGCTGAAAACCACTCTTCTCAAAACCAGCTCACTAGATAAAGGTAAAACAAAGTGTCCTTTGTTCTTTACTGCAAGAGCATGCACAGGCATATAGAAAAGCTTCTCAGGGTACTGCAATACTCATCCCAAAGGTCACTGGAGAGTTAACACTAGATGCTGATTCCCACAACAGTTTAGTGAAAGAAGGTGTTGATGCTGGAAATGGGAGAAATGGCAAAGGTTGCTGCTGGTGGTGTTGGCCCTGCAGGCTTTGGTCATTGCCAGCATTGTCACTGCTTACCCAGTCATGTCCTGACATCTGCTGTGGCCCTGCTTTGCTGTGTCCTCTATGATCATCTCTCAAAACCTGGTCCCTAGCGGTGATAATGGAGTTGGTTTTAAAATAAATGCAGTGATTTGCATCAGATGTGCATCTGTCTTAATTTACAGGTGAGTAATTCATCTCACATTGGCTAGGCACCAAGTTAGATTGATTGGTGAAATTTATTTGTGTAGTGAAAATTGAGCAAGAATTTGAATTCAAAACTAAGTCAGTTCAGCAACAGCTGCCAGAGAGGGCAACAAATAGTAAATATCAGGACTGGAGAGTTGAAAAACATGTCTTAAATCTAAGGAGAAGGAGAGAAAGTGTGTTGCTTGTAAGCTGATTATATGTCTCTTTTTACAGAGGAAAAAACTCGTCTGTGTTGTGCTTGCAGGAAATAATTCAGAACTGTGCATGTTTTTTAAGTGGTCTTCCTGAGGATAAGCACATACAATACCTGGTATTTAGTCTCTTCATGTCAAGTAAAAAAAATGTTGTTAACATATTTTTTCTTAAATGTCCTTTTTTTCCTAGGAATTTTGTGTTTCTACAGAGTTCTTTGCCTCACAGGTTATGTGTTCAGAGAGATGTTGAAATTAGGAAGTAGCAAAAACCATGTAAGAAGTGGAAATAAGTTGAGTTACAGCCCTGCTTTGGATGTGTAGTGACATTGCAATTAACATACCCGAACTTCCTGGGAAGGCACCTTTTCACCTTACTCCCTCCCCTGGGAGACTCCCTGTGTGCTTCCCATGTCCTTCCAAACACCTCGGTGACTGCAGCATGTTCCTGTCCCTATCCCTACCTGTCTTCACAGCTATACCTGGCAGCCCGTGAAGCGGGAAGGCTGGATGTGACACAGATCTTGTGTCACAGTTTTACATCTCCTGCTTGTCTGTCAGTGTGTGTTCAGATACTTGTCACTGCAAGATGCCAGCATGAATGACCCTGCTCGCTTACAGCACAGATGAGCACACTGGTGGTATTTTTCTCTTGCCACAATGACATTAGAATGTCCATCACACTGAGACTCTGTGGATACTGTAGCCCTTTGCTAATAAATACATTATTCCATTCTTTTTAATAAGATTTTTAACCATGGTTGTAAGAAACATTTTTTTCTTTTCTCTCCCCTCACTTTGAGTGAAAAAACTTTGGTGCAAAAGATGTGGTTTTTCAGCATTTTTGGCATGTGCTACTGAACCTACTTTGAACCATATAACACAGTTCATGCTCTGTATCTCTGTATGAACATTTCAAAGCTGTTGCTAGAGGCTGTTCTAAAAGATGGCATTTAGTGTCCTGGCCCTGGCAAGATTTTGGAAAGTCATCATATAAAAGAAGTCTTCCTCGTTGTTGCTTGCTGTCTGCAGGGTGAGGAAGGACAAACAAGCTGCTCTCCAAAAGGCACAGAAAGGGTGACTGCTGAGGACTCCAGGTTGCAGTAGATGTTGCTGAAGAGTGGACAGTACAGATTCTCCTTGCCTGAGGGAAAGCCAAATTTGTGCATTGCAAAAGATGCCTTCTGTTCAAAGGAAGAAGGTGTTAGAAGTTGGAGGGAAAAGAGGTTACTGTACATAGACGGGCCAGATTTTCTCTCCTTGTGAGATGGATAGGATCTCCCATGGTAGGGAAGCCCTGATTATTCCTTTTTTTTTTTTTTTTGCTTAGTTCTGATGTTTATATCACAAGGAGGCAGGGATGGTTCACCGTTCTTAAAGATACCATCTTATCTGAAAAGTCAAGGAGATATCTTGGCATTGCTTGGCCTTTTACATTTTTATTCGGGACTACAAGCTGGGACTATGAACCCATGTCTGTATTGCTTATGCTTTAACTTCTGTATGTGTTTCTGTATTATCATGTTTTCAGTCTGGTCATAGTTATTTGATCTGTTTCTAACTAAGTGAGGATGAAGATGGGTCATCTTCTAATATATGAAATTGAATGCAATGGAAAAATTAATAGGAATGCTTTAAATTCCCACAAGTGTTCTCAGATGCCTGTTTGAAATGCTGGTCTTGGTGTGGCTTGTAGGAGATTCTGGCTAGCACAAGGAAGGGATAGCAGCTGATGACAGGCAAAGCAGAAATCAGATGATGGTTGATATTGTGACCCTGCTGTATTTTTAAAACACAAGTATTTAATCTCTGTACATTCAGGAAAGTATAGTGGAAAAAGATTTTGTTCTCAAAGGAAAAACTATCAGAATGGCTTTCTCTTTTTTGTATTAAATATGACTTATAAAAAAGAGAGTTAGGGACAAAAAGGTCAAAAAGGGTTAGGGGAAAAGGACACCTGGCTGCACTAACTGTACTGACCCAGCTATGTTGAAAATTGGGGATAAAGGCATAGACTCGACTCACCCAGTCATTACCAGTGGTCACCCTCTGGTACAGACCTTCTGCTTAGCATAGCCCATATCTTGATAAGAGGAACTTATTTATTTCACTTTATGTCCCTGCATGAGATAGATTTTAGTCTTATGTAGTTTATGCCTCTCAGTAATTGTCAATTTGGGATAAATCTGAAGTGCTGTTCCTAAGGTCATTTAATATCAAAGACATGAGAGATACTTGTGTTTGGACAGAGTAGTACAACTTGGTGAATTCAAGTTGCCTCTTCTCAGGAACATCTGTCTTCTTAGATTGCAGCTGCCACAATTCATCAAGAAAGAAGAATTTCCTTAATAACTGAAGCAAAATTGTGTCACTGCTTCATAGAGAACACTCGTTGCTCTCAGCCCCTGCTTTGGGCTCCTGACAGCTCTGGGGGCAGGAAAGTGTGTAGTTAGGACTTTTCTCTAACTCCTCTTCTTGAAAGCAGCAGAAAAATCCTGCAGTTTTTAATTTACGTCTTATTTTCTCTTTCTTTCTCCTTCTCATTCCTGAATTATCCCTATGGATTGCAAGAGATTTGCTGTAGTACTGGTTCTAGAGCTTGACAGAAGTACAAGGTGTTCATGTACCCTGCTACCTCTCTGGACAGGGCCAGGTTATCCAGGCTCTCTGGCCATGTCCTGAGGGTACAGGCAGTCCTGTCAATGTTGCCCAGCATGGTAAGAAGGGGGGAATTACCTGCTTCCATAACTTTTCACTCATGGAGTTCCATTATGCTTGTACAGACAGCTGTGATGTTCAAAATGAGCCTTGAATACTTGGACACAAGTATAGAGGGAAAACCTCTTGAGCCAGACCTTTTCTTCTGTAGGAAAATGAATGGACTTTGTCTCCAGCTGCCTTTGTGAGCCCTGACATCTGCTACATTAAAACCTGACTCTATATTCTCCTCAGATGGGAGTAGTTTATATTACCAAGTGCAATGCTATTAATGCCAAAGGAAATAAGAAATAACAGACACTGGCTCTAAAGAAATAAAAGCCATTTTATGTCAAAGTGCCTGCCACACTGAAATCAACAGGAATTTCAGTGTCAATGGGAACAATACCAGAGTATTTTAGCATCAGTTGATTGTTTCTGGGTTTTAAATATCTGGAGGTCCCTTCTGTTTACAGCACTGTGGATGCCAGTTCCTCTGAAGCACAGGACAAGAATTATTGCCAAACATAAGAGGTTAAATCAGATGGACTAGAAGTTAAATCCAGTGTTTAAAATATTTTAGTTGAGGTTTCCTAGGATTACTAATAAACAGCAGCTGTAAGAGTCACTCTGTTACTTAAGAATCATACATTGGTATTTAATTTGGGCTACACATGTGTATCTGCTTTTTTAATGACATATTATCCTCAAACAAATTCATAAGCTTTGTTTAATGAGGTAAATTCCACTTTTCATTACTGACAGTCTGCACACAGTAGGCATGATAGCAAAGCCAATATGCTGGCTGGACTACTATTTTAAGTAGTTCTGTGGAGTTTTTCCTCTTAGTTGACTTGATGAATGAGCTATTGAGGAGAAAGGAAGTGAAAAACATGGGCAGACAAACCAGCAATTTGTTTGACTGTTTACTAGCTTTCAGATTGAATATTATGATGAGTTCATCACAGTTCAAGTGATATGGAAGAGAGGAAATCCTTGGGGAAAAATATAGTAATTGCTATTGGGAATTTAGGTGGGCTTCATCCACATCTTCTGCCTACTGTCAGGGGTTGCAGAAATGCCAAAGTATCTAAATTCATACCTTCCTGGCCTGGTTGCGTTAACTACTCTCTGGAAAGTGTTGCATGGAGAAAAACTGTCTCAAAACCAAACCAAACCTCACTAATAGATGGGAAGGCCAACATGAAGAATCCTTGCTAAACAAGAGGCGTCAGACACCTACAATGTTGAGCAGTTAATGACTCAGTGACTTAAATTACAGACAATATTTTCCAGCTATTTGGACCCATTTTAAAGGAGAAGAAATGAGGTTCCAAATGTAGAGTTACTTTGAAATTAGTCACAACAAGATTGATAGATTTCTTTCTTGAGGGGATTTCCAGTTATTATCATTGACTTTTAAGTCTTCTAGGCTTTGCTCAAGAAGAAGTTCTAAAAAGCTGAACTGTCTGTTACATATACGAAAAAGAGTAACCCCTGTCCTCTTGGAAGATGCTTTCTGTTCCTGTAGAATTTACCACCTGGGTGGAAAGCAGGAGTGCAGCAGCCCCACTAGATCAGGCAAGGGTTTTGAAATCCCTCATTTGCCTGAAGTAGATGGAGGAGGTGGCTGCAGTGTATTTCTGCCTGTTCTGGCAAGAATGGAGCTGGAGTTGTGCACATCAACATGTCTGAAACCCCAGTACCTAACCCTGGGGCAAGGAAGGTAAGGATTATATCTGTAAGACAGATATGTAAGGTGAGACAGATGACTTATCTGAGAGACTGTTTATTTCAGTGCTTAACTTACTGCATCACTCTAAAGCATATGATGGGGACAGGAAAATTACTTAGGGAACCTGGGAGCTGGCTGCTAGCCAGGAGGAGAGCCCCTGAATGAATAAAATATGTTTGCACTATAGCTTCAGCTTCTTGTTAAACACTGACCAGATGGTTCTAAGTGCTGGCCTATAAACTCCTTCCCACAACAAAATCCACTGCAAGTGGGAATACTTGTTTCTGAAAGGGGGGAATGTACAAGTCCTGCAGTGCTCAGCTCCTGAACTGATGGGAAACGTAGGAGGCAGAGAACACACTCCGCTGTGTCAGCACCCACAGTGCTGCTACCAATGAACCACGAGCGAAATGATGTGCTCCACCTGGTACCAGCAAATAACCAGCCACTAGTCATATTCACCTCATATACACTTCCATTTTAATTGCCCAGCGTCTGTGCTGTCACCTTATTCCCCTTGGCCTGACAGGGAGTTAAACTACTACACATCGTAAAATGAGGAAAGGCATCATGTCTGAAGTTCCTATGGCATTCTTGCTTTAAGCTGTCAGAGTGTACTCACATTCCTGTGGGGAAAATACTCCACCAATGCTTCTGGAAAGCTTTTCTCAGCTGTAAGGCTGTGAATCACTCTATGCTTCCTCTGGGTAAATAAGCAGCAACACTCAGACTGTTACCTTGCATCCGTACGGATGTTTTCAGGAGTGCAGTTTACCATACTTCACAAAGTGGGGCAGCGTGGACTTGAAACAGTGCCTGCCTCCATCCCATCTAGGAAATCCTCATTCCTGAGTTGGTTATCCAACAGAGAAGACACCAGCGCTTTCCAAAACTGAAAAGCCAGTTGCCCATGTGAGCATCAAAGAGAGATTAAGTCCTGCCAAAAAGATGAGAATCTTCCACCTGAAAGGATGTATCCATCCTTTCTGAAGACATTTAATCTCCTTGTTCCCCACAAAAGGAGGAATAAAGAAATTTTCAGTTGCTTAATCTTTAACAAGCAGACCTAGTGAGAAAAGAGGACAATTCCAGAGTCACCAAACAAAGAGTTCAATAACCCACCCTAATTTGCTTGCTGGGGCAAAACTCAACAAAGATCCTTGAGGGAGGGAAAGGAGACAGCAGATAACCAAATAATAGCAGCTTCACTTGTGTCTGGCTGCCTATGCTGTGACAAAATGGAATGAGTCACTGGATTTGAAGGAAAATGAAAGGCTGGAGATTTTATTTAAGAATATAAAGTTTTCAGTGGTGTGCACTATCACTTAATGTGAAGGGCTGAAATCCTAATTCTGAGGGAGCAAAAATAAGTGATCTGTTTTACTTCACTGCAGCCTAAATGTTACCCCAACATCCATGAAAACTGGAGAAATACTTTATTGCAATGACCGCCCTCTTTCCATACATTTCAAATAGAGAAGCTGTGCATTTTTCCCTGGTGCTAAAGGTCTATATAGCACTGGTCTCCCTTGAATACTGTTCCAAATAAAGAAGTTCAGTGAAAACTCAAATCCTTTCAATTTAAAACAATTTTCTTTATTGATTTAAAAGCTAAGCTTTAAGAGGTGTGGGAGAAGTAGTAAGAACAGGGAACTCTGAGAATCTTCAAAGATCAATTCCACAGGATGTATTCATCAAAAGGAAAAAATAAACACTCTTATGACTGAGAATGAAATAGAATTTGCCTTTTAAAAAAAGAATCTGAAGACATCTTATAAATTGTATAATGCAGAAAGAACTGGATGTTCTTTGCAAAGAGATGGATTAAACCTCAAAACCAGACTGGTTTGTGGAAACAACTAGAACACCTATTTCAGGTTTAATAAGATTCATTGCATGTTTCCACATTTCTTTCTGGCCTGAATCCATTTTGAGAAAATGCAGTCTGAACCTAGCGATAAGAGAAGGATATAAATCTATTTTAATTAAAAATAGAATCACAATCCCCTAAAGCAAGACAAAAAACTATTCTCTTGCACTGGAAATAAGCTGACCAGATTTCTGAATGACAAATCTAGGGTATTGTGGAGCAGGTGCTATGATGTCTTATCAGAACTGGGAGGAAAAATGTTACACTGACAAAAGAAAAAGATTTTTACGGTTTTACACACAGGTAAGCAGCAATATCTGAACACAGCATGGTCGTATAGTAAATAATTACGTTTCTCAGATTTTACATTGTAAGGGGAATAATAAGAAATTACAGTTTCCACAGAAGTCTCTCTGAGCAATAATAGAAGCACAACTTATTTAGGCATCTATGGTTATTAATATACCTGAAAAATATGCCAGATAAAAATCACTGTGAAAGCTACCCAAGGTGTTAGCTAATTTGTTGTGGTGGGAGTGTTGGCGATGTCTTTCAAGCTAGAATTCCTCCAGTCTCAGAACTGCATTGACCAGGAAGGGATGTGGCCATTTCCAAGAGTGGCTGTGCCCAGATTCGATTTCTTCACTTTTTTCTTTTTTAAAAATCATCCTTCTTCCAACTTGAATGTGTTTGCGTCTGCATTCCTGTGTGGAATACTCTTCTTAGAAAAGCATGTGTATGCTGGTTTCGGCTGGGATAGAGTTAATTTTCTTCATAGCAGTTACTGTGAGGCTGTGTTTCTGATTTGTGCTGGAAAGAGTGTTGGTAACACAGGGATGTTTTAGTTATTGCTGTTCAGTTATTGCAGTGCTTGCACAGAGTCAAGGCCTTTCCTGCCCCTCATCTCATCCCACTAGCAGGAAGGCTGAGAGTGCAAAAGGATTTGAGAGGCAACAGAGCCAGGACAGCTGGCCTCAGCTGACCAAATGGCATTACACACCATATGGTGTCATGGTCAGCAATAAACCAGGGGAAGAAAGAGAGGGAATGTTCAGAGTGCTGGATTTTGTCTTGCCAAGTCACCGTTACAAGTGATGGAGTCTTGCTTTCCTGGGGATGGCTGAACACCTGCCTGCCCTTCAGAAAAAGCGAACAAATTCCATGCTTACTTCCGTGCATGCCTTTTGCTTTCCTTATTCAATTGCCTTTACCTCAACCCACGACTTTTCTCACTTTTATTTTTCCTATTCTTGCCCCCATCCCACTGGGGCAAAGTGAGCAAGTGGCTGTGTGGGGCTTAGTTGTGGGCTGGGGTTAAATCATGACAATGTGTATGAGAAATGACAGAGAAAACTTGTCAATTCATTATGTTGAATAGGCCTGTTTGTGTAGGGAGAACTGTTGAATATCCTTCCTGCCTACTTACTGCTGACTTTGCCATAACAAACAAAGCCACCATGTGATTTTATTCTTCCCACCTTCAACTTGCATTGCAGCCAGAGCCACTTCTTGGCCATCGTTAGGGCTGTTTGTGTTTTTTCTGGATCCAGTGGGCATTTGCACATGTGCTGAAGTACGGCTGGTGGGAAATCCCACAAAAGTGGCTTGGATGCACGTGCTTAAAGTCCATCACTAGCATAAATGCTCTTCCTTGGGACTGCTTTTGTTGAACAGATAATTATTGGAATTGGTTTCCATCTCTCCTTATCCTTATTTTTTGATAGGCCTTCTTCTTTCTCAATCTCAAGTTTTATCTCTGTCATCCATTGTGTCAGGGTACCTCTAACACAACCTGCTCTTCTTTGCTTTGCCCAGCATTCAGCACTCTGAGCTAGCCATAAATTATATATATTTTCCTTTTTCTGTCAGATGATTGTATGGGTCTGTAAATCCTGAGAAATTTCATCTGAATTGCCTAAGCATTAATTTCATAAATAAAGACATACGGCAAGTCAAGTCTTTAGTGAGGGTATGATATCACGAGTCCAGTAATCAGAATATGACTGTTTCAAGTCATAATTTTGCATAAGAAAAAAAGAAAAAAGGAAGCTTTAAGTGGCAGAATTACAGTAATTCAGTGATCACCCTCTTTCCTAGAATAGGATTCTCCATTTTGCCCCAAGTGTGCTGTCTCCAAAGCAGAATTCATCTCATCCCTATCTCAAGGCAAAACCAACTAGCGGAGACAAGAGTAATAGTTTAATGGAGGACTTGTGTGGTTCACAGGGGGCTGTGAACTGTTCTCACTTCAGTTGTTGCAACTTAAAGTTTGAAAAGTTTATTTTTAATTATTAGATTTGACAGAAGTTCAAGTTACTCAGTTTTATGAGGATCAGTTTGCTGGATTGCAAGTCAAGAATTTTTTTGTTTGTTTGCTTGGCTTTTGGTGTTTGTTTTGATTTTTTGTTGGGTTTTGTTGTTGTTGTGTGTGTTTGGGTTTTGGTTTTGTTTGGTTTTTTTTTTTTAATAAAGATTTTCGTTCTCCCTATCTAAATCATGCTATTGCCAGGCTCCTTTAAACTTTGGCCTGTTCTTGCTTTGGAGCTTTCAGCACAGATCAGA